>OX352476.1:17129952-17204640 GCA_947093115.1 Brenthis daphne | reverse complement strand
CAGGAGCTTTTTCCAAGTTATATTTAAATATCAGAGCCGCCCTCTCATGGCCTTTATCCCCATCCTCATCCCCATCCTCATACATCCACATCATTTACTATAAAAATTTACATTACATAATTAATTAATATACAAGTAATAATTACGTATTTCAGTAAATATTTAAAAATAAAACCTAACCACTTTTACAGGCATCCGTTGTTGAGCTTTTTTCAGTAGTTCTTCAGATAGAAACTTACGGGCTAATGCATTCACTCCCCTTCCACAGAAAGCACCCCTTGGTCATCCATCTGTAATTGTCATAATATTATGTAATATATCTAGATATACATATAATAAAATTGTAACTAAGCCGAATCTGTAGGTACATTAAATATTTTTTTGGAAAATCTTATTGAAATAGACTTTATTATCGATACAGAGGCCGAATCTATAGTTTTTAGATTTTTTTCTGTCTGTCTGTCTGTCTGTTACCGGGTTGTGCTGTTTATATGGGGGAAAATTGTTTATGATCAGAATTATTTGAAACTTGGAATTAATACTCTTTATTACAATTAAATAAACATGTATTTTAGAATTGACGACACGATTGGCTCAGTTTGTAATGACGCTACATGCTTCGCCATTGGTCGCGGGTTCGAGTCTCGCTGGGCGCATTCATTTGTGTGAAGTGCACGAATGTTTGCACTCCAGTTATGTGCGTTTCATATTCATAATATGTATGTATTTAAAGTTATATATGTATAGTGCATCAACTATCTGGTATCCATAACACAAGCGTCATAGTTTACCATGGAACTAGATGGTGTTGCGTGTTAATGTCCTGACATATTTATTTGTTTTTCTAAATTCAGCCCTTACGGGGGTAAAACTGAGCAATAAATTTGGAGTTGGTTGAATTTATTTAATCAGAGTAACATGACGCAAGTTCTCCGTAAGTCCACACTTACTCTGTGGGATATAAAGTAGGGAACGGAAATTATTCCACAGCAATGACATCTATAACAGACCTAGAGCGTGACAGAGAAAACCTAGCTGCAGAGTATCCTGCTATCTATATCCTACTTTTGAAAGTTAGCGCACCTGTAATGTAAAACTCACTTAAGTTATATAACGGGATTAGACTGTGAGTAATTCATTAAACATTATAGTGGCAACTGTGTTGGCTGGATCAGCTTGGGGAGAATCACTAATCATTCCTCGAATACCACTGATAACCTCTGACTACGCATTTGAATTTAATCTATTATAATTACTCTTTAAAGTTTGCTTTAAAAATTACCATTAATGTATATCAGGGCCCGTCGTTAAAAGTAGCAGGCATTGACTTAAAAGAGGATTGCTTATCACAGAGGTATTTTAGCAAAACTCAGAACTAGACAGAACATCCACAAGTGTGGTATATTTTTGGTTGGTTTTTAGCGTAGACTATGTTTAGTTAAGCTAAAGTGATTGTACAGTATGGAACAAATCGATGCGACATGGAAGAAAAGTACCTTAAATATTGAAGTTATTAAAATTTAATCGAAGGCAATATTTCTTTATTTAAAAAAAAATAATAACTGCATTTAAGTTTTTTGAAAAAAAGCTTACCTGAACCGGGAATCGAACCAAATAAAATTGCAAAAAAGGATACCGGCACTATTTTATCGAATTTATCGATAGAGTCTATGGGAAGGATAAAATCTCTCGAACAAACATTGTGTCTTAGAATTAAAGAAAATAATTAAATCTTCCAAATTATGCATATCGACTCTAACATCGTGTAACAAACGTATAGGTCATGTAAGAAAAGTATCTTACTCACTGAAAATATCAAGTTTCACTCAAAGGAAAATTATTTTATTTTTTAAAACAATATTCACTGCATTTTTTTTAAAAGAGGTGACCTAAACCGGTAATCGAACCAACAGAAAATGCAAAAGGGTACACACTCTTTTACACAAAAATGAAAATTTATTTACAGAATATACCTATCTACGTTTAACATCTTTAAAAATACTGGATATTTTGAGTTAAGATCGCAAAAATTAAATTTGTTTACCTATATTTTTAAGAAATAATATGAAACACGAAAATATATTTGCGAATAATAAAGTATGTATGTATTGCGAAAAAAGTTTTTTTTTGTAGTCTGATTGATCAGCCTAAATGTTGTAGGTACTCTTAACAACTAAATTCATATTACTTTAACAATTTTATACGTATACTGATTTACTTATTTTTCATGAATACATTTTGGGCTTCGAAAATATCGGATTAGGTATCTATAGTAAATTAAAACCCCGTTCATATACTTTTACTTTTTAGTACTTTCTTAGATTTTTTGAAGTCGGTTTAACTTTTTTTTAAATTACTGATTCCTAATTTTTAGTTTTAAGTGCATTTTTAGTTCTAACTGAAATAGTTTTTGTAATAAGTAGTAATTAAAAAACTATTTCATTTTACACGTTTTAGTCAGTATCATAAAAACTACTGAAAAGATTTTGATGAAATCTTTACTATTCCCCAGGTTAAAATAAATGTAAGCAAATAAAAAAAAGCTAACGATCCGTTAACTAGTTCCGGAGAAATGCGTGGACAAACATAAATAAATACACCTGTCAAATTTTGTACATTTGTTTGAAAGCCCTAATAGATTATCATATGTGAATATTTCGCCAATTTATAATTTTCAATAATATTATATATCTACCTAAGTTGGTAAATAAATTTCAAAAATTACTCATAATCTATACGTATATTATATACTAATATTATAAAAAGATAAAGTTAGAATTGTGAATTTGTCAGTTTTTGACGTTGTAGGGAGTAATCCCTGGATCTATTAAACCGATTTAGATGAAATTTGGTAAGATGATAGTTTGAGACCCTGGGCAGGACATAGGATACTTTTTATCCTGGAAATTATCCCTTAAAGGGGTGAAAATGGGGATGAAAGTTTGTATGGGAAATCAAGCTAGAGACGAACCCGTGCAAAGCGAGGGTGTGTCGCTAGCTCAGAATACAACCCGAGCGTCCAGTTCATTAGGCATTAGTTTTGGAGTTATGGACTAAAGAAATGCACATAGATGCACGGTAACTTCCCTTGTGAACCTACTAATTTAAAATAATACAACTGTATTTTTTGTATATATTTTTTTATTATAAAATAGCACTCACACGCAAATTACATTAAAAACAAAACAAACAGTTAAGAAAATCTTTATCGGTAAATAGTAGCGATCTTGAAATACGGTTTTTATTCTATTTTAAATCCAAGCTGAAAAAAAATTTACAATAATATAAAAGTTAAGTAGGTACTTATTAAACTTAAGGTAGGTTGTTATGTACTTATAAAAACTTAATAGCTAAATATGATATTAATAACGGGGTATATGATTATTAATAATTGTAGGCTAAATAAAAAATACTTAGGAACGCGATAAAAGTCATAGACGAAAAGTAGTATTATTACATATTATTTTTACCTTTGGAGCATTTTCCGTAAGACATTTAAATATAAGTACGGCTCTCTCACACCCCTTCTCTCCATCACTGACTTCCTCATCATTTACTAAAATAACATAAATTCAAGTGAAAATAAGTTTATAAATTGGGAAAAAGCTTTTTACTTATAATTATACCGAAGAAAGAATATACATAGCTAAGTATGATAATAGGTATTTAGTTGAGTAAATCAAACATTGGTCAAACTTTACGCTATACGAAAATATGTCTGCTTACAATTTAAAGGAATTTAAAATTAGATACGTAACATATATATTTTGAGTGATGGAATTAACAATAATGTAGTTCAGTCTAAAATAAACGCGCAAAACTTATTACGCCTTTTATAAAGCTTTTATTTAATACTTTCATATTATAGGTATTATTTAAATGTTAATTTACAGTATTTTTGTTCATTTTTTTTTTTATATAAAGTTATCTGTATTATATTATACTTTAAGTTTTACCTTTTGCGCAAATATCTACTAATTTTCTTGCATTTTCCAATCTTTTCTCATCTCCATTTTTCGTCATTTCCGCAATTTTATAACCTGCTTCTAGATCGTACAATCCTTTGCTATTCATCTGAAATAGTTAGACATGAATTTTATAAAGAAAAGTGTACCATCATATTGTTATCAAATATAATATGAATTTTGGCGTTCTGGCTATTCTGCATTGTATATATAAGTATCAAGTATTTTTGAGTAAGTAAATATTATGGCTTTACATCTCTTACAGTAAATATAAGTAAAATATAATTGAAACTTACAGTTTTAGCCTTCTTATAGGCACATGCCAATAAACATTTGACTTCCGGCTTGGTGGGAATTATTAGTTTTTGCAAACTTAATAAATCCTTCATATCGACGCTGTAATCTTTTGTACAGGCCATTAACAATTTTGTAAATTCCTCTTTCACTTCTGCATCAGTTAGTTCCTTATAAAACAAGAAAATAACATATTCAATATTAGAGTGACGAAAATAATTACCGTCAAGTTTTAAACAGTGACAGCAGATTCTAATAGAAAGAGTACCAGAAACTTTTGCTCGTTTAAACAGTATCTTTGGGTTCTCTAAATACCAATTGCTTGGAATTGAATCTACCGCTGTTCGTCTTCGACCAACAACACAGGCCGTATGTGGTCAATAAAAATATAATCAATAAAATATCTCGACTATCTACTGTTCACCTTCATATAATCAAATCAAATCATGCGAGAGCGTACAGATTTCCCGTTCTTCGAGCTTAGATAAAAGAAGGCTCGTGTGCCGTGGTCGCTGCCTCAATCTTAGAAATGCAGAGGCAAGTGCAGCCGCAATCAATTTGCTAATAATATCAGAATATTATAAAAACTTACGTAAGAATCGCCGAAGAAGAAGATAAACATTCCAATAAATAGTTTTAGATTTTTCATTTTGTAATAGATATTAAAACCCGGTAACAATAATTGAAAATAAAATAATGCTGTAAAAGTTAATAGCAGTAGATATTTATACTACGCTAATTATAATAAATGAGGCTCATTTTTTTTTTAAATTGATGTTGCGTTGTCGTCCAATTTACTTATTATTATATATTTATTTTAAATTTTAAACTGTATTGAGGGATATGGGGATAATTTTGTATAGGTTATATTTATTTTATTACCAAAATGTACATATTTATTTTGGTCTGAAATTATACTATCAAGATGCTGCTTCATTTTTAAAATATAGCTATAGTAGAATTTTATTGCGTGAAAAAATATTTCTTCTCCATGTAATGTTCCTACTCTACTTATCATAGTTTCAATTTTTTTATCAAAGCATATATTATAATACTTTATTTTCTCCAACCTTACAAGACATAGCAAAAGAAGTATGAACTGAGATGAGTGTTATCAACCGACTTCAAAAAGGAGGAGGTTCTCAATTCGACTGTATGTTTTTTTTATTGTTTGTTACCTCAGAACTCCGTCATTTATTAACCGATTTGGACAATTTTTGTTTTGTTTGAAAGGGTATACTTCCAGATTGGTCCCATTTAAATTTCAAAAAAAAATACCACCCCTAAGGGTGGAAAAACAACGAATGATGAATTTAACCTACTTCTAATTGTCATATTGACATGAAACTTTGCAAGTATTTCTATTTCCGTTGATAGTGGTTCAGTGTTGTTGAACTGATCTGATGGCAAGGCCAGAAGGTGGTTAGGTGGAACTCTTCAACGGCTAATAGTAGATACTTTGAGTTTGGGCTTATTTTGTTTGATTTGACAAGCCTAACACGTTAGAATCCTTACTTTGCTACTACTGTCTACACCAAAAAGGGAAAAATAAAAACTTTTTAACAAAAAAATAAAAACCGACTTCAAACAAAAGCACTAAAAAGTAAAAAATAACTGATTGGTAGTTTTCATTTACTATACATACCTAATCAAATATTTTCGAAGTCGGTGTGCTTTGGCTAAGTAATTAAAGCCTACCTATTAAATACATACCTAATCAAATATTTTCGAAATCGGTGCCAGCCCATATAAAGCAAAGCACACCGACTTCGAAAATATTTGATTAGGTATTTATAGTAAATGAAAACCACCAATCAGTTATTTTTTACTTTTTAGTGCTTTTGTTTGAAGTCGTTTTTTTTTTATATCTCAATATTATATCTAGTAAAAAATTATTGTTCAAGTGTACGCCTCTAATTTAAAAATAAATACCTAACTCAAAACTCATTTTTTTCTGCCTATCTGTTTACCTATGTATATATATGTCTATGAACAGCTTAACGTACACAACACAAATGGACAGATAATTTAATTGGAATTGAAAATAACATCTCATAAAGTCGCCATATTTTCCTCAAAACAGAAAGAAGTCTTTCGAGATAGGTAACTCAAATTTATATTATACTTAATAATTATTATTATTTATAATTATTCTTATATTATTAAATAAGTATATATTAAACATTTAAGCTTTCTTTTCGTACACTTTGCCCCACTCTACCCAAGTAATAACAAAACTATTGTGCCAAATTAATTATACCTTAAATACTAAATAACAAAATTAGACAATTTACTTATGTACATTATAGTATCAACGGTGTGTGGAATATAATAATAATAATATTGTATTTAATTTATTTTTGCAGTGCCTTAGGAACTACAAATCTAATAATTGTGAGATTTTTCTTAGTATTTCAAAGTATAACAAATAACAACTAATATCTAGAATTTGAGGTGAAAAAAGAACATAAAAGTCATAAATAAACTATTATAAATCTATTCTTATCTACAAGTTTTCAACTAGGTACATGTAATTATCTAACTTTTCTGTCCGAAATGAGGTGGGCCGAATGCGTACCATATAAAACAAAAAGAAACGAACAATTTTAGGCACTTAGGTAATAAATGATTATTATTAGTGATAAACTTATACAAGTATAACTAATATAACAAACCTCGGAAGCTTTTTCCACGCTACATCTGAACATCAGCGCCGCCCTTCTCTTCCGCATCACATCCTTTATCCCCATCATTTACTATAAAAATTTACATTACATAATTAATTAATACACAAGTAATAATTACATATTTCAATAAAGATTTAAAAATAAAACCTAACCACTTTTCTGTTTCTGTAAATTTTTCAGCTTTTTTCAGTAGTCAGGATCTTTAGATAGAAACTTACGTCGCTAATTCATTCACGCCTTCTACAGAGAGCATCCCTTGGTCATCCATATATAATTGCAATCATATTATCATGTATACAAATGAAGTATCTTATTTGTATGAGCAAAAACAGTCTTATGAACTCCATGGAGATTGTTCTTTCTACAGAATATGCATATCAGTAGTGTAAATTATAAATTAAAAATTTAAAAAACCCCCTACGCAAATTAATTGTCATTTGACGATAACACTGGTACGCGTGAAGCACTTAATCGAGTAATCATACGCCAAAATACCTCACATCATTTTGGAAAAGAGCTGATACTCTTACACTGCTGCACCGATATTAACCAAACATAGCTAAGAACCACCGTAAGGAAACTGACTTTCAAATGAAAAAAAACCGCATCGAAATCGGTCCACCCATTTGAGAGCTACGATGCCACAGACATACACACACACAGACAGACATCGACGTCAAACTTATGACACACTTCTTTTTATGTGGGGGGTTAAAAATAGAGCTTAACTCGCATAACTAGAAGAGGCAATACGTATATGTATAAAGAATTGTAATATAACGTATATGTATAAAATTCAGATCGGTAATTAAAAAGTAATAAGAATTAAAAGTTAAAATCAATTTAGTTTTGAAAACAGACTACATATTATGTATATTTAATTTATGTAGTGGTAGGTACTATATACTTTCATATGCATACATATATAGTAAAAAGCCTTTTAAATAATGCTTAAATAAATGATTAGTATTTTTAATTTTTAATATTCTTTATGGTTATACATAATATAATAATGGCAACACTAAATAATATTAGTAATTAATAAAGTTTTTGAAAAAATTGTAATAGTTTGTGGTTGTTTTGTGTTTTGTGGTTGGATCCATTTTGCATAACTACGTCCATATATTGAATTTATTTATTTTAGTGCGAAATCTTTTTGATTTCCTGAGATATAAGTACCATGATGGTAGTATGTCTATACAATGCATAAGTATAACCATATATGTACCCGCATGTATAGCCAGAAGCAAAAATATATGACCATTCGAATAATATCTGATTGCATGATTCATTCATTAATATTTATTCTCACGATGACAAAAAAAATACAACCGCATTGAAAACCTTCTCTTATTATGAAGTTGGTTAAAAATACACGACATCGAAGGAATAACAAGGCTGCATATCTGACTATATAGACACATGATGCAAAAATGTATGCCGCTTCGGCTGCAAAATATCTGTCACCCCTTGAATGCATAAATAAAAGATTTGTCTTACGTTATTCCACTATTCACTTTCTTGTTTCATCAACAGATCAACTCGATAGTATCAAAGTTTTAAATCGATAAGATAATAGTATATTAGAATCAACTTTAAATGAATTAGAAAGTTTGATTTCATAGGTACACGTGAAGCTAGTATAAGCTTGTTAAAAATAACCAAAAAACCTTTTAAATAACTTTACCATTCCTGTCCCTTTGTAAGTGCACGCGAAAAGACATTTAGCATTTCCATTATCAGGCACCTGGAGTTTTTTTAATTGATCTATATCTTCTAGCGGTACTGGAACTGCCTGTGATAAAAGGTAATAATGTAAGGGTACTATTATAGTTGTTATTTTATATTAGAGAGAATTATGACTTGTTATATGTATATCGAAAGCTCTTTTTATTAATACTTTTGAAAGCAATATTTACCTACACAATAATGCATTCATTTTGGTACAATTCAGTACGATTAAACATCATTTAATACTAGTTTTTGTCCGCAACTTCGCTAGCGTGATAAGCGTGGCCTATGTTTGATCCCAGGATAAAATCTATGACTTCGCCAAATTTTATCGAAATCGGTTCAGCACAGTGATGTAACTAGACTTTTTGGCCCCCAATGCAAAAAAAAATAGAAGTGTTCCCTTAGCCTATTTTGAACACGAATGTGGTCTACAGATACAGTTTTCGAACTTCTCACTATTTTTAAACTGCTCTCACGGAAGAACGGGTAGAATAAAAATATCTAAAAAAGCTGAGCTTAGAGGATCATTCATCGTATTGTAGAAAATAAGTATAATCACATCCCTTGTGGTCTGCGTAAAAAATAATTGGCGGAAATTTAGAACACTTTTTTCTTAAATTTTTTTTAAAACTTCTATGAGGGCCGTCCTCGAAAAAATGTCTTAAAATAAAAGAATCGCTTGTGGCCCACTGGGGTCCTCTTGAATCAAGGGCATCATGCGACCGCATTGGTTGCATTGGCATAGCTACTCCACAAGTTCAGCGGTTTAAGCATGAAAAGGTAACAAACCGTTACTTTTATATACTATAATATTATATTAGTATGGATTAGTACCTAACTTACTCTCTCTTCGCTTTGGTTCGTCCATAAGAGCGTTTGGTGGAAGGTGTATTTAAATTATTATATACAAGCAGCGCCAATTCAACCTATATGCTAATTCAGATCATGGTTTGTGTACTAAATTTTATCTAATTCCGTCAAGCTGCTTTAGCGTGAAGCAGTAACAGACAGATGCACACATACAAATTTCCGCATCTGTAATAGCTAGCGTTTACCATATGTTTATATCTCACTAAAGAATAATTAATAAAGCTTAAGAAACTAATGGATGGAAATCAGACAAAAAAAAGTAAAACAGTTTCTATATTTTGAAGATATTTACATAAAAAATATTACTTACTTTGTTTGTTAGATATCCCTGACTCAAAATAACTAATTGTTTAAGTTTTTGGTCTGCTAGATATTTTTTTTTCTATCGATTTCCAAAAAGGACGAGGTTATCAATTCGTCGGAATCTTTTTTTTTTCTTTTTTTTATGTATATTCACCGATTACTCGAAGACGCTTGAACCGATTTGGAATTTTTTTTGTTTCAAAGGGTATACTTCCCAGGTGGTCGCATATTAATTTTATCGAAATCGGTCGAGCGGTTTTTAAAAAAATCAACAATAAATATTTTTAAAAATAAATTGTTTAATCGAATATGTTATTAAAAAAAATCTTACAAATTACTTGCTGATTATGTCTACACTAAAAATGAAAAAATAAAAACTTAAAAAAATAAATAAAAACCGACTTCCAGGCACTAAAATGAAAAAAAAACTAAACAGGGGTTTTCATTTAGAATACATACCTAATCAGATATTTTCGAAGTCGGTGCCAGCCGACAATATTTTAAGATATGAATATCTTATAGCTAAATATGTATTTTACGTATCGAAATATATTAGATTGATTTTGCATCGGCATCACAGCAAATGGAATAAAATCATAATTTTGACTAAGGGAGGCGTATTTACGTAACTTAAGTAGTTCAGCCATCTCCGCCGCAGCTTCTTTAGATACCGTCTCCATGTCATGGGACGGGCCAATGTGTCATGTCAATTTAGTAATATTTATAGCTATTCTATAATGCTAGTCTTAGAATTATTTAAGTTTCAGACACACTAGAAGTGAATTTTTTTAAGGAAATGAATGTATAATTCAAAATCATGCACTAAATATTATTCAAAATTCCCTAAACTAACATAAGAACTAAATAAATTAGCCTACTCAAACATTATACATTAAGCTAATATGGAACTAAGCAGTCCTCAATTTGTATGAAGTTTTCTATTTATGGCATATAATGATTTATGATTATACGTTGTCATTTCCTAAAATCTTTGTTGCCTAATAACATCTAATAATGAATTTACAGTATCATTACTCTAATTAATAGTTTGTTATGTACATATATAAGGCTGTTTTGGGAGCCAAGTTACATACAGTAATTTTTCAATCAGTACGCAGGTCATGCAATTCAAGATGTGGTCTGCTATATTTTGCATTACTTATTTAATTAGCTCGTTCTTTAATGGTGTTTCGGTAAGTCACATTATTTTTCTTGATAAGGAATTTTGTTCATCAAAATTTTTTAACGATAAAGCTGTATGTTTTCCATATTTGGTATAGTGCCTATGCCATAGCTGTTAGCTTTCCAGATGAATCCTGGTTCATGTGCTACTTTAAACAAATAATCTCTTGAAAAGCCTCTACTTCTTAAACCAGTGACAAGTGATTGTCCTCAGGCTAGCCCTTCAAAGGACCGGGTTCCTTGGAGCCCGTTGTTTTTGACGATTGTTGACATAAACTTTAACTCCATAGAAATCTTGTTCTAAAATGCCACATTTGAATAATCAAAATATATTTAACTTTTTTAACATAAAATGTAACTGATTTAAAATGTTTTCAAAAATTATCAAAAAACAATCAACATTTACCGTATTTTTCAAGACACATGTCAGAATATACAGCGGCCACCATAGTAAATTTTGTTTCTTCATACATTAACTTTATAAAATATTATTATAACTGAAAAAACTTTATAGTACAATGTATAGTACAATATAACGAGTTGTGTTTTTATCCATAATAAAGCACCTTGATTTTTATCAACTAGCCCGACTTTTTTTTTATTTCTTTTGTATTATCGTGCTCTTTTTTAAAAATACAAAAAAACGAGAAAATATCAAAATATTTATAACTAGCAGAACCCGCCGCTTCGCTTGCTACTACAAATAAAATCTCAAAAAAGGTAGGTTTCAAACAAACTTTCATCCCCTATTTTACCCTTTTAAAGGTAGAATTTTGGAAAACGTTGAAATACGTAATTCATTATTTTTGCCGTACTCAATTCATATGAAATTTAATGCAAATATGTCCAAGGAATAAAAAGCTTCATACAAACTTTTGTCCCGTATTTCACCCCCTTGGGGGTTGAATTTTGAAAAATCCTTCCTTAGTAGATGCTTTCGTCATATGAGGAAGGCGTGTGCGAAATTTCAATATACTAACCTTAAGCGTTTTGCCTGTGCGTTGATAGATCAGTCAATCACTCTTGCCTTTTATATAAATTATATTGATAGATGGGCTTTATTAATGCGCAAATAACCACATGAACTCAAATTAAATTTTATTAATAAATTTAGATTTTTATATTATTTTTTTTTTATTTTCCAGAAATAACTTAATTACATTTAGTTCACTGAAATGTTTAATTTTCTTAATGTAATAAAATTTCAGGCCATAACTGAAGAACAAAAAGCTATGATTCATGAACATTTTGAGATATTGGGAAAAGAATGTATTAAAGACAACGTTATAAGTGCCGATGACATTAATAACTTGAGAGCAAAGAAAATGCCAAGTGGTGACAAAGCGCCTTGCTTTTTAGCTTGTATGTTCAAAAATCTTGGTGTTGTAAGTAATTTCATTTGATAATAATTATCTTCTATAATATGTATTTTACTGACATTTACAACTCAACAATAACGAAATGCTTTACAATAAACAGTGACGGGAGAGACGTATTTCCCATGTTTACTGTAATACATTTACAACATCAGGAATCAAAAATCCAAATAAACCGCAAAAAAATCCAAAACTCAGTGTTTTGTCTAGTATCTTTAGCAAATCTGGCTTCTCAGTATTTAAAGCAACTATAGAATATAGCTACTGATAAGATAGATATAAATAAAATAAAGTTAATCAAAAGGGATTTTAGTTTTGTTTTTTTAAGTTTAAAAAATCGATCTGGTTTATTATATTTTAATACTAAAACCATGAAAATACCATCGTACACCAAAAAGTACCCACCAAATACTTATACATTTTGTTTGTCTTTTTGTATAATAAATAATGCTTTTATCTACCTTTCGCCTGAGTGATGTAGTGCTGTGCTAAGTTCATATAATACTATCCTAAATTTACGTGAATATTTGACATTTTAAATGAAACATTTTTTTTCGGATTTGGTCGCGATTTAATTTTTTTCCCGACGTTTCATTTAAACTATGCTGTTATTGAACATTAAAAAGTTTCTTATATTGTCCCATCAACCTATGATATGTACGCTACTTGTATCGGATGACCTCAAATGGTTGTAATTTTCAGAAATATTCTGAATATAAAATGTACTTATAAGCAGTAAGTCATTTATGTATACATGATATTTTACTATACGGGAAAGCTAGACACTAATAGAGAATATGCATAAAAATAATATATTTAACGAATGTGCATTAAAATGACCTATTT
This sequence comes from Brenthis daphne, assembly GCA_947093115.1. Classification (NCBI taxonomy): domain Eukaryota; kingdom Metazoa; phylum Arthropoda; class Insecta; order Lepidoptera; family Nymphalidae; genus Brenthis; species Brenthis daphne. The sequence goes on along the minus strand of OX352476.1, from coordinate 17,191,383 downwards.
TAACAGTTTTTAATTTTATTATGTATTTTTGATTATTATTTTAGATAGATGACGCTGGCATGCTCCAAAAAGAAACAGCATTAGATTTAGCGAAGAAAGTATTTAACGACGATGATGAGGTGAAACTCATTGAAGATTATCTTCACTCTTGCTCTCATGGTAAATGTATAAATAAATTAAGCAACAAAGAAAAAGATATAATAAAAATATTAAAGTATTAATAGTGTCAATAATCATAACCTTATAAATAACTATTTTAGAAGGTTATGGTTACAGGTTGAGGTCGCGGTCTCGTCTTCACAATGCGAATGTCATTATAAACTATGATAAACTTAAACAAAATATGTGGATTCAATATGCATAGTTCTATGACAAAAACGATTCTAAATAACATATATAACTTGATATATAGACAAACTATAAATCATATCCCTGGGAACATTTTAACGGTTAGTATAGATTTCTCAGAGATGGGATATTTTCCCGCAGTAAAAATCCTATATATTGACCCGGATACCCCGATACCATCATACCAAAATTTCATCAAAATCTGTCCAGTAGTTTTCTCGTGATGCATTCCCAGACAGACAGACCAAAATTCTAAAAAGTATAGATTCGGCCTCTGTATCGATAATAATGATTATTTCAATAAGATTTTCGCAAAAATATTTAATGTACAGATTCGACTCAAAATTTTAATATATGTATAGATGTTTTATTACAAAGATTATTTTTAATAAATCGAATAAAAAAACATTTTACTTAAAATCCTAGTCCATATAATACCATATAATACATTAAAAAATGCATTTTTTAATGTATTTACGTAGTTTGGATTTACGTAGTTTTGACGTGCCTAATATGTCCACATATGTATGCCGATAGTAAAAAAAAATTAGTCATACGTAGTTTGATAGCATAATTATGCAAAAGAATATTTTTTACCTATCGCGCTAAGGACCACTAACAAATATGGAATGTGCTAGCATTAATTGGTAATTGAATGGAAAAGCCACATTCAAAATATTTCGTCTTTATACCCCGTCACCCAGTTCCGTCTTTACCATAAGGGCACACGGGGCACATTCCCATTTCCCGGGGACCCTAGTCTCACGAGGGCCTCGAAAAGATATTTTCTTTTACATGGAAAAGATAGAAGTTCCGTTTTTAGTTTATTATGCACTGCCCTGTATACTATATACTGAATAATATGTTTCTTTGTCAAGTTTTTCCATCTTTTTAGCTAACTTCTTTAAGTCATCAAGTTTTTTGAATTTTTGTAGTTTACTTATTATTATTTTTTGTCATTCAATTTTTTTTACCTTTCAATAAGGGTCCTAAATTGTAAACGGCAATGCCGCCACCCAGTGAATGATATGAATATAAAAAAATTACCGTCTTTCCTAAAAATACACTATAATGTGTTCTTACAAATCTTTAGATCAAAATTAACTTTTTTAATATTCACTTACAGTAAACAAAGAAGCAGTTAGCGATGGCGCGAAAGGTTGTGATCGTGCTATATTGGCATACAAATGTATGATAGAAAATGCTTCACAGGTATTTGTTTTTTTTTTTATTAATAAGAATAACTAAGCCCAATAAAAAATCTATAATTTGGTACTGAACTGTTAATTACACATATTAACATTCATTTTTATTTATTTAATGCTCTGTAAGCGCTAAAAGATACATTCGAGGATAAAGACATCTCAGATTAATGACCATGTTTTGTTTTTCAGTTTGGATTTGAAATATAAATGGGATTACGTGGTACCTACTAACGACGGTCTTACTCCTATTATGAGTGTATATTATTATTAATTTATATAAAAATTAAAATTGGTGAAAATGTTATCGTGTTATTATTTTTAAATTTCTACCAAGTAATTATAGTAACATTACAAAACCATAGTTCCCAAACTCTTTAATTTTTAGTTATTGGTTTGCTTAGATACAAAATTGATTGAAATTACAAGTACATTTAATAAGTAGTCGGATATAAATTAAACTCTCTTTATTTTAATGAAACATAACAATGCAAGCGAATATATTAATAAAATAATTAATCATCTAGGGAGAGGTATCCATTTTCCATGTCATTCACAAAATATACTTTACTTAGCGGGTTTTGCCGAACTGAAACAATAATAATGTTATAACTCGTTATATTTTCTCTTTAAATTATTTTTAAAATAAATAAATTTTGAGTTTTAAAGTTTTATACCTCTGCTTGAAGTGGAAGTAAGCAGTCGAACAAAAGCTTAGCTCTGTCACAGCCCTTTTCACCGTCGCTTACATCTTTTTCATTTACTGAAATTATATCATTGTATTCTTACTTAGGAGCATATCTATACATATAATAAAATTTTAACTAAGTCAAATCTGTACATTAAATATTTTTTGGGAAATCTAATTGAAATAGACATATTATCGATACAGAGTCCGAATCTACAGTTTTTAGAATTTTTGTCTGTCTATCTGTCTGTCTGTCTGTCTGTCTGTCTGTTACCGCATCACGAGAAAACAACTGGACAGATTTTGATAAAATGATTTAGTATGATGATAGCTGGTTATCCGGGTCAACATAAAGGCTACTTTTTACCGCGGGAAAATATCTCATTTCTGAGAAAAAATACAAAAACACAAAAACTGCATTGTAAGAGTATACTAATATGTAAAACCTAAGAATTAGATTTTTGGTCATCTGAACGCGGGCGGAGCCGCGGGCATTGCTAGTAATATTATAAAATATTCTATAGTTACATTGCATTACTATTAGAAAAAAATCAATTCTTATTGATAGTCATTTTGAGTGAAATATGTTTTATGTAAATACCTGACAAGCATGTCTTAATAACATCCGTGGTCTTCTGCTGATCATCCTCACTGGCTATGAACTTCTGGGTTAGCTCTTGAGCCTTATCGGCGTCAAATAATCCTTTGTCGTTAATCTAAATAATTGAAACATTAAGTAGTAAAACGATAATTAATTACTATATCTAGGTGTCTTGTGTAAGGAATTTTTAATAAAAACTGTATTTTTTTATATGTAATAATAACAGAATCTAGATTTTTGTACATATTTAAGAGAGTTAAGAGATTCACAGCTCGATCCCTAATATGACTTCTTGCATTTTTTATATACTAAGAAAGGTACTGTACGTAACGTTAAAAATGCAAATGGAAAAGGATAACACTTTTAGCTAAGTCAAATCCAACTGTCAAAACTGCAATTGAAATTATTGTAGATTAAAATTAAATATTAGATTAGCAATTTATAAATTTTATAATACGTACTAAATTAATTTTCTTAAACACACACCCCATTAGGCATGGGTTGACTGAACCAAGCTTATCAGATTCTTTAGCTTCTTTTATTTCATCTTCCGTGATGCCAAACTCTTTGCTGCATTCCAACACGTGTGGTAACATTCCTGCATGAATTTTGTTTCTCTCCTCTTCAGATATAGCCTAAAAATTTTTTTTGTTCGATAATGTTTTAAATTTTATTTTTTATCACTTATTTACGTATGAAGTGGTTTATTTTCTCTCTTGTACCAACCTACGTACGTATATCAAGTATTTTTAACTAAACAGTATGCAAACGAAATAAATAAAAAATATGGCATACTTAATTAAGATGAAGAAATTGTAACTAAGGTTGTAATACTTTTAAGGTAATTTTTCAGTCAGTTATTTTTTTTAGTTAAACCTAAACTAAACTTGACTAGTTTATTCTACGAGAAAAAGAAATCATTAATAGGTAAAAGTTGTGGCATTTTTGACCGACTTCTAAAAGAAGGATGTATATTATTGGCTGCATGTTACAATTGTTTCGCCAATTTTTTGTATTCCCCGATTGCGAATTGATTTTCATATTTATTTTTTTTAGTAAATAGGCGATTTATTATACCTCAAAAGTCTCTAGGTTGAATTAATTATCTTTTAAGTCAATTCTTTGCAAGAAAATTTTTTTTAGTAAAATTAAAATTAGTACTTTTTTATATATTTATCTTTTTATTCTATTCATATATACTTATATTTAATTTAAACCGCCAAAATTAACTATTGAACTACAAAATTCAAATTTCCTTCATCAATTATGACTTGGTTGATGTGTGCAAGATGTTTGTTCCATGCAATTTCATGAATCTAATTTAACAATAAATATTAAATTGGTATTTTTAAATTTTATACTTTTATATGAAATACTTTTTTTATAAATCTTATTACTTTATAAGATGTACATATAATAATTCATTATATTTTTGCTCAACTGAAGTCAAATGACATACACACGACCTAATATTTGTAAAGGCACGATAAAAGTAATTTTTGGCTTTTATTCATACTCGTAAGTTAATTTCGTACAATATGAGCTTTAATTACTGATCAACATACACAACGAGAACATTTGAGAAAAAGAGAAACAGAAATTTTACAAATAAATATTGTTACTATGTTCAGCATCTCTTACCTTGATGGATCCTAAGCTCACAGCTAACACTCCAAAAACTAAAAACACAAATTGTAAAGACTTCATGTTTACAGTAAGTTAAATAAAATATTCTATTGCAGGTGTTTACTGTTGCCTTCCTTGATGACTACTTGTGCTGAGGAAACCAATCTTACATATTTATATACAAAGGAGCCATGGTCAATTAATCTTTTTTTTAAGATGATTATCTAAACTGAGCTTCATGTAAGCGATTAATACTAACGTAAAAAACTTGTTATTTTGGTTTTCTTTAAGGATTAGTTCTTTTCGTTTCAATGTTTTACATGTAAAGGAACATTATTATAACCTGTTTTTCAAATTACATCTATTAGTCCTTAGTGGATAGCTATGAAAAATAAAAGTGAAGCTGAGAAAAAAATTCGATGCATGATATTCCTTACATTGTGATGGTGATTCTATAATCGCTTTCATGTTAATTTTACTTTTATTTTGTGGCTTAATGAATATTATAACCTCAAAATCGTCAAAATTATTTTACTGTGTCATTATTTTTGATTACGTGACAATCTTATCCTAAAGATCTGGTTGATATTGCTATGTTTTTTTTAGGATCATATGACCATACTGATTTCATTTTTTACACAAAATCATCATTTATAGATGGAACTAGGCTTATGATGATGATGATGATGACCATACTATTTTTATTTGCCAAGTAAAGCCGTGGCCACAATAACGTCGACTGAAAAGGAAGAAACTGTGACCGTGATAGCCTGGTGCAGTGCTGAAGGACAAAAATAAAAAAGCCGAGTACGAGGAAGCGGTGTACCAAATAAAGCACCAATGCAAATGCAAAGCACCTGACTCGAAATCATCCTAACCAGGAACGTCGAAATCTGTTACAGACACTATCAAATATCACCTAAGCATAGTTAGGGGGCTGTTAGGGAACAGTTTCTGTTTCACCGACAGTTAGGGGTCACCTAAATGTCAAAATGTCACCTAAATATAGGTACTAGAAATACGGGCTCTGACGATGGTAAAACGAAATTTAATTTAGGGGCTAGTTTAGGGGACTTTGAAGCTAGGGATCCCATACGTAGATGGTAGCTTATGAGTTGTTGGTGAAATCGGGCATAAGTCTTCTAAATGTTGTAATGAATTAAATCCAGTCCCAAAAATTGCTTGATTTGCCAGAAAATGTGCAAGAGAAGTAGGTACTTAGCAGCAGAGTAGCAAGTAAAGTATCAAAGAAAGGAAAGAAAAAAATAGAGAAGAAACAAAAAAATACGAAATCGAAAGCCATGTTCTTAAATGCATTCATGCATCATGAAAATTATTCGCCGTTTGAATATATTTGCGTCACAAAAAGGCAAAAAAAGTTTAAGACATGGAAAATAATAATAATAAATATGTTGGGGCATGAACACATGACGGTAAGAGAAAAGGCAAGGGAAAAAGAACGAATAAATAATATGGCCATCTTCTACATCTTGCTATGGCTATCTGAGATGGATAGGTATGATAGCCACTTACTTATTTTTTTTATAAATTCTAGAGATAAATCCACCTTTGCTAACTAATTTTACTTCATGTTAATTTCTGTATCTGATATATAAGTATAATACAGAATATAATATATTAATCAATCTTCTTCTTCTATATAGTATATTAATCAATCGTAACTAAAATCGGTTAAATTATTACAACTTATCTATTACAAAAACTATTTCAATTTTTACTTAAAATTAAAAATTACGAACCATAAAAGGAATTAAAAAAAACCGGCTTCAAAAAAAACAAAAACTTCCAGGCACTAAAAAGTTAAAAATAACTGAACTGGAGTATTCATTTAAGAAGAAGAAGAAATCAGTGCCAGTCGACAATGCTCTAAGTCTTTCTAGTAGGTAAATATGACAAGATATGAACACTTATGCGTGTTTATTTTTTATGCAATAGCTTGCATCGTTATAATATAATTGTAAAAAAATATCCAGCTCTAAAAAACTAAAATGTCATATATTTTATTATATTATTTTAAATATCATACCGATAGGAATACTTTAAATCCCCGCCATTACGCACCCTTGGCAAGACGTCATACACAGAATAATGACGACTTTTGTATAAGCAATTTGTAACGATTAATCGCTAATCGCTCTGTTATAATATACTTTGGCGTCATATTCGGTCGGACCTACGGTGTTGTGTTTCAACTTTGAATTACCCACCTACATTTGCAATTTTTAATAGGTTGTGGCCGATAATCGGATGAATAAAAAATATATTATTCGTCCGACTAGTGTCGGTTTGTACGAATATTTACCATTTTTTTTGTTTTCTAATGTAAAATAAATGACTTTTAGGTGCAGGAGTTTCTGTATGCCAAAAAAAGCAACCTTAACCTACCGAGCTGAGCTACTTATTCTACTTACTTATAATAAGTCTACTCGTCCTTCCTTATAATTTGTAGATTTTATAAAGGACGCATAATTATTTTTTATTCATCCTATTATAGAATGAATAGACACTCCGTTTTTAATAGTTATTTTCTTAATCAATAAAAAATTACATTAAAATATATTAATATCTAATATATTTAAACGAGCAATTCTTGTATATATATCAACATATAATCTGAATCTCGGAAACGGCTCCAACGATTTTAATGTAATTTAACATACTGTGGGTTTCGGAGGCGATAAATCGATCTAGATTAGTCTTATGTCTGCCAGAACGTGTGTTTTCAAGTTTTCATACAGTTTTCTTTTGCTATTCCACGCAAAATATGGTCGGTAATTTGCACGCTCGGGAATAAGAATCGTGGTCAAGCGGCCAAGATGCAAGATCAACAATCACAGGTGTCCAGGTTCGAATCTCGGTCGCATACGAAGTTTTTACTTTTGTTTTTTTTTATATGTATTCAAGTTTTTAGTTTTTTGTAAGAAAAACTAAATTGTTCTTCAGGCCAAAAACTCCGAGTGAAGCTGGGTAGCCCAGGTACAGGAAACAAAGTTTTTACTTTTATTTATTTTTTAATATTTATTTAAGTATATAGTTTTTTTTTAAAAACGCAAGATCGACAATCATAGGTGTCCGGGTTCGAATCCTGGTCGGATACAAAGGTATAATTTATTCTTGTTTTTTTTCGGATTTATTCAAGTTTTTAGTTTTTATTTAAAGAAAATTGTACCTTTTAACCAAAAACTCCGAGCGAACCTCGGTGGCCCAGGTACTAGGCTTAATTCAAAAGCAAAAAAAAATATAAAAGAAAATATCTCACCTTTATTTAAATCACACGAATATTCCCTATTATAGTTAAAGTACTAAGCATCAATTTGTGATTTATTTAATATTTATACGTATAGAAATAGATTTGCTTTACGTCTGCTGGCACCGACTTCGAAAATATCTGATTAGGTATCTATAGTAAATGAAAACTCCCGTTTAGTTATGTTTGACTTTTTAGTGCCTAGAAGCATTTTTATTTTTTTTAAAGTCGGTTTATTTAATTATTTATTTAGTATAACTAATCTTTTTATGAATTTTGTTTATGTTTATTGTATATGTATACATTTTATAGAAATTTTTAAACATCAAGAAAAAATATATTTGCTTTGCTCTGGCTAAAAATCATACGACATACATCAAAATGTAGTAAAAGTTAGATTTAAAGTCTAGAATTGCAAATATGCATTCTAAGGTATCAATTTTATCTCTTACTTTATAAGAATTCTCAAAAAAAAAAAACATTTAAATCATTAGGGATATTCCTGGTCACGTCTAGTCAAATGTGGCATTTACTTTAAGCAATTTTAATATTGATTAAAATTACTCTATACATTATATAATTGTTGAATTCTTTAGAAATTAAATCATTTTTATGCCATATTGAGATCTTGTGTGTATGTCTCCGACTGCATAACACTATGTTTCTTCTTCAACTTTTTATCTTCTTTTTAGTTCACTTTTATGCGATTGGGTTATTTTTTTTTAAATAATTAATATCGTAAATTCAAAAGTCACCTTGAAAGCACTATAAAAACTTTTATTTGTATTTATTTAACAACTTATTTTTTATACTCATGAGGCGTCACAGGATCGCTTACGCTTCATTTTTGCTTGTAAGACCTATTAAAAAGTTTTTATGAGCCTTTATTAATATTCATCACTTCTTCCTTTTAAAATATGACATTTGATTGCGTTTTTTATTTATTTAAGTACAAAAGATTTTATGTACATTTTTAACTTGATATGAACGTTTGAATAACACAAAGTTGAACGATTAATATATATCTGTATTTAGCTTAGGTAAGTATCAAACAGCTTGGACTATAGGCATAGAAACAACAAAGTAAAATAAAAAAAATATATATGAAATTATTAAAGTATTCTTTAAATATCATTGAATGATTGATTGAAGACAAACACTAAATTTCATATATTTATATATTAGTTTAATTTATTCAAAATTGTTATTGGTAATTTTATTATTTTTAATTCATGAGATATTGTTTAAAAAGTTTGTTCGTATAAACTATAATTTGATTTGATTTAAATTATAAAAAAATTTAATTCATTTGCCAATGACAAAAAAAAGAAGATTGATTGACATTAATAGAAAATTAAAAAGTCACGTAAACATTACTTGCTTTGTTTTAATAAACATAATATAAACATAACAATGCAAAGGAACATTAAAATAAAATCGATCTAGGTAGAGGTACCAATGGTATTTTCGAAGACTTCATTTAGCGGGCCATGGCGAACTGAAACAAAAAAAAATATAAAACCCGTTGCTAAAAAAATAATATTTAAAAAATTATTGAATAAGCAATATTTAGTACATATTTTATTAGTGGGTTACGATTATTAAACAATAATAAACCACTTTTTAAATATATTTTTGCTCTTTTAAGGTTGCAATTTTATATATTGAGCGTTTTAATAGAAAATAATATATTTCATTAATTTGTAATGGTTTATGTATAAGGTATTTAGTTATATGACCTTGGCCGATAGGATTGTGTTTTAAACAATAAATAAAAAAGGGCGCGAATATTCATTTGTTTTCCCGCGCTTTTGCACAGATATGTCGGTACTACCCAGTAGTGACTAGTCACGAATTGTTTGTAATACTGAAAAATATGGTTATAAATTATGTAACTCACTGACGATTATAAAAGTACCTACTCAAAATAAGAATATAAGCAAGGGATATCTCGAAGTTTTATTAGGGACCCTACAGTCTGTTACATTTTTTTATGAACTATAAAATAGATATTATTGAAAATACTATCAATAATAATTACGATCATTGTATTTATTACCTCTGATTTAAATGGAAGCAAGCAGTCGAATAAAAGCTTAGCCCTGTCGCATCCCTTTTCACCATCACTTACATTTTCTTCATTAACTGAAATTATATAAGCATTACATATTATTTTACAATATTCTATATTTTTCGATCATATTACTCAAATAACTCTAGCTTTTGCGCGTGGTACCGCTCGTAAGAGAGTTATAATGTGATCTCGTCAAGAAATAGCCTATAAAATAGTTTTTTTTAAATCGTGAATCTACCAGTTTCGTTAATAATAATGTATCAAAAATTATTGGACTTTATTGCCATCTTTCAATTTTTTGATTTCATTTTGTTATTATGTGGGTAGGCAGTCTGTAACAAGTATACACTTTACTTTTGTTTTTTGTTTTTGCTTTACAGCAATCATGGTCATGTCTCTCCCGTGACCATGATTTCTGTAAAGCATTCGAAACATCGGGAACCAAAAATCAAAATAATTCCGCGAAAAATTCCGAAAAGATAGTTTTATTTAAAATGTCAAATACTCGCGTAAATCTAAGAATGTATAATATATCAAAAAGTTTAATATCCATAATCATTTTAAAGTAATTAAATATATTTTAAGTAAATACCTGACGAGCATTTTTTAATAACATCCGTGGCCTTTTGCTGATCTCCTCCATCACCTAAGAACTTCTGGCTAAGCTCTTGAGCTTTATCGGTATTAAACAAACCTTTGTCATTTATCTAAAAAATGGTAATTAGATAAATTAGTTTAAAGATATAGTAGTTAAGATAACTATTTTGATTAAATATATATTGAAGTTAATAAAAAATAATATAAACTAGAATTTCGCTAGTAAATGAATCGTATCGTCTTTACTCGTTCCCGGAATTTAGCGGTTCTATCCGTAAATGGATTTTATTTTAATGTTGGCCTTAATTGTAGCGTATATTTAGTTAGGAAGGTAACTTATTATTATTGATTAATGATAATCATGTCAGAAAGTATGTATATTTTATTATACGTACTACATTGATTTTCTTAAACACACATCCCATAAGGCATGGGTTGACTGAACCAATCTTGCCAGATTCTTTAGCTTCTTTTAATTGATCTTCCGTAACTCCAAACTCTTTGCTGCACTCCAATATATGTGGTAGCATTCCTGCGTAAATTTTGTTTCTCTCCTCATCAGACAAAGCCTGAAAATATATTTTTATGTCATACTTTTCTTTTAAATTCTATCATATTATTTATCTTTAGGTACGTGTAATTTTTTTATTTTCTCAAATAACAAAGCTAGTACGTACATATAGTAGAAACAAGAATTTTTTACTACGTTAACCGAAAGTATCTTTCTTATTTATTTCAATTTTGAGATTATAAGAACAAAGAAATATTATGTGTAGCATTATGCAATGCTGTGTATCAAATGTTTATCAAAAATATTTATCTTTAATTTTTTCTTCTTTTTCCATCAATACCAAAAAAGATCAATAAGAATCGTAAATATTGAGGCATTTGTTTTAGCAAAATGTTCACTAAAATAAATAGATAACATTAATTTAAAGGTTTTACTGAATATAAATTTAAATAGCTCTTGAAATAGATTTTTTTTATTTTGCATCTCAAATGGTTCAACCGTCTTTTATTATATGCTATAATTATTTATATTATCTTATTAATTAATGAACGTATACACTGAGAAATACTTTTTAAAATAAGAATTTTCAAAGTATCTATGTTCATATTCTCTACTTACATTGATAGATCCTAAGCTCACAGCTAACACTCCAAAAACTAAAAACACAAATTGTAGAGACTTCATGTTTACAATATTGTATTATAAACAATTCGATTGCAGTTGTTTACTGTTGCCTTCCTTGATGACTACTTGTGCTGAGGAAACTGATCTTACATATTTATATACAAAGGAGCATGATCAAGTAATTTTTCCTGAGATGATAATTATCTAAACTTCATGTAAGTCATTACTACCAACGTGGAAAACCGGTTACTTTGATCTTTGTTAGGTATAGGTTCCTTTATTCATGTCATGCAACATTAAATACCTAGTAACCTGCTTTTAAAATTATGTCAATTAATATTATTATTGCCATTGGTGATAGCTACGGAAAGTAAAATATTAAAACAAAGTTTATACAAAATAATTCACGTAAGATTAATTAATATATATTTGTACAAATGAATGAACACAATAATAATTTAATTCGAAATTTTAAAAAATAAACCACACATATAAAAGCACACTAAGCCGTTGGGGTGATTATCAAGTAAAGCTTTAGTTTTTTTTTATTTAATCTCAGGCATCTTATTTTTTGCAATATTTAATATTTTTTAATGTAGAGGATAGTTTCAGATCAAAATTAAAATAACGAGAGTCCTGTGGACTTAATTACGTATGAACAAATCAAGGAAATTATTACCTAAGCTTTTCTACAATTTACAAACATAAGTATTGAAGTCTTACATAAGCGTAAATATCATATACAAACATGCGTCTAAATAGCAAATTATATGCAAGCTAAGCTGCATAGTTCATTTTTCTCAAATGCAATTTCATACATAACCCTATACTATTGCATATGCCGACATAATGTTCACAATGTTAGAAGCATATAGCCCTGCAACTATAAGCTAAAATAAAAAAGTCCTTTAAAAAATTGTACCTTATTTTTACCTAACAGCGGTAAAGCCCAAAGGAGGGTTATGTGATTGATCTGTATATATGTGTGTATGTGTGTATGAGTGTATGTATGTATGTTTGTCCTCGTTATTACTAAACGACACAACGATATAGTACAAATAATCGCATTAAGATTTGACCCCATAAAAATAAAATACATTCGATTTGGACTTAGAAGTATTTTTTTGCATAATATAAGATTTAATAATACTTCCTTTTAAATTATGTGCATTTTCAATTCAAAACGAGCTTTGAAGATAACGCCAAGTTGAATGATTAAGAGATTCTAAGGTCGTAGGTTTAATTAATGAGTCAAACAGCTTGAACTATAGACACAGTAACGAGAAAAAAAAATTAACAGCACAATAAAACTAAAATGTTAAAAAATCTTGTAGAATCATTAAATAAATGATTAATGTCTTGATGAGTCTTTGCTAAATTTCATATATAGGTATTTATATTGTGTATTTTAAAAATAAAATAAAATAAAATATGCTTATGTATTTAATCACGTAGGTATGCATCTATTTATCAGTTGGAACAGCAAAATCATGACTAATATAATTCAGTATTTTTCCATACTTTACGTAGGTATCAGTTTTAATACTTATAGAGCATAACTTCGAGTAATTGCTTTTTGCTCAGAATTGTCTCCTACGTTAAACATTAAAAAATTAAACACAATTTGGCTTTTCTTAGCTGCTGAAACCTTATGTTTATTCCATAGTCACTGAACATACATCAGTAAGCCACGTTCTAATTCGATTGGATCAGAAAAACGTGTTTAACATTTAAATACATACATGTACATACATTTATATGTGCATACATTGTTATATATACATAAATTTAAGTTAAAAAATGTAGACGTAATAATTTGTAACAAGAAAGTTTTTTAATAACATATTCGATTAAGCAATTTATATTAAAAAATTATTTATGGTAGATTTTTTAAAAAACCGTTTTCTGATTTCTATAGAATAGAAATGGAACCACCAGGGAAGTATAATATCCTTCAAAACAAAAAAAAATATTTCCAAATTGGTTCAGGGGGTAAAAAAAAGATTCCAACGAATTGAGAACCTCCTTCTTTTGATAGTCGGTTAATAACGTAAAGCGACTTACTAACAGTCATTATTTATGCCATATGATTGGAATCATGATTTCATGAAAAGGGTGTCTGGCAAGGGTTTGCAACGATGTTCAGTGTCTGGAATTGAATGACGTGATTTTTATTAATATTCTTAAGGTAATACCAAAAAATCACACTTTATTATTCGTCAAGAATTTAGATCGGTATTTTACACACCTTTAGTACCGTGTACCTGCCAAAGCCACGATAGCCTGAACTTCATAATGGTTCATTGTTCTTATCTGTGTTGGGAGCATGCGCTGACAAACTTTCAGCCTTTATAAAATGACGAAGGTCTGGCGTTCACGGGCTCTTGCTCTATTTAGAATAGATACCTAATCAGATATTTTCGAAGTCGGTGCTAGCCGATGCAAAGCAAATCTAATACATTTCGGTACGTAAAATATATATTTACCTATTAGATATTCATATCCTAAAATATTGTCGGCTGGCACCGACTTCGAAAATATCTGATTAGGTATCTATTCTAAATGAAAACCCCCGTTTAGTTACTTTTACACTTTAGTGCCTGGAAGTCGGTTTTTATTTATTTTTTAAGTTTTTATTTTTCCCATTTTTAGTGTAGACATAATAAGCAGGTAATTTGTAAAAAGAAAGTTTTTTAATAACATATTCGATTAAACAATTTATTTAAAAAATATTGTTGATTTTTTTAAAAACCTCTCTATTTCGATAAAATTTATATGAGACCACCTCGGGAGTATACACTTTAAAACAGAAAAAAAAAATCCAAATCGGTTCAGGCGTCTTCGAGTAATCGGTGAACATACATAAAAAAAGAGAAAAAAAAAAGAATCCGACGAATTGATAGCCTCCTTCTTTTTGGAAGTCGGTTAAAAAGTGACACCTCGTTTTATCATTCTTACTGGTGATAAAAGATATCGGCATTACAATTCATCAGGGGTAATGCAGCTAGCATTCTTGCCACAATTCCACATGGAGATAACTGGTCGAATAATATAATTAATTAAATGTGCATACATTTGTTTTATATGTATAATAATTAAATATACCTACTGACAGTCGAAGTCAAATAAAACAATATTATATTTACATAGCTTATATTGTAACGATAAAAAATATTTTGAATAAGAAATTATTTAGTAATATTAACGATTTATATTACGCGTTAGTTATTAAACCGATGTGGATGAGACTTGGCGCCGACATAAGATCATGTTTCACACAATAGGATATTTCCATCCTGGAAGTACGTTTCCATAACATAACACTTCAACTTCTTCCTGAATTTGACAATAAAAGAATTTACCGAAGGAAGTTGACTGAAAAAAATAATTTCACGCAACAAAAGCCAGGAATTGAAACAAGTTCTGCAAATTTATTAACGCAAATAACAAATTATCTCAGTATTATTATTTTATCTCATACATGGCCCTTATTTACATACAAATGTAAGCCAACATTTTACACTATGCAAGTATGGTACGAGTATGTTATTAATTATGACCTCTATATACATATTATTTTTATCTCCTGTAAATATATCTATACATTAGCATTGCCCGCGGGTCCGCCTGTATTCAGATGACCAAAAACCACATTCTTAGGTTTTACATATTAGTATACTCTTACAATGCAGTTTTTGTATTTTTTTCAGAAATGAGAAAAGAAAAGAAGAGAGATAAAAAGTATATATATATATATATATATATATATATATATATATATATACTTTTATCTCTCTTCTTTTTTTTTATATATATATATATATATATATATATATATATATATAGTAGTTGACCCAGATAACCAGCTATCATCATACCAAATTTCATCAAAATCTGTCCAGTGGTTTTATCGTGATGCGGTATCAGACAGACAGACAAAAATTCTAAAAACTATAGATTTTGAACTATAGATAAAACATTTTTTGGAAAATCTTATTGAAATCATTATTACATCTGAATCACAGATGCCGAATCTATAGTTTTTAGATTTTTTGTCTGTCTGTATGTCTGTCTATCTGTCCTTCTATGACTGTATCACGGAAATACCAGTTGAGGAATTTTGATGTAATTTTTTAATGGTGATAGCTGATTGTTCGGGTCAGCATATAGGATACTTTTTACTACTGGAAAATCTTCTCAAAGAAATCTATACTAAGCGTTAAAACGAAACTAGGGACGAACACGAGCGGACAGAGTGAGTCGCTAGTTATATATTATTTTTATATTTCTTTCTTATCAACATCCATAACCAACACATGCAGAAAACAACCATACAAGTACATAAATATTATAAACTAGAGACTTGAACTCGCTTCGCTCGGGTGCGTCGCTAGGTATGATATAAATAGATATGAATAGTTATTGAGAGTGTACCTTAGGAGAAAGACTTATGCAAATATTTCCTATAGGTCTTATTAAGACGTACATTTTTGTAGTACATTCTTTTGATATGTTTTTAAGGTTTAGCTAGCATTACACGTAAATTTCTAAGAACGACTCAAAAGAATTAACAGTTAGTAAAAAAACTGCATGTAAACTCGAAAACACGCGTTTTCTCAGACATAAGACTAATCTAGATCGATTAATCGCTCCCGAAACCCCCTATATACTAAATTTCATGGAAATTTCTCGTTTAAAGATATAAGATATAACGTTTTAAAACATATATAAAACAATTGTTTAAGGAAAGTAAATGATATGTATGGCAAAATCGAGAAGAGTAGCATAAACAGCAAACCACGCTATTATTTTTGACTTTGATATTTATTTTGGTGGACTCCACCTATACTTATAATATTCTTTTTAATTTTATTTATAATAATAACAATAATTTCTGAGTTTCTTTCGCCAGTTTTTCTTAAGCTTGAGACTTTTTCTTTCCGAACTGGTGGTAGACTCATGACGTTCAATAAAAATTCCAATAATTTAATGCTGAATAAATATTTTGAAGCTCTGTAAGTCAATAAATAGTATTGAGTAGTGGGAAAACGATAGGAATGTATTAACCTTTTAGTTACATATTAAGTAAATTATAAATTCATATTAGCAATAAATATTAATAAATGTAAAAAGAATTCTTTTTTGCAACGACTATTATATATTTATATTTTATATTTTTACAACTATACATATACTATACTCGTGCACTGCATGCACTTCTAGTATTAAAAGTATACAATCTTAGTCTGGAAACCTAGACCTTGATATGGCAATTAGAGGCCATTCAATTAAAGTGCCAATTACACGTAAGATAGCAAAGGAAACATGACGCTGCACTAGGAAATAAAACTACTAAGCACGTTAAATCTTACTTTTTGCCAATTTTTTTTTTTTCCACCTTCAACCGCGGATGTCATGATGACTCTTCAAGAACAGCGCATTTGTTTTACAGAAGCAATTACAACTGGAAATACCGAAAACAAAGGCTTTAAACGCCTTAAAGATAATTTGTGATATAAATACTTTGTTTTGGATATTTAGAAGAAACCTAACCTATTTTACGAATTTTGTACTTTAAAAATTATTTTTTTTTTTTCAAAAAAAATAACTAGCAGTTCATTCGGTTTTTTCCGCGTTCAAACTTCCAATATAAACATTAATTTTACAATAATATATGAAAGTCTGCCCGATTTGCTGATATCTATGATTACTGCTCCGCTCTCTTGGGTAGCTATATAGCCTATAGCCTTTCTCAATAAACGGGCTATGTAATGCAAAAATAATTGTTCAAATCGAATTAATAGTTCCTGAGATTAGCGCGTTCAAACAAACAACCAAATAAATAAACAAACAAACAAACAAACAAATAAACAAACTCACTCTCTTTATAATATTAGTATAGATTAATTGTGATACTGTAGGCAGTAGCTTCTTAAAATAAAAAAAAATGAAACAACAAATATATAAGCAACAAACATAAGGTGCATTTATATTTTTATTTACTAATTATTATATTGTCTATTTTTTAATTTTGAATATTTATGCAAATAAGAAATTCTTCGGGTTGTCTTCATAGATGCATTTCGCAGTCCAGTACGATGCTTCACACAGATCTTTGAACTTTTTAGCTGCCAAATAGAACAGAATTTAACGACTAGATGAACAAAAGTATAACATTAATTAACTATGTGGTTTTAATAAACTATGTGGTATAATACATTTTAGATTAATCAATAACTCAAAGCTTACTTTGTTGATCATCTTTATATGTTACTAGCAGAACCCGCCACTTCGCTCGCGCTAAAACTACAAAAAAATCTCTAAAAAGGTACTTTCATACAAACTTTCATGTCCTATACCCCCTTATAGGATGAATTTCAAAAAATGATAAAACACGTATTTATTTATTTTTATTGAGGAGTATTAACACCAAGTTTCAAGTACTTGGATTGTATTATAACGTGTTTTTCCGTGGGAATTAGATGATCTCCCGTGGTAAAAAGTAGCCTATGTCGCTCTCCAGCCCTCCAACTGTCTCCACTCAAAAAAATCATGCGAATCCGTCATTCCGTTTTGACGTGAAAGAAGGACAAACAAACAAACACACTTTCACGTTTATAATATTAGTATGGATATACTAATTTATAAAGAAATAAAAATACGCTAAAAAGATACAGACGAACATAGAACCTCATCCTTTTTGGAAGTCGGGAAACACAATTATTGTTATGAGTCGTGCTCTTAAAATATTCATTATTAAGACGTTTAGGGATGCTAGGTGGTGGTTTTCAACACCGCGAAATGTACAGAAAAATATACTTACATACATCTTTGCACTTCTCTATTGAGGCTTTTGTAGCATCTTTCATTTCCGGAGGAAACATCATGTCAACTTGTTTTAAAGAAGCTTCAACATTAAGCTTGTTATTTTTAACCTAAAATTAAGATATTTATATATTAATACATGAAGAGAAAACTTTGAACCCCGTTTTAAGTATATTGCATATACGAAAAAATATGAGCTTTGGCATAGTTAAAATTCATATAGAGTAGTACTGCATAAAGTAAAAATTTATTACATTTCTTTTACCCGTGAATCCGCTCGCGCATTTTATTTATATACTAATTACTTCACTACTAAAAGATTCAGCATGATGTTAGATAATCTTCATCAATATTATACCAGTATTCAGCCCTTTTTAACGTCCCACTGCTGGGCACGGGCCTCCCTTCAGTACGAGGGGGATCAAAGGGGAATTATACGGGTACTTACATAATATAAAGATGAAAAGTTTATTTGCGTACGTGCAAATTTCTGAATCTATGCGCCCGTTGCAAAATTCTTTTGGATTTTATAGGCTATCTATATACCTAACATTGAAAAAAGAACCTTAATATCAAATAGATTTAATGAATTATGATTGATATTTAACCATAGAGCGATCACTACCTTAACACAATTATTTCAGATGGCCGGCTACTATATTTTAAATGTGAATTAACTTGATAATTTAAAAGTTACAAGATATTAAATATGGGAATCTTCATATTTAAAAGCTCTACTAAATATATCTACGAATTACTTATTATTGAAAAAAAATTCAAGTGAATTTGATTCAAAATTAAATAATTTTTTCTAGGCCAAATTAAATACTTAAAAGTCAAAATTAAAACCTTAATAAAAATAAAAGATACATACAATCTGTGACATTTGATAAATGCAAGCAATGTAACACATTACTTTTCGGTCTTCTATGAATTTTCCCTTTTCTATGTCCCCGACTAAATCTGCACAACAAAGTAAACAATATATAATAATTCATCCTAGAAGAAAAATTCAAAGGAATTCGCCATAACATTACCTTCTGTGACATCATTCTTGCCCATACAATTTTTTTTTAACATTTTCGATGAATTTTTTAACTGTTGCCTAGTCATCTAAAATCAAGGATCAATAATAATAAAGAGGATATACAACAAAAATTGGCTGTTTTTGTTGACTACTTTTTTGCTCAATTACGCAAAAAGAGAAAAAAGTTTAATAGGTACCGAAATAAATTTTACAGTGACACTAAATAAGTGTCTTTTTTTAAAGTAAATTTTACGATTATATTCAATTAGTCAAAATTAGTTGTGGATCATCATTTGAAGGTTTTTTATAGTCCTTATTACAAAATAAAAAAATGAATAAAAATTCATTCCGGTAAAGCAGGTTAGACAAAGAAAATTATTAAATATATACAATGTATGGATTAAATTATATGTAATAAATATAGAAGTAGAGAGATATATTCGAACATGAATGTGCAGCTACTAAATAATAGTTATTTACTGGATCGTGACGTTCAAAGCGCATTAGGTATAATCAAGAAAATCATTTTAATCGCATGTAGTTAGTTATACGGACTTTTAAGAAATTTAAAACACTGATGTAAATATAATATAAATAAATGTAAAAATAGATTAATGTATTATTCCATGAACTGGCTTTAAAAATCGGTTGTTGCTATTCATACTTTAATAGGACAAACTTTAATATAGACACTCCGTTAAAGTTGTCAATAATATTTTTCGATTTTAAATTAATTTGACATATGCACGGTTTCTTTGTTTTTGATTGTTATTGTTTATATTTTTGTGGCTACGTTACCAAAAGCTAATCTTCGCATATTGTGAATCGAATTTCGTAGTCTTTTCTTTAATGAATAGATTAGATATATGTATACCTCGAGGGTCCCATATGAATTCAAAAAATACCCCTAAGGTAAATACCCTAAAAGTCCTTAACGTAATGATTTTAGGTGATTTTGAAATCGGTATTTCTTATATAAGTTTAAGGATCGCTCGCGCGTATGTCATATTTATCTATCTAATGATAGTCTGATATTTTGACAAATATAAAATATATATCACTCATGCTTTACAAAAAAATATAACTATGACACTAAGTCTGTAAATTAAATTAAAATTTACATATTGTAGGGAGCCTTCGCACTTCCGAGCCAAGTAGCACATATCCAAATTTTTAATTATTCACTTTACTTCTATATAAAACCGAACGTAATTTATGAGTACCCATCACCGTCTTTAACTTAAAATCTTTATCCATAACAATCGACCGCAGACTGATGACTACGTATGTATGCATGTATATGACGGTTCTAGGTCGAAACCAACAATTTCGACTCCCTTCGTCGAATTTTGATCTCCAGTTTGAAGAATCTTCATTTGAAGGAATCCTGCCTTTAACGTAAATATTTATTATTATATCCTTTACCTTACATATTAATTAAGGCCAGGGCTGGAATCATGTAGAATTCTAAACACATTAATTTTTTTGGCATAACGTATATTCATATAAATACTTACAGCTTCCATGTTACTAACTAACATGATCACTAGTAACAAAAACGACAATTCTTTTTGATCCATTAATACGAATACACGAGAAGAACTATTTCTTTCAAGGAAATGAATAATGACTTTGTTTGTATTTCTGCTGATATAAAGACATGTTAATTATAGATTGGCCCACAAATGTGCAGTTTGCAATGTGCATATGTATCTTTTATCTTGGTAAATTGTTAGTTTAACAAACTGTGATTAATTGCATTCAATACTCGTTCTACTAACAACGAAAAAATTGTTAGAATATACATAGTTCAAATGTTTTATTATATGCATGAAGACTTAAACATATCTATAAAGATTAATAAAATTAAAGTGGCTCGTTTTAATGTCAAACTAACAGATTTTACCTAAATGCATATGAAATTATATACGGTACTTATAAGAAAAATATATTTTTTTTAATTTTTGTGTCTGTCTGTCGATTTGTCTGTTTGTTCCGGCTAATCTCCGAAATGACTGAACTGATTTTGACGGAACTTTTAATGGCAGATAGCTGATAGTATAAGGAGTAAGTTTTACTTTTATTTTTGATGAATAATTAGGGTTCCGCTCAAAAAACTAAAACGTTCTAGGGACGCACCCGAGCGATGCGAGGATAAGTCGCTAGTGCGTAATAAAATTACATTAGATTTTACATAGTGCCAACACACTTTTTTGAAGAAATATGTACCTATTCAGTAATAGTGTACATAATTTAAAGGTCAACTCTGTTAATATTATAAATCAATAGCCAATTAAATACATATACAAATATAAATCCTTTGTTATTAAACTCCAAAGTTCATAAGAAATAATTCTCAAAAACATAATTGGAAATTACTCAGCATAATTACTGTGCAACAATATATCTATGTGTTAATATTATTTGCAATAAACCTATGCATATCTCACTTCTAATAATAAAAAAATATGTACAAAAATAAAAAAGAACGACTTATACGTAAAAAGCGAACTAAGATGAAAACAAATAGATATAGACATAATATGTACATGTTTTATAACAGCTGCGTGTATGTATGTCTTAGACTACATAATATTCCTTCGTCAACTTGCTTTCATCTTTTTAATTTTTCATTTGTTGTTTCTTAGCATTTCTCGTGCCAAATTACATTTAAACATATAAGTTGTATATATTTTTGTAAGCCATTTATAAAACCCTTTATTTTGAAACCCCACCCTTTATGTTTTCAGCGAAAAAAAAATTAAATTCTTATTTTAATTTTTATAATTTTGATGTACCCAGTATCACTCTCACAATTAAGACGAATTTAAAGACACCTCTAAAATCCATGAAGCCGTTTAGGCTACAGAGGATGCCAAAGAATTATACATACATACTCGTACATACACTGGAAAATCATAAACCTCCTTCTGCGCAGTCGGGTAAAAATAAGGAAAGATTTTGCAAAATCATCTACATTTAATAGTAAATTTATTATGAATATAAATTAATAATTTATGTCACTTATTACGTTATAATAATATCATGATGCACACTTTGCACTTTTGAATATCAAGAGTTAAAAATGTTTTTGCTTCTGTACGAGAAATTATATATTTTATATGATAGTCCTCGATCTCTTTGTTTATTTAAAGTGCCTTCTGGTTAAGGGAATATAAAGTTCGCAGGATTATCTTCGTATAAACATTTAGTCGAATAAAATATACCTTCACATTCATCTTCATAATTATATTCTGAAAAAAGTTTTTCTATGTTATCCAATGATTATTTCATAATATGTAATAACAAATTTATCAATACATACAATACACTACACCACCGAGGCAACTGCTTCGGTGGGTTAGTGGCTAGCATGTACGGCTGCACACTCGGAGGTCCTGGGTTCGAGTCCCGGGTCGGGCCGAGTTTAGTTATTGAGTCTTTCTGTATAGTAAGTCTCAGTAATAGCCCGGAGTTGGGAAGAGTGCTCATAGAGCACGTAAAGCCAACGGTCCTGCGCCTCAACTCTCACCGGTCGTGTCGAGTAGTCGTCCCACCGGAGAATGAGTGTAACAGGAATAGAGAGTGCACGTTGTGTCTGCGCTTGTGCACTATAATATCTCCTGCGCAGCTGGCTAGTCTCAATAAGATTGGCCGCCGGGGCCGGAATCGGTCAGGAGAGAACATCAACATACAGATAAATAAAATTGAAGTGTCTGATCTCAAAAAGATAAAATGTTCCTAGGGACGAGCGAAGCGAGGGTGAGTTGCTAGTATTTAATATTATTGAATAACATAAACATTAATTCAATTTATAATTATACCGCACGATTACATTTCGCTCGTGTAAGAAACATAAGCACTATAATCATAAACTTAATGAATTTACACCACATTGAGATAGTATTACATTAAATAATAAAAAATAATAAATAAAATACTTACGTATACCAACGCATTTACTGACGGAGAGCTTTACTGCTTCCCTTATTTCGGCCGGGTAGAGAACATCAATTTGCTTCGAAATCAAATCCTTGTCAAGTCTATTATTTTTTACCTAATATAATATAAATACTTTAATTAACAAAAAATGATTGAAGGATTCATTATGTATATGTATGCTTTGTAGAAAATTCATTTTAATTTTACTAAATTTCAAATCGTTTTTACACAATATATTTCAATACCTACAAGATTTTATTCCCTATATTTCTTTTCCAAATATGATAGATTTTGATAAATAATTTTGATTTTAATACCTTACTGAATATAAATTATTACTTCACTGAAAATAACTTATTTTATGTTAAACTTAGTTTAAAAATAATCCTTTACTTACGACTTGAGCAGTTTTGTAAACACATGAAATAAAGCACATGACATCGTGGTCTTTTATGAACTCTCCTTGCTCGATTCTACCAACTTTTTCTGTAAAATAATGAACTAAGTTTATTATATATATTAAAAAGCAAAAAATGGTCCATAGATGCCATTTACTTATAGAAGTTAAACCTTTCCTGTTAACTGATTTCGATTATGACGTCCATTCTTACTACGAAATGCACAAGTATGCACAGATACAAGAGGAAATATCCACCGCCTCTAAATGCACTTCTCCTGAAAAGACTCGGCGTGAAACTCAGCACCTCTTTTAAATGCCGACTTACAATATTAATAATATTTAATTTTGTGGAATTTGGATCACAATAAGAAATTTTTGAACTCAGTATTATATATACTAGTAGTATACTTATACTATTTTACCATTAATAAAAACTCAGTAGTATACCCTATTTTACTTTTTTTTTTAAAAAAAAAGGTAATTTTAAGACAGTTTGTGGAATTACATATAGGCGAAAGGATAAATTTAGAGCGATACATACTTAATTCTATTTTAATTTACCGTGTATCTATCACTTTTTTTCATATTATAATTACTTAATTCTTACGAGTATATTACATTGTTTGAAAAGAAATCGCAAGGAATCCTGACGTATCAGAACATAAAGAGGCCGCCCTGCTCTTTTTTGAATAATGAGCATGATGAACATCGAAATAATTACAGCAACTCTGTCCAAAAGTAGTATCCCGCAAGATAAAATACTATATGAATACCTAAAATATACAAGTCGGGCAATGTTGACATCTGTCTGGTGGTAAAGGCGGCGGAGCTGAGTTAACCGCTAGTATTAACGTATGGGGGTTCCACGTAGTTAAGAATCTAATGTCATGCCTAACATACCTACTCGTAGCGCAGATTCAGTTATTTCCAATATTTCAATGTTGAGAACCAGACTAAAATTGTTTTTATACATTTCACAACAAAATATTTTTACATTTAGCACTAAGTTGTTTACTTCAAACATATAATATATCTATTATATAATTATAGTATGATTCTAATTCAGCTCTATTTTATTGTTAATAATAAAAAATATTTATCAAACTTACCATTAGTCACTTTATGTTTCGGCATACACTGATTCTTCATTATTGTCAAGGTTTTCTTTAGTTGAGCCCTTGTCATCTATTATCATGAATTATTATAAAAAGAAATAATTTTATTCAAAATCCCAGAAAATTAAAAAAAATACTTAAAAAAAAATAACGTTCCATTTAGAAAATAGACTTACCCCATTAACAAAATTAAAACTTAACACAAACATAATTAATAAAAGTGATCCTTTATTCATTATTCGATATGTATCAATAGCTGAATTTCGGCAATTCTTGACAAAGTTTAGTTAACGAATGAAAAGAAGGATTTCAAAATGGAATAATGAAGTCATACGGAAAGTCTATAATTTACATAAAGTGCCTAAATTTTGGAATTCGCCTTGTAATTGTAGAAATCGCATATTAATAGACATAATTACATGATATTTGCGACATCGAAACGTTTAACGGCAACAGAAAGGTATGTTCTTTAAATAATTTTCATTTAATAAAACGACGAGCATATATCAGACAATTTCTGCTTTTAGTCTTTAATTTCAAATTGGTAGATTTCCGATTACGTATTAGTGACGACAGTCGCAGTCATTTGGTTTCAACAGGTTAGATGACGGCAGGCGACTTCACATTATTGTATCTTGTAAGCCAAAGTAGCCACTAGCCATGCAACTTTAAGGTCACACGACTAATATTGTCTAATTAATAAAGCCATGCACAGAGGCTCGTGCAAATATTTAGTATTCGCCTAAAGCCTATAAGCATGTTTATTTCAAATAAATCAAGACAATGTATGAAGATATCTCAAATAAGAACCAAACTTCATCACATTAAAATCAGCAATAGCCATGAACAAAAATAGAACAAAATATTGAGTAGCATATAGGATTATATGAATATGTATGTATGTGTTATACATAATTCGCTAAGTACGTTTTTGACCTGTAAACAATATAGTACTAAATTATACGCATAGGCATCATGCCTGTATTTTAAAATCTTCACACAACAATCCAAATAAAAACTTATTAAGAAAAAAATAAAAACCGACTTCAAAAAAATCACTAAAAAGGTAAAAAATAACTGATTGGTAGTTTTCATTTGCAATAGATACCTAATTAAATATTTTCGAAGTCGGTGCCAACCCATACAAATTATTGGTTTTAATTTTTTTTTTTTAAAGTTTTTATTTTTTTCTTTTTAGTGTAGACAAAGTAGTAGTAAAGTAAGAAAAAGTATTTTAATACAATTTTCGCTTAAGCCGTTTAAGTTAGTTTGATACCAATTTTTATATGAAGACTGTAAAACTAAAATACGCTTTTATTAGTAACACTAAAAATTCTGGCTCTAAAATCCGATTCTAACGTATTAGGCTTATCAAATCAAACAAAATAAGCCAAACTCAAAATATCTACTATTAGCCGTTGAAGAGTTCCACCTATCCACCTACTGGCCTTACTGGACTTGGACGATACCGAACCACTGCACTATCAACAGAAATAGAAACACTCGTAAAGTTTCAAGTCAATATGACAATTAGAATAAGGTTAAATTCATCATTAGCTATTTTTCCACCCTTAGAGGTGGTATTTTTTTTGGAACCAATTTGGGACCATCAAACACAACAAAAATTGTCCAAATCGGTTAATAAATGACGGAGTTCTGAGGTAACAAGCATAAAAAACACAGCCGAATTAAGAACCTCCTCCTTTTTGAAGAAGTCGGTTAAAAACTTCAGATACGCAACGATAAAACTTTATTTTATAACTTTTAACAACTTTTAAGGGAACACAAAATTTGCAGGATCTTGGTCGTACATACACTTGGCAGTCCAGTATGATGCTTCACATATGTCTTTATATTTCTTCCCTAAAAATAATTTATAAACAACTTAATTTAATCATAATAAAAGTATATAGATTGTATCTATTACATTACTAAATTATAAAGGACTAGAATTATGAGACATACATATTACATATATCTTCATACATTACATATATCTTCATATGTACAATAACTCGAAGTAAAGTCGAACTCGCGATATTAACACTGTTATTATTCTTACTATCAATATTAATTAAGCTATATGAAATAGCGTTTTAGAGATGCTAAAACATACAGTTTTACATATTTATATTTTAGAAGTCGATTGTCTAAAAATATGTAATTAGTTGTTTAAATTAATACGTCTTTATGTACATAATTCTTTTGTACGTGTGTGTTTCATTGAACTTCTGGATTGGCTGGACCGCTTTTGATGAAATTTGATCCGGTTGGTAGCACTGCAGGTGGGTTCTAGGATTCGGGATCGTCCAGGGACAAATACTACACAAAAAAATCATCAAAATCAATTCAGCCGTTTAGTAGGAGATCAGTGACATACCGTACAGAAGAATTATATATATGTTCGAATAGGACACCACTATCGGGTCTATTAATATTATATGAAATTAAATTACTAAAGTTAGAGTATTTACCTATATCTTTGCATTTTTCCACTGCAGACTTAACGGCATCCCGCATATCAACCGGGAACATCATATCTACTTGTTTTATAATTGCATCGTAGTTTAATTTATTATTTTTAACCTTAAAATTTTCCAAAAATAAATACAATAACATATACAATAAAAATAAATAAATATAATACAATAAATTGATTATGCATATTATTCCGGTCACATTAATTAAGCTACAATAGCTTGATACAGAATAGAAATTTCGGTAGAGAAAAAACATGTTTGATACATGTGTACACAACAACCCCATAATAATAATCAAGAACTGACTTGAGAATATCTCTTTCTTTTATAGCTATTACTAGCTTTGCCCGCGGCTCCGCCCGCGTTCAGATGACCAAAAACCAAATTCTTAGGCTTTACATATTAGTATACTCTTACATTGCAGTTTTTGTATCTTTTCTCAGAAATGAGATATTTTCCGCGGTAAAAAGTATCCTATATGTTGACCCGGATAACCAGCTATGGCCATACCAAATCATCAAAATCCCTCCAGTGGTTTTTCTGTGATACGGTAACAGACAGACAAAAATTCTAAAAACTATAGATTTTATCTAAAAACTATAGTATCGATAACAATGTTTATTGCAATATGATTTTCCAAAAAATATTTAATGTACAGATTCGGCTTAGTACATTTTATTATATGTACTTAAACGCTACCCTCAAAATGTCTATATGAGTGAAAAGTGAGGAACGGAAAAGTGCAAATAATACTAATGTTATTATAACAAATACTATTTGAAAATGGCAATACTTACAACTTGAGTCATACTATAAATGCAAGCGATATAACACATAACATTTCTCTCTTCCAAGAATTTTCCTTGCTCTATTTGACCAACTTGTTCTAAAATATTAACATGAATTATTTAGGTATATGAAAAATAAATAAATATTAAAGCTATGGATAACGATATCCAAATTATTGCTTATAGTTTTTTTATAAATTAATTTTATAAATCACGGTAAAGTTAAAGTGTGTCAACTAACTGTTTTTGCTCTATCTAATTAGGGTTCGTCGAAAGAGCCGACTAAACTTTATTATTATCATAGTTCAACCTCAACTATTCTATGGTATAAATATTCAACAATATTTGTTGTATTTAGGAGTAGAAGTACTAGCATAGTAAAATTATTTAATATAGGTACTTATATTTCATCATATGCAAAACTTATTTAACAATTAATATACGTAAAAGCTTAACAGCCTCGGTGGTCTAGTAGCTAGGAGTGTCTGGAGAACATTATGTATTATAGGTTAAAGCATTATAATGCTTATGTGCGATAATAACATGTATAATGTAAGGCAATTACGTGTAAATGTTAAACGTATTATGTTATAAATGTGTACATTTTATTCACCTTCCGTTACGTCGTTTTTCGGCATGCATGACTTCTTCATGAGTTTTCCAGAATTTTTCAGTTGTTGCCTCGTCATCTAAGAAAGAGTAAGTTATAATTATATCCTATATTTAATATGAAGATCAACACTCATTTGTAACTTGATCTTTAATCGTTTATATTGTTAGAATAGTTATTATACATTATGTATGAAAACGTATCTTTATGGCACATCATTTATAATGTACTTTATGCAGTTAATTTGAATAGCATTAACCAGGATCAACCTTTATTTATATAATCAATTAAATTATTTCTCGTATCTTATATTACTTGTTTCTTAATTTCAAAAAATCTATTTTATAGTCTCAGAGCTGTATTGAAAAATATCATTACATTTTCAATACAGTTAAATAGGGTGAAGAAAAGATTGCGAGTTTGATTCATGTCTTCCTACTAAATTTCCTTTTCTAATTAATTAAGATAAGTCAAAATTTGGCACTTCGACCACCATAAAACATTGAGGGCTATCGTTTCTGGTAGCACCAGTTGGCGCCGCTGGGGAGTAAGGTCCAATCGCTGGTCAAAAATGAAAATTTAATTATTAGTACGGCAGTAGTCCATTTTAATATACAAGAAATGTATATTAAAATGGACTGATGATGAATGTAGATAATATTAATAGTTATTAGCGCGGCACCCGTTTATCATGATTTTGTTTTACATAATTAATATATAATAACCAAATAGATAAAATATTGACTTATTCTTAGGTCTTCTTTTGTCTTCTTCTCTTTTTTTTATCTCTACTTAACATTTGTTGTGCCGTACCGTGTTTGCCATAATTAATCAGAAATAGCACAACATTTACAATAACCATGAATAATTGGTGAGTATCCGCGATAAAAAACTCGTAAGCAGTTACCATTCAGTGTCAATTCTCATTTGACAATTTTAGAGACCTCACTCTTTTTTTTTTTTTTTTTTTTTTATAGTTGGGAAATCCTATTACGGATACCACCCGACTTCCCCCCAGGGTGGTTATGTGGAGACTCTCCGGCTAATGAGACCGGCATACCCACTAAAACCCAACTTTCCCCACAGCCGCCATGTGGGACGCCACGGGACCGCTCTCGCATACAACCGTGATGCCCCGACGGTTGGCCGAAGCCACCAACCATGAGGCCGCCCCAAGCAGGACGACCCCATTATGGGAAGACTTGCAACCCTGACAAGTGAGACTGCTCCCAAGTCCACTCTGCTGAACAGAGAAGTACCCGGAGCAGCCCCACACAACCAAACACCGCCCACCGAAGTGGGCAACCTGCAAAAACAAGCGGCCTAAGCCTAAACCTTCCTGCCCAAATTGGGCAAACCTCCACGGCGTCCGAAACCGAACCAACCCAAACGGCTACAGGAGTAGAGGATGCGACAACGCCGACACTCCCCTTCCCCTACAGCCCCACCGCGTCCACCATCAACGGTGGTGGCCCCGTTAGGCCGCGGGAGATAGGGACGAGCGGCGCATCGCCATACCGACACTCCTCTTCCCCCGCGGCCCCCCTACCGTCGGCCCACCTCCGGACCAAAATGGCTGCCGACACCCACGCCAGACGCAGGACCACCGAACTGGCCCCGCTCCAGCCGCCGCACCGACGGGCTAGCCCCGGCAGCACGGCCCGCGCAGCGCCTCCTACCGCAAAACGGCCGGAGACACCGCGCTACCTCCAAGAAGGAGACGGCGCCCTCCTGACACCGCTCCCCCTGCCCCTCCTGGCTGTTGGTCCGCGCCGGATTGCTCCGGTACCACAAGCTCCTGTCTGGGGGAACAGTCGCGAGTGGCTTTCCCCTATCCGCCACCCGGGGGACGCGTCCGGTAGCAGTCAGCCTCTGCCCCGGAAGAGACCTCACTCTACACTAGCGCACCTCTATATAAAAATCGGGCAAACGAGAGTCTAACTCGCATATCGAGGATTTAGTTCTGCCAAAATGTAATAATTTTCGTAAAATGTAATAGTTTTCAAAATGTAATCGTTTTCTTAATATGTATTATGAAAACGTAAATATTTTATTGTAATGTTAACCCAAAAGAGTACGTAAGTAAAAACAACACAATATTTCGCGGTATGGTGAGGTGCGAGACCCTGGATTTTAACCCGCTACATTGGGTTCCCAACGTAGACACCTATAACCTTAGTCTCTCCTGTGACCATGATTGCTGTAAAGCATTTGAAACTTCGGGAACCAAAAATCAAAATAAATCCGAAAAATATTCCGAAAAGATAGTTTTATTTAAGATGTCAAATATTCGCGTAAATCTAAGAAAGTATTATGAAAACATAATCTATTAAATATATGTAACTAAAGCTTACCGCATATGTAAGGTCGAAGTGAATAAAGCAAAGCACAACGACACAAAGTAAACTAGATCCCTGAATTGTCATATTGGAAAAGAATTATATTTAGAAATACATTCAGTTTTTATATCAAGATGTTTTACTCGTGATTGATTGATAATAGACAAAACCTCTTATTACTGTCTTGTGAATATACATACACCCTCAATCAAACTGTGAGCTATCTATTATGTAAGATAAATAGCATACAATGTTGGAGTTACTTTTACGTCGTTGGTCTGAATGAATTAAGCAATTGACATAATATGTGCATATAATATAAAAAATATGATAATAATTCAATCTCTTTAACGTCCCACTCAGCGTTGGATTTACACTGGACAAATAAACGAAAACACAGAAACGAAAAGACAAAAAAATATCGAAACTTTACCCATATTTAGTAAAATTTCGATAATAGGGCGGCTTTTTTTACTGTGCCCAGGGGCGGCGCTTAGGTGGAATCCGGCCCTGGTCTCACTGCTGTGCAATTGCATGGACCTCATCTCTGTGGAATTAGGCCATATTTCCATCATGCTGGATAAAAGCGAGATGGACTTAATTCGTCATGCGAAATCTAGTTAGGTTCTCTTAGACATGCTGGTTTCGTCGGGATCTTTTCATTTATCATAAAAAAATATTAGAAGTACCTCAATAATCTATAGGTATTAATATTATAAACGTAAAAGTGTTATTTTTGGCTGTGACTTTTCTCATTAGATAGCTTGTGGCCCGGAAAGAGATATTTTTTCTCGACACATAAATTGTTTCTCGCAATGTATATGTACCTATATTTTATCTTTTTACTTATAACAAATAAAAATCGATCAAGTGCGAGTCGAATCGAAACCGCACACGAAGGGTTCCGTATCATCGTACTTTTAATTAGGGTTCGTGCCCGAAAGGTGCCAACAGAACCCTATTACTAAGCCTCCGCTGTCCGTCCGTCCGTCTGTCAGAGGGCTGTATCTCACGAACCGTAATATGTAGAGAGTTAATTTTTTTACAAACTATGTATTTCTAATGCCGCAATAACAACAAATAATAAAAATAAAAATACAAGAAAAAATTTTTAACGTTCGTTCTCGATAATATAATAGAATAAAAGATAAAGAATAAAAAGTATAATTTCAACTCTCTATCTATTACGGTTCATAAGATACAGCTCTCAGGCAGAGGGACGGAAGGACAGACAGCTGAGGCTTAGTAATAGGGTTCCGTTAGCACCCTGCGGGTAAGGAATCCTAAAAAAGCAAAGTTCATTACTATGAAGTTACTCGTTTGTTCCAAATATTAATTAGAGACGTATGCTGAATATAAAACAAGATTTTATTATTTCTCGATCATAGAAGTCACCGTGTATATCAATTAACTACAAGTAAGTTATAATTATAGTAAATTACGTTTTGTGTTGAGTAGAGTAACCACAAAGCTATTTTATCGCTTTAATCATTATAAGAATACGTTTATTTGTATACGTATTATTTCCATTTAAATTATTTTTGTCTTTAATTATTTTCAAAAACCTAAACAATTAATATGAAAAAAAGAATTTTAAGGAAAAATAAGACGGACGACTTTCGAAAGAATATTTCACTTAAGTAAATATGTATTTTTGATTTAACCTAAAAATAAAACCGATGTATGATATTTAAATGTAAAAATATAGAATATATAGTACAATACAAAAATGCTATAAAAAAGCAAGAAAAAATGAATAAGTACTAAAATATACTTATTAAATATGTTTTTTTTTTTTATTTGATACATGGTGTTTATATCGACACCATTAATACGTGATAAATATGCCACTATCATTAATCAATTATCACACGTCATATAAATGAGCAGACAAGATCAAGGCCCCACAGAAAAGCCTAGGCCATGTCAGTTTTCATTACGATCGTAAAATTTTTATTTTTTCTTACATTCTGTGACGCAGTAAGTATTTAAAAGTTAAAGTAGTAAGTTTGATATTATTATAAAAAATATAGTATAAGCACGTACTTAAAGAAAATAATTATGAAGACTTTCAAATATTACTCTATGCTGTATACTCTATGCTGTACATATTACTCTATGAGTAATACAACAGAAATTATGCACGATCAGCTCACACATTTATTTAAATAAATTTATAGCACTATAAAAGTTATAATGTAGATTTGATTACAATGCTTTTAACAATTCTCAGATGACCATGAAACAGATAAAATCCACAGGAAAAATGATGCGTAAAACTTGTCAACCGAAAAATAACGTGTCAGATGGTAAGTGAACTAAAATGGTTATATTATAAAGTGTAAAACCAATATATTGTAAAAAAATCTTAACTTTAGTGTTTCATCTTTGAGTAGACTTAATACGGAGGACGAATCAACTATGATAGAGCAATCTAAATGATATCAATGAGTCTACGTCGAATGAATATTCTCTCTAAACTTTATTAGTCAGGCTAATTAATATGTTTATTAAATCAGTTTCCTTTTTGTATAAGGCTAGCTTTTTCCCGTAATTTTCCTCCCCTGTTCAGATCTTTTCATTTCTTATGAAACAAAATAATAGAATAAATATAATCGTGATCAGTTTTATAGAATTGACTTATCCTTATTTTACAGTACCAATTCCTAACCAAAAATATATATATATAAATATATATATATATATATATATATATATATATGTCTGTAACAACTATATAATACCTTAGAGACATCTAACACCTCAGTCTCTCCCGTGACCATGAATGCTGTAAAGTAAAAGTAAAAAAATAAATTCGCGAAAAAATAGTTTTATTTAAAATGTCAAGTATTCGCGTAAATCTAAGAAAGTATTAAATATATATATATATTTATATATATATATATATATATATATATATATATATATATATATATATATATTTCTTTTTTTTCAGAAAAAATTGATCCACTAATCAAAGGCGAATTTATTGAAGACAGAGATGTTATGTGCTATACAGCCTGCATTATGAAAATGGCTAATGCGGTAAAACAAAAATCTTTATTGTAATACTAGTAGTCGCTTGACTGCTTTTGTTTAATTTCTCACCCAAAAATATTTTTTTCTTTTGCTTTATGCTATTGTCATTGCCGTGTTTTTCATCTTTTTATGTGTTTACTTCTAAACACCTCTTCTTAGCGGTTAAGCACGTGTGTCGTTAGTCTTGTTGCGTGCAATATATACAAAGTAAGCTTTTAAAAAATTATTCACTAATTATGTGTACATATATTACCAATGAACAATAACCTGGCTAAAATATTTTTTATATTTATTTTATTTGTGGCAGTATACTTTAGTTCGCGGCTTCGATTCCCGCATGTTGCGAATATTGCGCAGAAAGACATGTAGGTACCTAACTGTCTGATTAACCGTCGAGAATAATAGCCATGATTTTATTTAGTAGTACGCCTAAAAAACAATATCGCTTATTACAGATTAAAAATAACAAGATAAATTATGAAGCAGCAATCAAACAAGCAGATTTACTTTTGCCAGATGAGATAAAAGAGCCTGCTAAAGAAGCGTTAACTGCGTGCAAGAAAATCGGTAAAATTATTTATATTAATAAATATATTCACAGTATACGATAAGGTCAACTGAGGAAAAAATCAATTGCCAATGAAATAACACAGAAAGTATCCAACATTTTTTTTGCGTAACAAAGATAAAATAAAATAATACAGATCAATATTTTTGCAGAAGCTCAAATTTATATTATCTTTATTAATATAGAACTTTATTTTTCATTTCAGCGGACACCTACAAAGATATATGTGAAGCATCGTTCTATATAACGAAATGTATTTATAATCATAATCCTGCAATATTTTACTTCCCTTAGTAAATAAATTATGATATAACTTAATTTAATGCTGTTTTACTTACGGAACTAAGATCGTATGCCATACGGTTTTTAATAAATAAAATGTGTCGTGTGTAAAAAGATGGAGTCCCTACTCAGACATAAATATTAAAATACAATGTTTTTATAATGTTGTAGGAATTATAAAACATTCTTATATAATACTTATATACATAAAAAATGTAAAGCATTACAGGGACTATGGTAATCTATACTTAACAATATAAATGTGAAAGTGTGTTTGTTTGTCCTTCTTTCACGTCGAAACGGAGTGAAGGATATGCGTGATTTTTTGTGTGGAGTTAGTTGGAGGGCTGGAGAGTGGCATAGGCTATTTTGTACCGTGGGAGATTACCTAATTCCTACGTGAAAACACTTTATAATACAATCTAAAAAAAATTATGATCAGAATTACTTAAAACTTAGTATTAATGCTCTTCAATAAAATTAAATAAATACGTGTTTTAGCATTTTCCTAAATTCATCCTATAAGGGGATAAAATAGGGAATGAGAGTTTGTATGAAACTACCTTTTTAGCCATTATTTGGAGTTTTAGCGCGAGCGGAGCCACGGGGTTTTGCTAGTAATTATAATAATTAATGTCAAGCTTGCAGAATGGAGAAGAAACTGAAGGGGATATTTTCCGTCTATTCCCGTCTATTTACAAAAATAATAATCGTGCCAAATATTTTTTTCGAAATTGTAGTATAATTTCTTTCCTCTCCAGTTTCATAGAACCCTTTTATTTTTACAGAATAAATAGAAGCTTATTTATTTTGAGAACGTTACTTTTATCCTAAACTTTATCAAAATCGGTTTGGCATATTTAGCGAGGCAGAACTAAAATACAACACATTTACGTAACTTTAATGTAAAGTCATATACGTACTGTAATATCTGTATGTTCTAGAAAAAAGATAACGATCAATTAGCAGAAGTTTTTTTCCGCTAGAACCTAATTCATGGTTATTTGGACGTCTTCCTCGTAACGACAATTATATGCAATTTCATTGTTTAGAAAAAAACCTACGATCTTGGAATGCATTTAGAGTTTAGTTATGAGAACCGTAATGTCTACTTTAATAACTAAAAGAATAGAAATAAAGAACTAAAACCCTTTTTTGTGCAATATATACTATAATTATTATTTTTTATTAGTGCAATAAACTAAAATAAACTACACTAAATAACTAAATAAAAAATATATAATATATGTTTAATTTTTTTTTTATTACTAGTACTATATTTTAGTATTATATTTTATTTGTAGGTAGTATTCGCTGTATGACCGGTCCGGTGTAGACCGGATATAGTACCAAGTCATACATTATTACAGTTTAAAAGGAAGATCTTTTTAAGAGATCAATTATACATTGTGTCATACATTGTTTTCATATAGATAACTTTATTAGTTTACGCGGTGCACAACAATGAAGCTCCTAGTCGGTATGCTTTTTTACGACATCTTCAACAATCAACGTCAACGTCAATCAACGTCAACGTCAATTTACAAAAAAACTTAAAAAATTATACACCTTCAGGTGTATAATTCATTAAGTTTTTTTGTTAATTCCTTCCTCAGGAATCACTCCATTTTCACAACACACGTTCGGAAGTTTTTGAGCTTATCTCATTCAGACAGACAGACTGATACGGTGGAGAGCTTTATTTTTATTTTTGTATATATTTAGTGATTTATCAATTAAACTGTGACGGTAATCTGTAGGTCTTTCTTATAATGAAAGTTTTTATTACTCTAATATTAACATAATTAGCACAACAACATCCATACAGTTAAACAAAAAATTATGCATATGTAATAATATAAATATATGAATACAAAAATGTGATTATACGTATAGAAAAAAATAATTATATTGTATTTTAATCATACTATCATCTTTTATTTATACTCACGAGTTATATTATTATGCCGCCACTGATTTGCGTAATCATCGTCAATGACGTTTGATGACGTAAGACAAAGGCATAGCTTGAAATTAAAATCCAAAATATTATATTCAGCATTACATTATTAGTATAATTTTTTACTGAACTTCATGAGTCTTCCACCAGTTCGAAAAGAAAAAACTTCTGTCCTGAGAAGAACTAGCGATAAAAACTCAGCGGAACCACAATTTTTTTTCCTTTTTTTAGAAATAAAGAATTTATAAATAACAACAACTTTACAACATTAATTTCATATAGACAATTTATATAGATAATTTAATATTATCATTTTAGGTGACTACACGAAAATGCAACAACGTATTGCAAAACAGCATGGATAACTATAAACATGAACGAAGTGGTTAATTCGTTCATGACTATAAAATACAAAAAGATTTTAAAATTTTGACTATATAGGCTAAGAAGGCAACCTTCGTGATCAAAATATCAGCCAACACGTCATCTAAAGTGTCTTTGCTTATTAAATCAACTGGGAGCAAAAACAAACTTTAGACGTCAGTATATAAAGAAACAAAAATACATATTTTATTGAGCAAAGCGTATTACACTGTTCAAAAGTTTCTTGTTGATGGAAATGTGTGGAATTGAGAAATATTGCTCATATGCGGGCTATCTATATGTTATGTTAATAAACTAAAAGTAACTTCAATATTTAAAAGAGCAACTGTTGAGTTTCTTGCCGGCTCTTTCAGCTGAACTGCTGTCCGCGCCGATGGTAGCTTCTTCACGGACCGACTACATTGACGCTTACATTAAATTGACGATTCAAAAGCACTTGTAATAAGTCTAATTGAATAAAGTTTATTTCATCATTTTATCATCATCATCATCAAATATGATATAGATTTTATATAAAATACCTAGCGTAGAGAACAAAGATTTTAACTATTAACTCTTTCAAGCAAATTTAAATAATAATTAATATTCGTTCAACTAAAAAAATATTATATTTAAGGACGTACCTATATCAAAATTAAAAGGACGAGAAAGATAATAATAAAAAAATCTATACATTTTATTTATTAAGTTTCAAAATTCAAAGCTTATAACAATTAAATTAGTGAAAACGGCCAAAATGTATAATTCTTTATTTAAAACGGAATGAATTCTTTCCTCAAAAAGGAAAAATTATAATTTCGCCATGTGTGTCTGTATGTCATACATAGCCTTTTGTTCTAAGACTAATCGAGTTCTACATTGTTGAAAAGTAGGTAGGCGTCTCATGTAAATTTCACAATTATGTAGTGAAATTACAAAAAATCAAATTAAATATGGATGATACTCTCATAAATTATAAAAAGCACAGTCTCGTATGGAAATAATTTTTAAACGCAACTGCAATAGAAAAAAAGCTATATATAATAATTGTGGGACGTAAGCTATCAATTTGATAATATTTTCCTGCGAGCAATGGAAAGAATCTAAATCGACTAAAATTAAAAGAACATTATATTATTATATTCGAATTTATATATACAATAGATAAAAATTACATAAATAAAAATGACAATTTTGTAAAATTAAGTTAGTAAAGTACCAGCCACAAACATGAAAGCATGGTTACACATTTTATTTATGTGTTGTTTTATGGGATCAACATTTGTAAGTATTTTTCTTTTACATTTTATATGTTCTATTAAAACTTAAAGTAAATGCGTTTAAAAAATAAATTAATAAAATATTAGTAGATACATTAAATAAGATTTTTTGACATTAATTATAAGTAGAAAAGAAAAAAAATGTCCTCATTACCAACGACACTTTCCTTCGTTTTGCTAAACCTTCTCGACATCTGTGTCAAAACACTCACATCTATCCCCTATTTCACATAACTTTAGCTTTTGACCAATGAATCCACCCACCAAGTCATGTGAAATACGATTAAGCCACTCTTTTGCTATGCTTTATTTGGGATGTCTTTTACCGGGCTAAAAAAAGTTAACAATTTTTTCGTCTAATTTTCTCATCATCAAAGGAAGCCTCGGTAACATAATTTCAGCCGTTCCGGGAAGTTGCAGATACAAACATAGAGCACACAAAAAGATTTGGTTTAATGTGACTCGACATTTCGAAACGTTTTTCTATTTATATTTTTGAAGTTATACTTCTTTTGGAACGTTGCAAAAAATTATGAGAGTAAAATTTTTACGATGCGCGCGCACACCGACAGCCAAAAAACGACATGATGAAGTTAGCTGAAAGCGAAATGATGAAGTTAGCTGCATTCCTTTTACAAACAGACAGAACTGTGACATACGGGATGAAATCTTTAGATATTATTGTTCTGTTACGCCAAAGAAGTATAACTTTTTACGTGCGTACATAACTACACACTCACGTTTTTTTTTTGTTATTTTATCTAACTTAACTTTTAGAATAACCTGATGGATATCATACATAAATTTAGCATTTAAAAACAAATAAATAAAAATACATCTTTACAATATTACTTACTAGCAACTCACCCTCGCTTCGCTCGGGTTCGTCCCTGGGTTTATATATAAACTTTCATTCCCATTTTTCAAACTTTACCTCTTTATAATATTAGTATGAAAAGCTCCATACTTTTCCACAAGACCCACGAATAACTCTTTTTTTACGATAAAAAACAAACAAAATATCTCAATGGGTTAGTGTATCGTATTTCTTGTATCGTACAAAATACTATATTATGGAAATTTTCACTTAACACGATTTGATGTATAAATAGAATTACGTAATAGGTAATTTATTTTAGAAACAGAATATCCAAATGATATACTTTTTTCAGGAGGCCCGAACAAACGAAGAAATAAAGAAATGGTTCATCCAACTAGCCGTAAAATGCAGCAAGGATCCATTTGCAGGCGGCGAGTTTCCACAAATGAAAAACAATCGTAAAATACCTGAGTCCACAAAAGCTAAGTGCATAGCGGCTTGCATTTTCAAAACAATTGAATGGGTAAGGTAAAATATAAGTGAATAACATTTTCAACCGACTTCAAAAAGGAGGAGGTTCTCAATTCGACTGTATGTTTTTTTTTTTTCTTTTTTTTTCTTTTTTTTTTATGTTTGTTACCTCAGAACTCCGTCATTTAGTAACCGATTTGGACAATTTTTGTTTTGTTTGAAAGGGTATACTTCCAGATTGGTCCCATTTAAATTTCAAAAAAAAATACCACCCCTAAGGGTGGAAAAACAACTAATGATGAATTTAACCTACTTCTAATTGTCGTATTGACTTGAAATTTTGCAAGTATTTCTATTTCCGTTGATAGTACAGTGGTTCGGTGTTGTTGACCTGATCTCATGGTAAGGCCAGAAGGTGGATAGATGGAACTCTTCAACGGCTAATAGTAGATACTTTGAGTTTGGGCTTATTTTGTTTGATTTGACAAGCCTAACACGTTAGAATTCTTACTTTGCTACTACTGTTTACACTAAAAAGGGAAAAATAAAAACTTTTTAACAAAAAAATAAAAACCGACTTCAAACAAAAGCACTAAAAAGTAAAAAATAACTGATTGGTAGTTTTCATTTACTATACATACCTAATCAAATATTTTCGAAGTCGGTGTGCTTTGGCTAAGTAATTAAAGCCTACCTATTAAATACATACCTAGTCAAATATTTTCGAAATCGGTGCCAGCCCATACAAAGCAAAGCACACCGACTTCGAAAATATTTGATTAGGTATGTATAGTAAATGAAAACTACCAATCAGTTATTTTTTACTTTTTAGTGCTTTTGTTTGAAGTCGGTTTTTACTTTTTTGTTAAAAAGTTTTTATAAAATCCAGGCTTGCAATATTACCTAACATAAAAGTCAATTTTACGGAGTATCTATCCAGTATATAACTCATTCAGAAATTGTTTATTGTACTTGCATTATGTAGATAAGCCCTGTTAGGAAATAAAGTTCCTTGAGTCAATTAAATTAAAAAAAACGCGATTAACTAAAAAAACGTCATATTACTTTCCTTTGTTATCTGAAGAACATACTAGCGGAATAGCAGGATAAAGACACAGAATCCAAAATCTACAACCTCTAATAAAAGACAGCCTTTCAGACAGTACCTTTGGACAAAATAAAAAACCAGGCTTTTTCATAATTATTGCAAAAAGATATATTAAGAAAATCCAATTATAATATTTTGTGAAATAACCCTCTTCGTGAAGGACAATTTATAAAAACTGCAAATATGATTCATATTATGGCTATATAATAGAACAGCTATAAAATGCAAAAACTACAATCCATTATGTTTAAAATTAAAAGTGTTTCCACAACAATGCTGCAAATGTTGATAATAAGGATAGTTTAGGATTTCTAAGAAAAAACTCGAACAAAGCAGATTTCCTGGCACCATAGCTTTCACAGGAGCTTGTAGCGTACATTTTTTATTTTTATTTAAAAAAAAATTACAACAGACAAAAATAGGTCATTATGGAGCTTAAAACACACGAAAATAATTTTGTTAAATTAATAAGGCTATCAGGAAATAAAATATATTTTTATTTGGTTTTTGTTTTACATATATGTAGCTTGACGATAAAGGTATGTTCGACGCAGAGAAAGCATACAAGCTGGCTGCAAAAGATTATGCTAACGATCAAGTCAAGCTAGGCAAAGCAAAGGAGTTGTATGAACTGTGCAGGAAAGGTATTCGGCTTTATTTTACAAAATCGTAT
The DNA here is from genome assembly GCA_947093115.1 of Brenthis daphne. NCBI lineage: Eukaryota > Metazoa > Arthropoda > Insecta > Lepidoptera > Nymphalidae > Brenthis > Brenthis daphne. The sequence goes on along the minus strand of OX352476.1, from coordinate 17,149,754 downwards.
ATTTTATGCCATAAATTACAATACTTATAGAAAATTAATGTAGAATAATGTTAATTAATAATAAATATACTTATTTTAGTAAATACACAGACGATTGGCGATGGTGAACTTGGTTGTGAGAGGTCAAATCTCTTAGCTATGTGCCTCAGCGAAAATGGTCCCAAGGTAAATAATAAGTTTCATTAAATTCTGACCATTGCTGTAAATACTACATAATAGGTCACTAAATCTTATCAGTTAAGCTATTTATGATTTAATAAGTAGGTAACAGTTTGCTGTATGTTATATCTTCTTTTAATGTTGGGAAAAGCATTTATGCATACCATGTGTAGACATACAGTGGTTCTTTGGGACTCACTGGCTAAAAAAGCCTCTACTACCCACTAAAACCCAACAACCGTCTTAATGAGGCGTCGAAGGATCGCTTGTGCACTCAACCACGACGACCTGACGGCAGGTCTGCCGAAGCAGACCACAAAAATCATGGGGTTGTTCCAACAGCCGACTCTACTATGGAGCAATCCGCATAGTACACCGCCCATCGAAGTGGGCCACCTCCCTGTGCATTTCTTGGTTTCGCACCCGGCTGAACTGCCGGACGCTAAAGAGACCCCCACCACGACCAGGTGAACGCACGTTGGCGTTAATTCAACTTATATTAAAAAGCAGAAGAGAAGCAGTAAAACTTTGAGGTCTTTTAACAGTACATTCAACACGGACTTATCTGAATTGTAATTTTAACAAATGAGAATATTTTTAACGCACTTTTTATCTATCTATATTGTCTTAATAAATTTATCACTTGATCCTTGCTCAACCGAAGTCGATCTTCTATGATATATTTTACTTTTTTGGATATGAAAAGTTCCGCCCACCTTATTCCACTATTCATCAATGAAAGTCCCGATAATTAATTTGAGGTACAAACTACAAAGAAACAAAAAAGAACTAATGATAATAATTTAAGCTTTATTATTATGAATCTCTTATAAAACTGAAAGTGAGTTTGTGAAGAACTCTTATAAACTTATATTAATTCAATATGATATATGAATTTTTAGACACAGAACTTTTTATAGACCTAAATATGTACATATATGTATCACTCAACATATATTATCATACACTAATCTCTCATTTAATTACTAACATTTGTTTTGTGAATACATACATTAATTACAAAACGAGTTTTTTGTGAGCTTAATAATTTGTTAAAGATAAACATTTAAATTTGATATTTTGTTTCAGATGGGATTCTTAGTATAAACAATCTCCAATGACTTTTTGCTAAGTTGGCATTTTTTTGCTCCGCCGGAAATACATACCTTTTTCGTATGAATAAAATTAATATCAGGACTTTTTTATTTACTTTTGTGTTCTCCTAAAATGTAACACTATATATAAGTAACAATTAATTGTCCTTATTATTAAATATCTTTTAAGATCGGTTTTTACTTGATATAAATAAAAAACTAACATCTTTATTTAATTGCCTAACTCAGCACTTTTTAGTCTTCGAATGACATGCAAAATTTGCTATGTTCAATGTGCTGCTCGCAAATTCAAGGTACTTTCAACCATTTCACAGTCGATATTGTAGATATCTACTTGAAATATGTTAAGTGAAGCACAATTAGTTTATTAATTTTCCTACATAGAGATAGCTAGCTGTTTTGTTCATTCTTATTTATTTAGAAATATCACACTGTCCATAAATGTTTATATAAAGCGCTTATTTTAAAATTATAAACACACATTGTACTATTAGTTCAAAATAATTTAACCAAATATTTTATTACAAAGATATGTTGAGATACTTAGACGCATTATTATTATAAGTGATGCACCCTCACTTCGCTCGGCCTATCGAGGCCAACACTCTATAGATATAAAAAATTATATCTGTCGAAATTCCTTGTAAACGAGTTATCCCGTGGGAATTAATGTACTCTATAGAGCACATTAATTCCCACGGGAATATATATATATATATATATATATATATATATATATATATATATATATATATAATTTTTAGTTTTCTATTTAACGTTAGCGATAATAGAACCTAGCATAGATAATAGAAAATAGCACCATAATATTATCTTAGCAACTTATGCTACGTTGAAATAATAACTAGGACAGCGAATATTACAAACTTATCGGATTAGAACTTTTATAAACATTTTATAAGTCAGAACCTTCAAACGTTTGACTGAATTATATTTTGTGAACTAAAACAAAATACGTACCGTGTATGTAAGTTAAGGACCAAAAAAAAACAAATATATAAAACTAAACATTATCATCATAATAAGGAAAATAAAGTAGAACAATTCAGAACAGAATGTTCTTCCTTACACTTTGTCCAGTTAGTCTGCTAACTCAATACACAATTTTTTTCTCTTTCCTTTATATATTTTTAAATATTAATAAAACAACAAGGTAGTGGTAGCCTCGTGGTAGCACTTAGGGAAACAAGTGAAGCGGGTTCAAATTCCGGGTGTCGCACCTCTGATTTTCTACATGATTACACTACTTGCCTTACGATGAAGGTAAACATCATGAGGAAACCTGCATATGTGAGAGAATTTTACAACTAGCAAGTTTAGAAAAAATATGTGAAGTCTGCTAACCAGCACTTGTCCAACGTGGTGAACCCCCCGCATTGAAGGGCCCAGCAGTGGAATTTTAAAAAAGGCTGTAAAGTAAAATAATAATATCTTCGTATTTAAAATATGTTTTTTTTTTTCATTTTAATAATCGTATTACTTTTTAAAAAAACGAGCGATCTACTAAAAAAATATCTTTACATCTCAAAATATCCCAGCCCCATTTTATCATAAATTGATGGTCCTATATAAGAAAATTTCCCGTGCGTGTATCTCCGAGGCGTGTACTCGTACACAATAACTCTTTAAAGTTTTATCACAGTTGATTGACACGAATGACATTTTAAATAAAACTATCTTTTCGGATTTTGTCGCGGATTTATTTGCATTTTTGTTTCCCGACGTTTCGAATGCTTTACAGCATCATGGATGCTGTCAAGATAGTTTTATTTAAAATGTCAACTATTCGCGTAAATCTAAGAAAGTATTATGTGACACGAATGATTTAAAAATAGGCATATATGGTATATATGTCACAAGCAGACAAATATCATTTATTTTCATTTTTTTATAGTTAGACTAGCATTACCCGCGCCTCCGCCCGCGTTCAGATGACCAAAAAATAAATTCTTAGGTTTTACATATTAGTATACTCTTACATTGCTGTTTTTGTATTTTTTCTCAGAAATGAGACACTTTCCCGCGGTAGAAAGTATCCTATATGTTGACCCGAATAACCAGCTATCACCATACCAAATTCCATCAAAATCCCTCCAGTGGTTTTTTTGTGATGCGGTAACAGACAGACAGACAAAAATTCTAAAAACTATAGATTCGGCCTCCGTATCGATATTAATATTTATTTCAATAACATTTTCCTAAAAATATTTAATGTACAGATTCGGCTTAGTTACAATTTTATTATATGTATAGATGACCTCAGTTTAAAGGCCAAAGGAAACAAAAAAATCTATGAATAATCACAGATACATCTAATCTCAACGAGGACAAGTCCGTCGTTGGCTGCGTACACTTATTTTTTTTTAATTTTATTTATTTAAGGTCTACCAGCAGTTTTACAATTATTTAAAACTAGCACTATAATTAATATCATATATAACATTAGTAAATTGTAAATCTATATTAAGGGAAACACAACATGCTTCAGAAATACTACAAGAAAGAAGAAGAAAAAATAATACATTAAATGTGCTTATTTGCTATTTGTAAAAGTTGATACAAAATATTCTTTTTATACAGCGAAATGGAAGGACTGAAAATGTCAATTGAGCCACTACATTGATTGAATATTTTTGTTTTACGCGGTTTAGTGGAGTTCCCTCCTAGCACCGTTTTTCTAGACATATAACAGATCATATAATACAATACTAATACCGTTACATTTTTTAACGTTGGGAAATGTATTTTCGCATACCACCTACACATACCGGTAAAGCCAGTGTTACTTAGTAAAACTCATCGGCAACCTTCCCCGCCTTATGGGACGTCGTAGGATCGCTCAATCACGACGCTTCGACGGCTGGTCTACCAAGGCAGCTTACAACAACCGGTCCACTCCCTTATAGTCACTCCATTATCAGAGAAGTACCAAGAATGGGTTAACATGCGGACTGCATAGTACATCTCCCGAGACCCACATAGGTAGACCTTCTTCCAAATGCGTCTGTTCCCTTCACCCTCGACGGGGTTGCCGGACGCTACTAAGTCCTTCCACCCACGACAAGGTTGATTCAATCTCTGACCTAACCTGAACACATACAATTTTTGCAATAGGAGTATCTTAATACGTGATTTCATTCATATTTGTTTTTAACCCCCGACATTTGACGATTAGTAAAAACGACGGGGTGTTATAAGTTTGACGTGTCCGTGTGTGGTATCGTAGCTCCCGAACGGATGAACCGATTTTGTTTTTTTTTGTTTGAAAGGTGAATTAGTCGGGAGTCTTCTTAGCTATGTTTAATGAAAATCGATCCAAGACGGCCGCCGCCACAAAATGGCGGATTACATATTTTTTCACAACTCCCTCAATATGAGTATCAAATGAAAGTGTTTGACTAGTAGAATACTATAAACTATGATAAATTTCAATTCTAAGATGGCCGCCACCACAAAATGGCGAATTACATGTCTGGGTTTTATTAATTTAGAATTTAATTTATATTTTTTCTTGATGTCTGATCATTATATTCACGAGATCATAATCTGCCTGCCTGCCTGAGCATTAGAGTTTAGAAACAAAGTAAAACAAATTCCTGAAATAATAAAGAAAAAAAACAATAATAATAATAATGGGTATAACGAAAATAATTTATACAATCCAAAAAAAAACTAAAACAAAGAAACTAAAAATATACATATCTACGTATTTTTTATGCAAAATTAAAATTAATATAATTACTTGTTTCATTTGTAGCAGAAAAAAGCAAGAAATTGAGTGTTAAATTTATTTTAGAATGTTGTATGTTTTTATCAAAAAAAAATCAGGATTATCTCAATTATTTTGTCGATGAAGTTGACAAACACGTATATTCTTGATATTGAACTTGGCTTCCATTTTCACATTTATGTTTTTGATAGGATAATTACCTACAGCCGCGCGGCACGTAAACACGCAACAGGGCTGCCCGCCTACAGTATTTTAATTTCAATTACCTACTTGAGTTTCTTTCTAGTTTTGTGATTGCAAATATAATATTTATTGATTTAAAAAAATAAAATTCGTTGTAATTGAAATAGGATGTGTTCAATAAAAATACATGTGTTTTTGGTTACTAAATTTAATTAAAAAATCTCAAATGTATAAGGATGGTTACCCTCATAAATTTGAAAAATATTTGCACCTCGACTGAAACGAACAAAAGCTTTATTGTTAAATTTAATAATATAAAAAAAATCCGTATTCAGATAAAAAGTTTAATTTAAAATACTTTAATTATTATTTTTAAATTAATTTTTTAACTAATTTTTATTTTTAAAACATTCAATGTCTCTATACTTTTTTTGACATTAGCGTTATTACGGGAGGAATAAAATGTTTATTTTTGTATCCAATTATAAAAGTTATATAACATAACCATATTATACAATTTTCGTATCCAATTATACGATCTGGCAACCCTGTACCGTTGTCTACCGAGTGTATACCGAACTCGAGGCGCGTAGGTATAACTCGCTTTCCGACCGTTTGTATGATGATGGAATACTGTATATTATGCCCATGAACGAATTAACCACTGGACTAGACATATAAGTGGACGTACCTTTATCGGTCTTCTCAGTAACCAGGAGATTTTAGGCTTGGTCGTTTGTTTTTTGCGTCAGTCTCAAGCACTTATTTGTCAACAAAACATCTCTCAAAAATGACTAAATGTTCTGTTAAATGATGTAAAAACTATAACGGCGGAAGCAGCAGTATTTCTTTTCACTTGTAAATACATTATTTTATTACATTTATTGTTATTTATCACACAATTTAATTAAATTGTAAAATAAAATGTCATATTATCCAACTATGTTAAATATAGTCGATATTTCTATGTATTGTTGACATCTGACAACCATCATAAAATCCCTGGACTATACTATTCAGAACAAATGACTAAACTGTCGAGTGAGACCATTTGACATCGACTACTGCTTGACAATGTCGAAAAATATATCGATATTTGACGAAATTACTAAACGAATTGTGTTATTTGTACAGTACAATAACATTAAATACTTTTACCATTGTATCCTACAATCTGATGACAATAAATTTATAAAAATATTTTCTAAATCAAATAAAAATATAAATGCAAAAATTATAATTAGTATGTGTACTTAATTTTTTATTTTATTTTATACCACATTTATATACTTTGGAATATTATTCCATTGTAATAATAATAAAGATCATTTTATTTCAAGACATAAATTACACAAAATCAAACAATAATGTTTTAGCACTAAACTTTTGGGTTGGCGATTTGTAATAAAACACTTTACCACTTGCACTAATTATTTTACTTTCACGATCCAACACTCACTTTAATTTGCAATCTCTTTTTCTTTTTCCTAATTTCACAAATGTTTATTAAGAACTGAGCAATATTAGGACAGTGTCACATTTTTATAACTACCCGAGACAATCAATTGCCAATTAAAATAGTTCAATAACAGAATCAACAAAATCACTTTATTTAATTAAATTAGCTTAATATTTTTTTTAATCTTTACAAAATAATATTTATTATATATTAATGGAATATATACCCGATATTCATTTGTTCATTAACATTATTATAGGCCAACAGAATGTTGCCATCAATGCCATCGTATTTATATAAATCAAATTAAAAAATAATTATTATTTGACACATTATTATTGCCTCTTTAATTCATTTATTTTAATTTATTAAAATTAAAAGAAGAAGAATAAATTAAAAGATGTAAAATATGATGACTATGCTAACCAATGTCTAAAATGTCATTCATTGGTTCATCGATATATGTATTTTATCGATTACGTTCAAGCACTAGAAATATTGTATTGTGTATCAGTGTTTATAATAATGTAATAAAATCTTTGTGTGCGTTATGCGTCACTTGGTTGAACTAGTTTTCATACATTTGTATTTTATGTCAGGTCCAGTCTCTAATTCGTTCATGATTATGCCATTACCGTGTCCATATTATATCACGTCCATACGTTTCAGTTTCCACGCAACGTTAAGCTCATTTGTTACGATTCGTTTTCTAAATATAATAAGCAAAATAACTTCCGTTTTGATAAAATGATTTATACATGATAATAGCATGTAATTTTTATGAAAAAGATGAAATAAATGGCAAACATTACCTACTTCCTCTCCTGTTTTATTTGTACATTAAAAACAAATTTTTAATTCTACACTTAATTAATATACTAGAATCGAAAGAAATATTCACAAATATTGACACTTGTATACATTTTACGAAAATGGCCTATTCTTAACCATTCAGCCATAATATACTATATGAAACTCAGCAACACTTAATATTTTTACTTAACATAATATTATCATTTAAAATATTATAAATTAATATTTAATTAATATCTTATTATAAATTTTATTTAAGTATCTTACCTATGCTAAAAAAATCACTCATTAAATAGGGACCACATTCTAGTCAGTCTATCTATACAGATAAATAAAATTGAAGTGTCTGTTTGTAATGTCAAAATAACAGCTTTTTACTAAATACACTAGCGGACCCGACAGACGTTGTCCTGTCTACACGTCTTTAATTTGAAAATTTCAAACTTTTTTTAATTGTAATTTTTTTGATGAAAATTATTATTCAAATTGTGAATCTAAACCATTCCCAGATCCCCTTGAACACACACAAAAAATTTCATCAAAATCGGTCCAGTCGTTTGAGAGAAGTTCAGTGACATACATAAGAATTATATATATAAAAGAAAGATATATATATAATTGTCAATAAAAATAATTAAAAAAATTCAATCCTCTAACTACACAAATAAACTTGAAGGTTATGTTGGTTGTTAATAAACGCACGTGTAAATTAAAAAAGATAATTTATAAAAAATATACTCACTTCGATTCCGCACTAAATTTACAAAATGTATAAGTTATTTATATACACTTCAGAACTCTTCGAAAACTAATTACATTAAATATTTTAATTAGCAACTTCACTTGAATAACACAATTATAACACAAAATAACGAAATACTTTTTCAAATTGATCGTAGCACTATCTGTCGGGACAAACTAAAAATTAAAATTAAAATAGAATAATATTGAATGCGATGGTAGCGCCATCCGTCGAATCTGATGTAAAACATTCCAAAATCAAAAACTCCTTACAAATAAAAATTAATTAAAAAAACATCTGAATTCACAAAATTATTTATACACACTTCAAAACTCTTTAAAAAATAATTACATTTAATATTTTAATCAGCACATGAATTGAATAACAAACATTTTTTCAAATTAATCGTAGCACCATCTGTCGGGACAAACTAAAATTGAAATAGAATAATATTGAATGCGATGATAGCGCCGTCCGCCGGATCTAATGTAAAACATTCCAAAATCAACAACTCCTTATAAATAAGAAATTAATTGAAAAAACATTTTCCAGTAGACCAAACTGTAAATCTAAACCATTCTCGAATCTCCACGAACACACACAAAAAATTTCATCAAAATTGGTCCAGTCGTTTAGGAGGAGTTCAGTCACATACACACGCACACAAGAAATATATATATAAATACATATGAAAGTATATAGGGTAATTAAAAGAAAAAACCATTTTTATTTTGTCTGTCTGTTTGTTCCGGCTAATCTTCAAAACAGCTGGACCGATTTTAACAAGACTCACTGGCAGATAGTTGATGTTATAAGGAGTAACATATGCTACTTTTATTTTAGAAAAAGGATTACAAATAAAAAAATTAAAACCCATGAAATTGTAAACCAAAATCCGCATACTTTGGGACGAACCCCAGCGACTGAGCGAAGCGAGGGTAAGTCACTAATACCTACATCTTAATATACGAGTACATAGTCTTGCCATAAATATTTTTACAAAGAAAAAAACATTTTTCTATTGCACGAAACATTTATTACTATAACAGTGTGTTAGTTTAATACATTAATATAAAACCATTAAAAATATATAAAGGTTATTCGAAGTGGTCTCCATTGGCTTTAAACGTTGAGGGCAGTTATCAATAGAAGCACACACTCTTTCCATGGGAAAATTCTTCACTGCCAATCGTATGGATTGTTTTAGGGACTCCCAAATTATCATGGCATTTAGAGCAAGCCATAATCTCTAAAACTGACCATAAATCATAATCCAGCGGATTAATATCGGGACTAGATGACGGCCAGTCTTCAGCTCTGATGAAGTCCGGAATGTGGGTTTCTAACCAAGATTGCGTGGATCGAGCTTTATGACCCGGCGCCGAGTCTTGCTGAAAGGGCCATTCTTGGTTATTGAACATGGTGTTGTTAAGGGGCTTAACTACCTTCTCAGGAATTGTATCTTGATACACTTGTGCCGATGTTTTGATACCTTTTTCACAATAATATGGCTCAATCACTCCTTCATAGCTAACACCTCACCAAACCATCACTGAAGTCGGATAATGCCCACGTTTTACTCTGTTGGCTAATTGGGAAGCTTCCTTAGAGCTTTGAGCATAAATACGGTCATTTTATTTGTTAAAATATTGCTTAATTGTAAAAAAATTCTCATCCGTAAACAAAATTTTTCTGTGACCTCACTTTGCGTACCGTTTAAGCCAGACTATGTATATAATTCTTCTGTACGTGTGTTATTTATTAACCTACTTCTCCTAAAGGGCTAGATCGATTTGGATGAAATTTTGTGTGTATATTTCATAGGGCTCCTGGATGGTTTGAAAATACAAATGGACCCAGTAGGTGGCGTTGCAGTCGGTGTGCCACTGATCATCTCCTAAACGGCAGGCACGATTTTAATGATATTTTTGTGTATGTTCGAGTGGGGTCCTGCAATGCTTGAAAACACAAATTGACCCAGTAGGTGGCGCTGCAGTCGATGTGCCACTGATCGTCTCCTAAACAGCAGGGACAATTTTAATGATATTTTTTGTATATATAATGTTCGAGTGGGTCCCTGCAAGGTTTCTATTTGCAAATGGATCATTTAAATTTTCATAAAGGACTCCATTTTCCGAGCAATAAAGAAATTTAAATTGTTGATTAAATAAAATAAAAATCGATGTGTGTATGTATGTTTCCTATGGACTCCAAAATAGCTGGAGTGATTTTGATGAAAATTTCAGGTAATCTTCAGATTAGCCCAGCGGGTGATCCTGTGAATTTTGTTAGCAATCGGAAGTTTAGACGCGGGCGAAGCCGCGAATACTACTAGTATTATAATAAAATTCTGAGTCGAATCTCTACATTAAATATTTTTGGAAAATGTTATTGAAATAGTCATTATTATCGTACAGTTCCGATGTATACTAATGTACTGAACATCGTTCAGAGGCCGAATCTATGGTTTTTAGAATTTATGTGTCTCTGTCTGTCTGGAAACGCAACATGAGAATACCAAAATTAAATTAAACAGATTAAATAGTAAATAATTAGACCTCCAAAATATGCATATATATGGCAAAAAAAACAAATAAGACGGAGGAGGTTTTAGTGAGTATTATTGGCTTTACTAGCCGGCAACTCCCACATAACCACCGCACAGGTATAAAATTGGAATGCCTAAATGCATTTCCTAACATTAAAAATAAAAAGAAGGCCATATTATTAGCGTTAAACATTTCAGTACTAACATAACGTAGTACGTTAATATAGCCACTAACATAACGTAAAAGCTAGACACATTTACGTTATTTTTAAAGGTAAATGTAAAATGTTTATGTGCACTCGAATTTTTTTTGGGCGCTTTTTTGGTTTTTTGTTCTCGACGCGGTTTTGAATGCTTCACATCAATCAGCCACAGAAAAGTCTAAGGTTTTGAGAGTATTTTACCTACTATGAAAAAAAAATGTTATTCCTTACGCATTAAATGCCATCTCTACTTTTTAACCCCCGACGCAAAAACGACGGGGTGTTATAAGTTTTACGTGTCTGTGTGTGTGTGTGTGTGTGTGTGTGTGTGTGGCATCGTAGCTCCCGAACGGATAAACCGATTTTTATTTTGTTTTTTTTATATGAAAGGTGAATTACTCGGGAGTGTTCTTAGCTATGTTTGATGAAAATCGGTCCAAGATGGCCGCCGCCACAAAATGGCGGATTACATATTTTTTCACAACTTCCTCAATATGGGTATCAAATGAAAGGGCTTGACTACTATACACTATGATGAATTACAAATCCAAGGTGGCCACCACGACAAAATGGCTAATTACATGTCGGGTTTTTTTTATTTTTAATTCGACCACAGAATTGTTTAGCGGTTAGTATGAGACAGACAAATTTCGGCAATGGAACTCCAATAGTCTTGACGTAAAAGACACGGTAAGGTAAAGCCCTTTACATATTACACATCGATTTTAATACGTAAATTGTAAAGTATTTTTACTCTCAATTTGCACTAAAAAAAACTTTAACAAACAACAATTATATGATGTCAACAATCAATTTACTAATATTCTTCCGCTTGTAATGGAGGGAACCTTAATCGCCCAAAATTAAAAGAGCATTATATTCAATTTTTTATACAATGGCTATAAATTGCATATTATATAAAAATGACATTTATGTTAAATTAAGCTAGTATAGTAGCAGCCACAACTATGATGACATCCTTAAAACTTTTGGTCGTTTGTTGTTTTATCGGAATAACTTTTGTAAGTATACCTACATTTTATTTTATTAAAACAAAGCTGTTCAATCTTTATACTCTGGTCTCAGCCTAAAGAATAATAAAGTCTGAGCGTCATAGTTCCTACTAAACATGAAGCTAAACAACAATGTTGTATACAAATATTAATAGAATATTCTTTACTGTGATAAGCAAATTAACATTAATAAATAAATATAAATAGCTAAGGATTTTTCTATAATAAAGAAAGAAATTAAAATAAGCTATCTCTCTTTGCTCTCTCTCTTATGCTATCTCTCTTTTAAGGGGAGGAGAATTTATGTTTAAACAATACAAAAGGATATAGTATTATTTTTATTAATCATATTTTCTTCTCAAAAATCAAAGTCAATTAACGTCGAATGCCTATGTAAAATTTCCCTTCTTTAAAAACAGTAAACAATCTGTATGGCACATAGAGAATAATAGCATATGTACCTATACAGCAAAATCACGGTACTATTTTTGACTTTAACATCTTTTTTTCCGTCTAAATATTTTTCTCTAGTAGTCTTACTATTAGAGAGCTATTAGATTAGGTAGAGCTTGACAAACATAAAAGTGTATTTCTATAATAAAAAAAAAAACAATAAAAGAATTTAAATTTGTAATATATCTACCTAAGGTTCGTACGTAAAAAAATTAATATATCGCCCAGGTTCTGCTTACATAATTTATTTTTAGTTTGAACAACCACATTGACGACCTATATATATGTTTGATCTACATTGAAGTGGCTATATAGCTTTGGCCAGAATCATATATTCAATTTCTATCATATCAGGATAAATATGCAATAGTATAAAATTTAAAAAATATGTATAATCCACTTATCCACTTACCTACTGTTTAGGTGTGATTTAGAAAAAAAGACAATGTACAAATATGACTATTATAAGTAAAGAACCATCATCGCTATGAGCAATCATTTAAAAATTAACTTACCTACGCTTGTATTGGCATTCCTTTTCAATCCGAAAATGTCGTCATTTTTAAACAGGCCCGAACTGATGAAGAATTAAAGAAATGGTTCATGGATATAGCCGTAGAATGCAGCAAAGAACATAAAGTTACATCGGACGAGCTAAAACAGATGAAGACCAGTAACAAAGTACCTGAATCGTTTAGCGCTAAATGCTTAGTAGCTTGCATTTTTAAAAGAATTGGATGGGTAAGATGAAATGTTCTATGAAAGTTACCTTCATCCTGTTTGAAATTTGAACTAAGAACATTTTCAGACTTTGTAATAATATGTGCTGTATCTGTTCTTTAATTCCAACATCTAGTACTAATTCAGTCTCATAACGAAGTTTATGAGCGGCCGAGGCCTACAGCAGACTTGATTTTTACGCCCGCTATTTTAGCTGCTAGCGAGCTACTTATTTAACGTAATTTATCTTTTATTTTAACCTACATTACCCCATGACTCCGATAAAGCGGTAGATTCGTCAAATAAAAGCAACCTATGAGTATGTTGTAATCTTCGATATATACCTACGCAAGCTATATTTCGAATGTCATTCATGATTCAAATACATCGATACCGTTATGTTTAGTAAGGAAAAGTAAAAATACTCCCTCATTAACTTTCACCTTTATAATATTTCGTCCATTTATAATATAATATTTCCAACTTTCCATATAGATTAACGACAAAGGCATGTTTGACTTAGCTAAAGCATATGAGCTATCTGAAAGAGAATACGGTGACAATAAGGCCAAATTAGACAAAGCAAAGGAATTATATGAAATCTGCAAGACAGGTATTTCTTTATATATTTTTTTTCAGTAACAATTCTTAGTGAAAATTAATATATTTATTATTTTTGATGTATATAACTATACCTATAATTTATAACGCTCATAAATATTCTTGTTTTAGTCAATGACGAAAAGTTTGACGATGGTGAAAAGGGTTGCAAGAGGTCAAATGTCTTAGCTACGTGCATGATTGAAAATGCTCCTAAGGTAACTAATAACTATTGACTACTACTAAGTAAGACATTCTAACGATATATTTTTTTCTATCCTGACCATTCCATGTAATTTTTTTCTTACTCTTATTCCATTGCCATAAGATTGATAATTCAAATTGTCAATAAGGGCTTATTAGATTACTTTTTATGTATTCCAACTCTTTGATTTGATGTAATCTTTTATTGAAGCGATAGATACCTATACTATTTTAATTGTAGCATGGTGCGGGTGAGATTAGAAAAACAGTTCCTTTCCTTTTCACTAATTTATATTCCTATTATTAACAAACACGGCTTGATACGATATGATAGGTATTGATGATACGGTATGATAAGTACTAAATCACTGATAACTCTATAAAGTCAAAGATATTTAATCTATATTATATATGTAACTGTTTTGATACACATTTGAAATATTAAAAAGAAACATTCCGATTCGTTGCCCAATGCACATGTAGCAAAACGTCATAATGTGGTGGAACCATTAATGCTAGTATAAAATATGGTCGATTGTCATTATATATGTATGGGAAATACTTTTTGTACGTTATTTAATATTTAGTTCTAAATGAAATTTTGAGAACTTAAAGATTAAATTAGGTACCAACATTCTCCATTAATAATGCACGACATTAATGCACATTTTGTTTTTTTGTCATAATGGATCTCGACAGAGTGAAAGAGTTACGTTTAAATGTTTTTTTAATTGGTATTAACGATATTTTGTTTATTAAAATAAATTTTCAATTCAATTCAATTTTCAGTTAATGGTTTCAAAGCGTGCCAGTTGAGGAGAGTTTTCTTTGGGATTTTAGTCCATATTATACCTAATTTTTTTTAATAAAATTAATAGAATGTTGTCACTTCCCAATTCATTGGTACTGACTACTGACGAGTGCTACCCACATCATCCTATAATGAAAATATTATAATCTTTGGAGTTCTTTGCACCCAAATTTATTGTTGCTTGATATTATAGAATTTTAGATATAGATAATATAATGAGTGCAAAATATATATATTACGTTTTTTTTACAGCTGGGATTCACAATATAATTTGATTATTGTCAAATCGATTTAGGTGTTAAGCAATAATTAGATACTACTGTGCTCCGATGGAAATACTTAATATAAATAAAGTTAACATCAAATTTGAACAAGGTTTTTTATTACCTACATGTTCTCTTAAAGGCTAATATAACATTATTCCTAATAAAAGCAGCCTTAAAAGTTATAGTCCGAGAGATCCAGCGAGCAAAAACTGCAAGCATTTTCTAACAATTGAGTTTTTAACACGTCACATTGGTGGAGTAATGGGAGGAGAAGGACTTTAATTTTATAGAAAAACTAAGTATATATTTATATTGATATAGCTTGCCCACTCTAAAACCTAAAAATTAATTTACGGAAGTAAGTTATACGATCATCGTCGTATAAAAAATCGGTAGGTGCAACATGCAAGTACTTTATGAAATTTAGTATACAAGTGAAGGATATTATCTATATAAAAATGAATGTTGCTAAGCGCAAAACTCGAGAGCGTCTCGACCAATTATTCATTTTTTTTATACGGAAAGTTTTAATAAAGAGAAAAAATATAAAATAAGGTAAATATATATATAAAACAAAGTCGTGTTGGTCACACCATTTATAACTTAAGAACTGCTGGACAATTTTTATGATATTAGATTTTTTGGATTTCTCTTAGTCCGGTATAGGATAATATGTATTAAAACATCAGATAAATTAACGAAAAAAATGAATAACGCTGGCTGGCTAATATCTAGGTATTTGTATCTATTGAAAAAGTACCTAGTTATAATTACAAAATTATTATAATCAGTCAGCATATTTCTGTAACAGATGCCATCAGTCCCCGATAAAAGGTTGCGCTGTTCGTTTCTATAATACGGCGCGCTCAATATAATATTAAAATATATAATATTAAACTTCATCAAAAATTCCTTTGTACGAATACATATTCCAAGTCCTATACAATCCAGCAATTTTTAACTATTTGAGGTATCTATCTTGTTTTCAACCGATTTTCAAAAAGGAGGAGGTTCTCAATTCGACTGTATGTTTTGTAATTATTATAATAACAAACCTTACGTCAATATACGTCAATCTTTATATTCTCTATTTGACTTTTTTATTTTTTTTTATTCTCTATTTTGACGAAATCTCAATTTTTAAATTCCGCTTATAAATTAAGTTTTCCTCAAACATATATAATAATATATATAAAATAACAGTAGGCACGCATTAGAAAACACTTCATTTTTAGGCATTGATTAGTAAAACACAAATTTTCTTTGATTATTTATTAAGAGATTCCACACAGTTCATTGTTAACTTTTGTGCAAAGCGAAAATATATACATAGGAGTATATAATGTTGATATTAGAAAAACACTTGGTCCAAAACAATGAAAATGTATGTAATAATATTATAAAGATATGTCGGGATACAAAGATAGAATATATTTTATATAAATAATATACTATTAGAAAAATACATTAGATTAAGTAGGGATTAACGTTACACAGACATGAGATTATAATTTACTAAAAATATACAAATCTATGCAGCATATATTTTGTAACTACAAAAATATGTCTTTTTACATATAATGATATTTATTGGCACAGACGATGTAATATAATAAAAATAAAAGCAATAATAACGAACAAATCCAATCGCTATATTTAAATATAAAATAAAACTTTAAATAAAATATGACAAAAATATGAAAGAATTATTAAAATATCTCAACAAATGAAAACGATAAAGTTGCGCTTGTAAGAATAATTTCGTGACGTCACACGACCTGAACGACCGAAGATTTATTATATAATTTCTCAGTCACTTATTACTAAATTTCAAAAAAAAATGACCGATTTATTAATTTTGATCTATGCTATAATGCCATTGCATTAAAATTATATGATATTAACAATATCATGAAACTTCTCCATTTCACATGAAACTGAAACTAGACAAGATGAAAAAATCAAAATACGGTATATGTATAATAATATGTTAGATAAGAAGTGTCCGTAAAATTGAATCTAAGTATTTTTAAAGAGCTCTCTATAGAAAATTGTGGCAAATTATAATTACGATCACAAAAAAAACAAACAGGATTACCAAGCAATATGACACTAAATATTATTAATATCTTATATTGCACAGAGTACATATACATTAAATAGTATAATAATATAAAACGCTTCTAATAACTAAAAAGTTTTGCATATTTTTAATTTCATTATGATCAGCCAACGAAATGCCAATTTTTAGCCTTTAATGGGGACCGTGCGCGAAATTCCCGAAGATAGTGGGATCAAAACATTCATTTGTAAACACAGAATATTTATAAAAATGGAAAGATAATAACGTATGGAATAAAACCAGGTATTAATAAATGTTAATAAATAAATGGTCAGAATGAAATGAGTAAGGTAAAAAATTATTCAAGTCCAACCATGTTTATGGTGTAGTAGAAAAAAATAATAAAATAGGAAACTGTGCTGACAGCAAAAAGTTGTAGCACAAACGAGTGTCAAATGTTTATGATGTGAAAATTATAGTATGTATAAAAAATCACTTTAAAAATGTTAAGTGTAATCAAATTAAAAAACAACAATGTTTTCTTAACGTTGACATAGTTGAAAAATGATCCCAATAAATTCAGGCATTTGCTCCTAGTTGGCGTAAAAGTTTAGGCGCCTATTGCATAGTAAATTCAATAGTATTTACTTTTTATCTTCTAATATTCTTAAGATATGCATATGCGTACAAAATATACATAAATTTAAAAAAAACTTTAAACAATCCAAAAACTAAGGAATTTTGGTAATCACATTCAATGACAGATCATGTTCTATGGAAGAGAAATGCTCAAACTAATATCATTAGCTTATATTTGCATCATTTTGTAGTATCATAGTTACAGTAACATTTCAAAAGTAACGTGTGTATACAAATAATTTACCATAATTCTTTAAAAAAATATTTCTTTTCACTTGTATAAAAATATAAATTGAGCAAAATTATAATTAATAAAAATAAACTGCAAAATCACATTAAAATCAAATTTCATTATATGTGAAGAAACAATTTATTAAGTATTTGAAGTATATGTAACTAATAAATATGTTATTATTACAAAAGTCCACTTATTTTGAGAAATTTAATTCAAAAACTACAAATAGTCATATAATATTATTACCTTTCGTTCGTACCTACTACATTAAACGTAGAACTAATGTGCGGTAAAAAATTTAATAGAAAAAGCTGACAATAATTTTTCGTGCAAAACTTCAGTTGGCCTTATATTTATCCAAATAATATAATAATTATTATATTCATATCTATTACTGATTTGTTTTTTAATATATAACAATAGGTATGTTTATTTTCAAAAAAAAAACATCGCATGCACATTGTGTGGAATAAACTATTAACACATAATACTAAGCTAATTTAAATTCACGATTATACAAAAACCAAATTCACTTCTCATATTGTGTTTTTATAGGTCCATCTGAGACTAAATACTAAGACAAAAAAAAGACAAATCACAATTAATAAAAATAAAAAAAAATGGCAAAAAATCACGCATCTAATCAAATTATGGCAAGTGAAAATATTTATTTATTTCAACTGAAAAAGTGCTAATAGAAAATAGAAATTCAGTTATATTCAACAAAAAAAAGTGTTTACATTTTTTTAAATATAGAAAGAAGAATAGACATAAGCATAAACAGATCCGAATGCCAATCTTTACAGCTCTTACAAACTTGCCAAAAAAAACAAATTTTACTAAAATATAATGGCTAATATTATTTAGTGTTACTTAACACAAAGTATAACAACAATGAAATGACTACAAAATATAGAAACTAATCGTTAAAGCACACAAAAACAAATATTATGTACAACCTGCTTCATTTGAACCTTCGCACTCAACTAATGGACAGAAATAGAAAACAACGCATTCAAGTACATCTCATTCCTCTATATGAAAATAATGTATATTTAACATCCGATAAATAAGTCAAATTCATGTAATATATTTCAAGTAAATCAATGAAACAAATAATCTCGATTGTCGATTATTTGACATCGTCTGATCATCATCATTATGCGGTTCGAAGTGGTGATTTTATTTAGAATAAACAAAATAACACCTAAACACAGAAACTGAACAATAAATTAGATAAGTGACGAGCAGCGAAAATTCTTTCTGATTATTTTTTTTGAAATTAAAATAAAATCGTCTAAAATAATGGAGTAGAGCCTCTAAACTCTAAACCTATCATTATAGGTACCACCGCCTTACTTAAATGGACAATGTCCTTTCTTAAATTTTACCAATATTTTGTGGATCTGTAGTCAGTCTGTATCAGAAATTTAAAAATCGAATTCGGAAATTGAATCAGGAGTATGTGTGCTGTCACCCAAAACGGCGACAGTAATAATAATAATTAATACTTATTTAGGGGTAAGTTTTAAATTAATATTTAGTTTTATATTTTAATATAAATAATAACAAAGAGAGGTATTTTATATGTATAATGTAATGTAAAACGATATCACACAAAATATGTATTACAAATAATCGTTTATTTATGATCATTAATTACTTTTTTCGCGTAATGACGGTTCCAGATTTAAACCTCACATAACATATTTCATATCGCGAAACGTAAAACAAAATTTTTAAATTCCTAAAACATGTTTTTATCTGTATAATATATGGAATACATGGTTATCAGTTACTTTAAATGTTTAAATTAATATGCTAGTGTA
>OX352476.1:16874952-17124952 GCA_947093115.1 Brenthis daphne | reverse complement strand
ATCAGACTAAGCACGTCTTTACATGCTTCCTGTAAGCTACATAAACATCTAATAATAGTCTAAAAATAGTATAATATAATTACACTATTATTATATGGTAGAAGAATCATGACGTTCAGTAAAGAATTGTATTAATTTAATTTAATGCTTAATAAAATATTTTGAATTTAAATTTGACAATAAACATGCTCAGAGAAAGTTGCGAAAGTTTATATTAAGTATGCAAAAGTTTATGTAATATGTTCATGTTTGATACTCCTTCATCAATAAAAGTTTCAATGAAATGTACACAAAAGCTATAGTCTGTCCTGGTATAAAATACCTAACACTATTTTAAGTCACCTAAATAGACACCCGAGTGAAACGCATTATTTAACATGTGAAACAAGTATTTATGTAATTGTATTCATAACATTTTTATATACCTAATCATTATGACTCTTCCAATTAGTTATGTATTACTTGAGTATTCAAGCAACCTGTCAATCAATTAAAAAAACTCATTTTCTTCATCTAATTATATATCTATAAAATGATGAAATACTATCAATAAAACATTAAAAATTAAAATTGATACTTTATAAAAGGAATCAAAATGTCCTACATTGGTAAAATTAAAAATGCATAACAAAGTGTTTTGTTATAAGCCTCATCCCAAGCATGTTTCAGTGATTTTTACAATATGTATAATAATAAAGTTGTAACTAAGCCAAAGATTTGGCTCAGTTACAATATTATTATACGTACAGATGTACATTAAATATTTTTTGGAAAATCTTATTGAAATAAACATTATTATCGACACAAAGGCCGAATCTATAGTTTTTAGAATTTTTGTCTGTCTGTCAGTTACCACATCACAGAAAAAGCACTGGAGGGATTTTGATGAAATTTGGTATGGTGATAGCTGGTTATCCAGGTCAACATATAGGATACTTTTCACCCTGGGAAAATATCTCATTTCAGAGAAAAAATACAAAAACTGCAATATAAGAGTATACTAATATGTAAAACCTAAACATTTGGTTTTTGGTCACCTGAATGACGGTGGAGCTGCGGGCATTGCTAGTATACTATAGATGTCATTTGACATAATAGGATAAACAGGATCTACTTTTATATGGAATGCGCTAATTAATTTAAAAAAAACAGTTTTGCAGCAGAACTTCCAGTCATCCTTCTACATCTAAACTTTACACTTTAAAAAAATAAAAAAAAATACCAAATCATCAGGCTCTGCTTCTGAATGCACCTGCAGATTGCCCTCTACTTGAGCACATACTAACATTACCACTGTTTCACTGAAATAAAACGAAAAGTAAGGATTTATATTATAAAATTAATCTTTATTTACATAATATTACTTATAACAATATAAATTTTGTGATGAATTAATAAGTTAAAAGGACTAAAGGGCATTATGCTATATACGGCTGGCTACAATTTATGTATACTCATAGTAATGCTTTTATATTTTTTATCTAAAATTATAAATTTATATAAAAAATATTATACAATGTGTTTTTCTAATATCATTAAAGTTTGGTTGTCCTACTTCTCTTAAGAACAGGTTATAAACTCCATATGCATCACATGGCCAAACCAGTTTCTGAACCTATTAAGTTAACATTCAATTACATGATATTTTAGGCAACATAAATTCATTAAACAAGTTTTCCTTGATTTTAAAACACAATACACATCTCATCTTTTCTTTATGAATAGATTTGATAATGATAAACAAAAGAAATTTACCATAGTAAAAAGTGAGCTATGCCAGTCAACACCCAATAAAAAGTATTTGTAATCATTACTCTCTAACTGTTCGAAACAAGGACAAACCAACAAACTTTGCCATTTATAATATTAGCAGTAGCTTTATAATAAATATCCTTTTGTCTTAATAAATAAAATGCACAAAATATAAAACTTACGATGGAGGATTGAAGTACACAATTGATTTTCCATCAGCACTAAACTTAGATATGTTTGTTTGTCCTAAGAATTCATTATTACCATCGTCTATTTTAAATGAATTTGATGATTGATTAAAATTCATTATATTTTTGTGACGACATATCTGAAATGAATTAGCTATTACTGTTCTATTTAAATTATTTTACTAAATATTACATTTCATAGTTTAACGAGGACATTCGAAGAGTATATCTTACCGATAAAGGTTTGGTGCACGTATTAACTGAAGCTGTAGCATTAATTTTAAGTAATACATCAAAGCAAGGATGGTAATAATATGTACTGAGTTCATATTGCGATCCATTGTTCTTTAATTGATAAATCTGAGTTTCGTAAAATGTTGCTTTTACAGCAGGCGCTAAGTCAATACCGGTGCCATTTGAAAATTCACAAGAACAAGGTCCTTTAGGTACACACTCATCGGCTGTGCACACGGATATTAAAAATACTATTATGGAACACCAAATAAAATGAGAAAATGTTTCCATTTTCGTTTCACTGTGATATTTTCGTAACCAATGACAATGAAACAACAAAAAGAAAATGATTTCCGATTTCGTATCTCTAGTTGTCAATGTCAAAATCATGGGTGACAAATAAAAGTCAAAATTATTTACTCCACCATACTCCACAGATTAATTACAGTTTTCTACGTGACATAAGACTTTGGCGAAGTAAGTAATCAGTGCTCGACTGGCACCTTTATATTTTGTCATCCATGACTGGCACCACAAACTAAATAGAAATGCTACGCACTGACAAGCTTTGAAGCCATTAACAAGAGAAAAATTACAGTTACATTTTGTATCATTTATATTCACTGTTCTCTAAGGTAGTTACATCTTAGACTAAAATACTGATAATTAATTTATGTACATATCATGATTTTATTATTACATTTATATATATATATATATATATATATATATATATATATATATATATATATATATATATATATATATATATAATGAGATTTATATCCCTTACCTGTGAAATGATTGATTCCCCATACAAAGTTCCACTCCCTTAAGGGATAATTTCTGGGGTATAAACTATTCTATATTCTTCCCAGGGTCTCAAACTATGTCCATACCAAATTACGTCTACATCGGTTCAGCGTATTAAGCGTGTAAAGGTAGCAGACAGAAAGATAGACAGAGTTACTGTCACGTTTATAATATTAGTATGGATAGTTCTTACATGTAGTATAGTGTAGTATGGATGGACCTTTTAGTTTTCGGCATTTTAATGGCGATGATCAGAGCAGGGCAGATTCCCAATCTTCAATTGGCAAAAATACTACCGTGGCGCAACTGGCCACACTAATTTGACGCTTTTTGGCAGACACTTTTTCATTACAGAGCTAGTTCTCCTTAGGTTTTTATAAGCAATTATATTACTACGTTCTATCATAGACAAAGTTTCTACTTTCTATACATCTATCCACAGAGTACATATCATAGAGAAGTATTACAGATTACTGACATCTATCAAAACTGAAAATAATAAATAAACTGAGCGGTTATACCATTAAAAAGAATTTTTTTTTGTTTTTAATGTGATATAATCTGAACTTTAATTTATAACATTAACAGAAATGACTGATAAGAAGAAGAAATTTTTTATAAAAGTATCTATCATAATATTCATTGAGCTTAAGAGACCAATTTAAATTGTATACGTACATGTATTTAATATAAAATGTAATTTTAGGATGCTTCAAGCACTCCAAGAAGACCAGTAATTTTAAAATCAGAACGGGATATTTCAAAAGATACTACAAAAGAAAAAAATGAGAAGGAAAAACAGCCTACTATCATATTAAAAACTCGTGAACAGAGTACACCGAAAGAGGAAAGGTCAATAAGCCCAAAGTCTTTAGGAGCAGAATCAGAAGCCACACAACCTTCAAAAATTGCACATAATGAAAATAAAGAAAAAAAAGGTAATAATGTGTGAAGTATAATTGTTTTGATTTTTTAGATATTTAAAGTGTAAACCGAACACCATTAAAACTTTTTACAGAAATAAAATAAAAACCGACCTCCAAGCATTAAAAAGTAAAAAATAACTGAACGGGGCTTTTCATTTACTATAGATACCTAATCAGATCAAGCTGTCTATGAGAAATCGGTAAACATTCATAAAAAAAATATACAGAAACGAAAAGAACATAGAACCTCCTCGTTTTTGGAAGTCGGTTCAAAACATACATGTAACATAAAAGTACTTTATAATATAATTATTTTCAGAACAAAAGTTAAGTCAACCTATAAAATTGATGACAAAACCTGTAAAACTATTAGATGAGAATTTAGAGTTCAATACATCAGCTGTAGAATTTCTTAATGATGCTAATAGCAACTACCTGGTTGTGGGCATAATAGGTATGTATGTCAAATATAATTCAAACTAGAATATCAAATGTAGTATAAAGTAGATTCATTACTTGATTAAATATTTAAAGGTTGACTAGAGAAGACAAGTCACAAAGCTTATGAATGTTTTAATAAAATAACCTGAACTAAAATATCTGAATTGCTTACAAAATATTCATAATAGACAGTTTTCAGCCAAATAATAAAATAGTAAGACCTTAATAAAGTACCTACTTAACAAAAAAACTTCTTTCTGATCGATGATCTTTTCAACTGTAACTGAATTTACTCTCTTTATTCAAATTTATTTGTATCATTTATATTTACAGGTACTCAAGGTGTAGGAAAGTCAATGATTTTAAATTTAATAGCTCAAAATGGACCTGTAAATGACTTATGGAAACAAATACTTAATTCTCATGAAGTGCCTATAGACTCTACATATGATGGCAATGATATAACAGCAGTAGAAAATCAAATGGAAAACTTAAATTTTGATGAAACTGCTGAAACACAAGACCCACAGAATAAATTTAAGTTTAAAATGCAAGACATTGAATATATTGAAAGAGGAGTTCACTGTACAAAAGGTAATGAAAACTGTATAAAATAATGTAATGGTTTGATATTATTATTTACATAAGCTTTTAATGTGGGTCATAAAAGCTAGTATTAAAATATGTAAATTTCTCTATTACAAGTAAATCTCATTTGAAATCAAGTAAAATGTTTTAATTTTGTAATATAATGTACTAATAACTTAGCTATTTTTTTTATAATTACAAAAGCTATGTACAGTACACTAATTTAAAAAAAATCTAAGAAATAAAATCAAAGCTAAACTTATTTTTATTTAAGTCTATGCAATCATTTTTATTATGCATAATTATGACAAATCTCTATTTTTATTTCAAGTGAGAGAAGTTATAATATAAGTAAATAAACCTGATGTGCCTTCCTGTTATTTTAAAATGACTACTCTATATTATGGTCATTTTAATATGTATGATAAATAAAGCTCAACTTATGTTAAATAAAGTGTATTTTTGTTTTTACGAGTGCAGACAGCCTTACTGTCTATGCTCTATCTTTTTTTTTTCCTTTAAGACCCACCACCCCTATTTAAAAACTCCAATAAAATCTCATGAAAGGCGACTAAAGTCAAAAAGAAAGCAATAAATATTTATTGATTTCTATGTGGCTTTTGTTGCTTTTCATGAAATCCGATTGGAGTTTTTTCAATAGGCAATTTACAAGATGATATTGTGCGAGTAATACCCTTAGTTTACAGATGTACTGACTTATGGTACCGAATACCATTATTACAGGTCATATGGATATTTGCTACCATTATATTATAAAAATGTATTGTTTTTGTTCTTTCAGGTATAGACATGTATATAACAACAGATCGTGTAATTCTACTCGACTGTCAACCACTATGGTCACCATCACTAATAGAAGAAACCAATACAAATCCCATAACAGCCAGAAGTGCCAACATTATTACGGTGGATTGTCTTCAAATAGCATCATATTTGATGGCTATATGCCATGTCTTAGTAGCAGTTCAAGATTGGTTTACAGATTATAACTTTTTGCGGTTTGTATTAAAAAAAAAAAACAATTTTAATACAGTAGAAATCATTAATTTTTAGATATTATTTGGATATTATAAAAATCAAATTAATTCAAACTAAATATATACAATCTATACATTATAGATATTTGAGATTGTAAATATCACCAAAAAGTAAAAACATTTTTACAATTACATTGAAATATTTTTTTTGTAAAATAGTGGGTAGGCACTGTCTCTAACAAGTATATAACGCCTTGAGACTTCTATAACCTTAGTCTCTCCTGTGACCATGACTGTTGTAAAGCATTCGAAATGTCTGGAACCAAAAATCAAAATAGATCCGCGAAATAATCCGAAAAGATAGTTTTATTTAAAATGTTAAATATTCACATAAATCTAAGAAAATATTATTAAAATATGTTCTTAAGTGAATTTGTTACTTTTGTTACTTAGACCTTTATTTTGGAGGACTCCATATAATTCACTCCTTAACTACTATATAATTATAAATATATAACTATAGACTCCTATATATTTTTTTAGTCTTATATATAGTATATTGTATAGATATAAATAATAATATATTATATAGTATAAATTAGTGTGATATTTTCAGTTATATACAAGCAGCAGAAATGTTAAAACCGTCCCTCTCAGCGTCTAACGCGGCGAATGCGAACACTGAGGGTACCGAGTCTACCTCAAGTGGTGAGAACCACCCACATTTACTTCTATTACACAACAGATGCCAATTAGAAGATTTTACACCAGAATCTGTTAAGACTATGCAGGACTTATACAGGTATGTAATATGTAACCTCTAGCTTTTTACTTTTTGTAATTTGACTATTTTTTATTTGATTGCATTTTCTGGCAATCCACATGAAATACTTTACTACCGAATTTCAGCTGTATAGTACTAAAAGTCTCCAAGTAAAATGGCTGACACCTTGAAATTATGAAATTTCCGTTTGTAACTTTTGGCTACGGAACCCTCCTTTTATGTTGGGAAATGCATTTACGTATACCACCTTTAGACCGGTGGTTATGTGGGACTCACCGGCTCGAAAAGCCAGTACTACCCACTAAAACCCAACAAAACCTTCCCCCATCTTAATGAGGCGTCGCAGGATCGCTTACGCATTCAACTACGACGCCCCGACGGCAGGTCTGCCGAAGCAGACCACAACAACCCGCATGGTACACCGCCCACCGATGTGGCGGCCGGATTTCCGGGCACTACTGAGCCCCTCCACCACGAAAAGGTGATAAAACGCGGGGAGGTGGCTACGGAACCCTAAAATAATTCATATTTATAATGTATAAATGTCTTTTTATTTTTTACAGGAAAGCATTCCAAAGGTCAAACCTACAACTGCAGTCGGGCATGTATATGTACTGTGACACAAACAAAAACGGCGTGAATATTAACAATGTCTGCAAAGCGTATAACGTTGAAACTTGCGGATCGCCCATTAATTTGTTTCTGTTACCAGAGATATATAGCGATTTTGGTAAGAAATTATACTGTTATATTACTACTTAATAATATTTAATTATTTCACGTTAAAAGTTATACTTTTTTGGCGTAACAGAACAAAAATAGCCAAATATTTCATCCCGTATGTTACCACTCTCTGTTTGTAAAAGGAATGCAGTTACCTTAATCATGGCGTTGTCAGCTAACTTCATTATGTCGCTTTTTGGCTGTCGGTGTGCGTGCGCATCGTAAAAATTTGGTCTCATAATACAGGCGAATTGAGTACCTCAACATTTTTAACTCTAAAGTCTTAAGCCTATTAAGTTACCATTCTGAAACCAAAAACTACTAATCATGAGTCCTAGCCTTAGACAAGGTCATGCGAGGTGAAAATCGGGTCCCCCCCAACGTGCGTTCACCTTGTCGTGGTGGGGGGGCTCAGTAGTGCCCGGCAACCCAACCGGGCGCGAAGCCAAGAAACGCACAGGGAGGTGGCCCACTTCGGTGGGCGGTAGGAGGTGGCCCTCTTCGGAGGGCAGTGTACCATGCGGGTTGCTCCTGGTACTTCTCTGATAGCAGAGTGGACTGTGGAGCAACCCCGTGGTTGTTGTGGTCTGCTTTGGCAGACCTGCCGTCGGGGCGTCGTAATTGAATGCGTAACCGATCCTGCGACGCCCCATTAAGACGGGGGAAGGTTTTGTTGGGTTTTAGTGGGTAGTACTGGCTTTGCCGGTGAGTCCCACACCTCGTGCGTAAATGCATTTCCCAACGTTAAAAAAAAAGGTGAAAATCGGGTTAGGCTCACCCGACTTCCATACTTACTTTTATATGACAGTCGGGGAACGATTTTAAAGTTAACGAATATAACTGTAACTTGCCACTACATCGAAACCATTCGCCATAAAAATTGGTATTTTTAACAATCCTTGTATTTGACGGAATCTCCGTTAAAATAAATGGACAATGAAAAGATTTGATGTGTTGGTTGGGTTATTCATCGATCAAGAAAGTACTAGATACACAATCAGCGACAAAAAATGTTCTCATTTGAACATTTCGGCGCACTTTTTTTTTTGTGAAAACAACTTTGAGCCTTGAATTTAAGGTTCAATTTACATTGTTGTATATTTATTTCAAACAATTATAATTACCTAAACACAATTGGTGAACTGTTTTAAGAGAACTTTTGCATGGGATTGTGTATCTTTTTGATCTCTTGTGATCGATGTGGTTATCTATACTAATATTATAAAGAGGTAAAGTTTGTGATCTTGTGAGTTTGTGGGTTTGTGAGTTTGTGAGTTTGTGACGTTGTAGGGGGTAATCTCTGGATCTACTGAACCGATTTTCAAAATTCTTTTACCAATAGAAAGCCACGTTCTTTCTGAGTGTCATAGGCTATATATTAACCCGAAAAATGAAAAGGCTTTTTCGTGGTAGTCGGATTTGCATAGTAAGTCGGAGAAAAAACGGTCGAACGAAAACGTTTCTTACGAACGCTGCCTTAACGATGAGAGATACATGATTATGTTCTAGAGAAAAGTTGTAGAGCTTAATAATGCCTACAAAAAAGTCAGCGACAGCATATGTCTAACTTTTATATTTAAGTCACAAAAAGTAGTTTTTTATATTAAAAAAATAATTTAAATCGGTAGGTCATGTTTATTGGTCATATTATCAACAATTATGAATTCTTATCAAAATAAATAAATTTATCGTCTAAAATGTTTAAAACAAAAGACTTTTCCCTTTTACTGCATATAATTTGGACAAATGGTTAAAGAGATAATACAACATATTCGTAGGTATGGACGAACCCGAGCGAGCTGTTTGTCTGTTTTCCTGTTTGTACGGGCTAATCTCCGAATCTATTGGACCGATTTAAATGAAATTTTGCATGGTGGTACCTTGTATCCCTAGGCAACATCTTAGATACTTTTCATCCCGGAAAATTAAATAGTTCCCGTGGGATAGTTAAAACACTATAACAACTTATACAGCTTAGTACACAAAAACTACTGATTGGATTTTAATAAAACTTTAAAATAATATAGTTCATACATGACAATAACAAATCGGCTACTTTTAAATCCCAGAAAATTAAAGGGTTCCCGTGGGACATTCAAAAAAATTATAGTAACTTATACAGCTTAGTACACAAAAACTACTGATTGGATTTTGATGAAACTTTACAATAATATAGGTCATACATCAGAATAACAAATAGGTCACTTTTTATCCTGGAAAAATATACAGTTCCCGTGGGATAGTTGTTTTCGTTTATTTGTAACGTATTATGTACACAACATAGACCCCAAAACAATAGTTATTAAAAAAATTGTCTGTTTGTCTGTTTGCCTATATGTCTATTTGTCTGTTTTTGTATGCGCGTTTCACGGGAAGATACAATAACTGGTTTTATCGAGTCCTCCCTAGAAACCTTCCGCTGGCTTAACCTTAAGACATACATACATCAAAACAATATACTAAAAAATTGTAGGCCTTGAAAAGTCTTACAGGAAAGTTCTAAATAGTATATGTATATCTCCTAAGCAATATCTATTTATATCTATACCTATAATAAAACTAACTTAGTCAAATCGATGTGCGCGTTTTACGCAAAAAGTACTGAACGAATTTTAACTAAATTTTGTATAGTGATAAATTAGTACTCGGGTCAACATTTAGGATACCTTTTAAGACAGGCAAATTATTCATTCCGACGGGAAAACTCAATAACTGGTTCTATCGAATCGTCCTTAGAAATTTATATGGCTAACGTTTGCTCAACCCTAAGATATAGATGAAAACATTGTGCAAGAAAATTGTAAGTCTTAAAAAGGTCTATAGAAAAGTTCTACTTATTATATGTCTATCTCCTAAGGTACACTCGCTATAACTATTTTCATTATTATATATTACTTTTTTATTATACGTTATTTATTCTATACGTAATAAAACTGTAGAGGTTAGAAAAAATGCTAAAAATCGAGTCAGTTCTCTTCTTACATCCCGAAAGAAGAGAAATAGAACAAATCCAGTTTTTTTTTCAATTTTTTTGTTTCTCTGTCTGTTTGTCTGTTTGTACGGACTAATCTCCGAAACTATTGAAATGATTTAAATGAAATTTTGCATGGTAGTACCTTATATCTCCGGTCAACATCTAAGGTACTTTTCATTCCAGAAAATTAAAGAGCTTATACAGTTTAGTACACAACAACTTATGCACCTAACTTAGTAAAATTTGGCATGCTGATACCTTATATTGCCGGTCAAACAATAGGTTACTTTTCATTCCGGAAAAATGAACGGTTCCCGTAGGATAGATCTGTTTGTGCTTTTCTAGAGGTCAACCCGAGCGAAGCGAGGGTGAGCCGCTAGTATATATATATTTTTATATTGTATGCAAATAAATTCCGGCGTTCTTAATTAATTATACATAATAAATTCTGATAATGAATCAAGAAAGACTTTAGGATGTTTATGCAGCCTAAATACTTGATAATCCTGAAAAGATATTTATTTTTTAATGAAATGAAAGACATAAAAAAAAATTATGACAGAGATAAAATAATTTCATATTTTGTTTTAGATAATCATGATATTTATCGTGGTCACCTCGACTTCGAACAATTAGCAAAACGGCTGCGTTGGATGATTCTAGGTGTTAATAGACACCAAATAACGAATGTACCAAATCTTTCTGAGAAAGGCTGGTTCCAATATTGCAACAAAGCTTGGGAAACCATAAGAATGTGTACTTTTTTCATGGAATATGAACGATTTCTACCATAATCTATTATTAAAATAATCTTTCTAAATGTATATTTTGTTTTATTTTTTAAGGTATATATATAAAACTTCTTTACGCACGCTAGACTTGGGGATAAGCTGCATTCACCAGCGTTACAAAAATGTATATACGTACGTTTGTTGCCATGGTAACAATTGTTATTGTCTGACAAATGTTCTAAATATTATATTCTTTCCTTAAATGCTATTCTATAAATATATGATTGTTATATGCCTAATATGCGTTATTTTTAGTATCTCAACTATCCTCATTATTTAAAACACTGGCATTGCCCGCGGCTCCGCCCGCGTTCATGTGACCAAAACCAAATTCTTAGGTTTTACATATTAGTATACTCTTACATTGCAGTTTTTGTATTTTTTCTCAGAAATGAGACATTCTCCTGCGGTAAGAAGTATCATATATGTTTATCCGGATAACCAGCTATCACCATACCAAATTTTATCAAAATCCCTCCAGTCGTTTTTCTGTAATGTGGTAACAGACAGACAAAAATTCTAAAAACTATAGATTCGTCCTCTGTATCGATAATAAAAGAATTATAAGAATTTCCAAAAAATACTTAACGTACAGATTCGACTTAGTTACAATTTTATTATAGGTATGTATAGATAAATTTGAATTTCATAAAGAGTACCGATAACGTACAGAAGTTTTGCTTCTTGCGCGTGTACACATTCATACACGCACTCTTTTAAATTTTTTTATAGTGACTTTCAATTTATGTATGTATGTAGAAGTGCGGGCGACGTATGAGGTGCGACGAGTCTCAGTGTTGTGCATTGGCTCACTGCTATGCCACGCACATATATCGATATTTCTCAATTATTTGGTGTTTGCTTACTTAGAAACAGTTTATTAAATAATATTTACCGTTGGGGGTTATTATTACGTTTGTTAAAATGACTTCGAATAAACCAATGAAAAATTAGAACACATGTACTGGGCTAAGAACGGTATTATTGAGGATATCTTAGAAGAATTTATAATTAATTTAGTAAGCAGCGATGAAGAAAGTGAATTATCGGATTGTTCTACAATGTCTATTGAAAGTGATTAATATAAAATTTATCTCCTTACATTTAATTGTCTATAAAGAGAATATCGATAACTATTGTTTTTATTACTATACATTTTAGCACATCACTAGCAAATTCCTCTAACCCGCACTCCTGAACTGTCGAGTACTGTAGGTACTTGTCACGCTATACTAATAAGGAAATTTGTCAGTAATATTTGCCATACAGTCAAAAATATATTTTAAAATGGGCATACGAATTATGAACTCTTATAACTATTCTGTAATTTAAAAAAGCAAACATTTTTATTTCAAACAACATTTCATGGAAATTTTGAAATTTCGATCGTATTATTATAAGCTTTATTAATTATTAGTCAATGAGACATGAAACAGATATTTTTTTGACACAATAATTAGTGTTTTTAGCTAATAAAATTATGCTTTTTAAATTGTTTTACAGATCAAAATACTAGTAATTTATACGTATAATAAAATACCTACATAGTAACTTACCGAAATTTGTACATGAAATATTTTTTAAAAAGAATGACTGAAGTAGCGTATTGTGAGACCCTAAAACAATAGTTATTAAAATTTTTGTCTGTAATTATTTATTTATTATGTAAGTATGTATGTCTGTGTTTCACGCAAAAAGTACTAAACCGATTTTAACTAAATTTTGTATAGTTATAACTTATCACTCGGGTCAACATGTAGCATAACTTTTATTACAGGTTTTTTTTCTCAATGAAAAACTAACTGGTTCTATCGAGTCGTCCTTATTTTACATGGCTAAGCTGGTTAAACCTTAAGAGATACATCAAAATAATGTAATAGGGGCGGACCAATAAAGTCCTGAAAAGCCGGCAACGCATTAGTGGTGCCTCTGGTGCTACAAATGTTCATGGGCGGCGGTAATCTCTTAACATCAGGAGACCCGCCTGCTCGTTTGCTCGCTTATATTATAAAAAAAAAAAAAAAAAAATAGAAAATTGTAGGTCTCAAATACACTTACAGAAAAATCTACAATATTATCGTTCTATCTCCTAAGGTTCACTCGCAATAACTATTCATATCTATTTAAAACGTCCCTAGGGACGCACCAGAGCGAAGCAAAGGTAAGTCGGTAGTTCATATATAAATAAAAATAAAATACTGCAATGCATATGTCTTCAAATCGGAAAAGTAGCTAAAAGCAAAGAATCGTATACGCAATTAAATCAAGACTTGAATATTATTGGCTTAGCTAGAACATTAATTTAAAAGATAGAAAAAATGTCATGCATACCTACTACAAAGTTATCTTATCTTATAGCTACAGCTGTCTTTATCATATTTTAATAGATGCTCAATTACGGTTGAAAATGACTGAAGGTCCAGGTAAATTATAAATAACTAGCGTCTCACCCTCGCTTCGCTCGGGTTCGTCTGTAGCTTGTTTCCTAATACTAACTTTCATCCCCATTTTCACCCCCTTGATGATGGGATGATTTCCGGGATAAAAAGTATCTTATGTCCTTCCCAGGGTCTAAAACAAATTTCATCTAAATCGGTTCAGTAAATCCAGAGTTTTTCCCCTACGTCACAAACTCACAACTCACAAACTTTACCTCTTTATAATATTAGTATAGATATAGATAGAACGTTTGTCAGTTACACTTTTTGAAAATGCTGCTTATAATACTTAACATTGAAATTTTATACAATTTTTAGTATAGTTTATCTTATAATAATCTAAAAAAATATATTTATAAGCTGGATTTTATTTCAATCGACCGAGAACAAATCCCACATAAGTAGGTACATAACCAAGTTTTTAAATGTTCTTATAAAGATTTTAGTACCTAAATGAAAATTTAAAAATGATAAAGTTTTTAGGTTTCATTATAAAAATCCTTGCAAAGTTCCTTCTATCAATTTTAAATTAAATCTGTTTAGCTTTAAAAACCAAACAGACAAATAAACAAAGTTACTTTACCATTTATAGTAATAGTATACTTGTAAATAATTTATGTGAAGCTGATAAAAATCAAGATACCTACGCAGGTGTTTAAGTCTAAATGATAAGGACATTTTTTACACAAATTTAATTTAATTTTACATTAATTAAATAGATTTTTGGAACTTTGAGCAAACAATATTCCTTTCCATAAAACTAAAATATTTTACTGATAGACACTTTCAATAAGCGGCTTACGTCGTTGATCGGGCGGTTTATAGGCATGTTGGTACACACTCGCTAGCCTCCAATGCTCAGGATAGCCGGTAGCATTAGCATCTCGCCAAATGCTAAATGGAGGAGCTAAAGTTGGGATGGTGTAGGATTTTTTCGTATAAGGATGGCGCATTTTTGGTATCTTTAATTCCTTTGAATCGTTTGATAAGTTACTTTGCACGGAGTTTGGGTTCCCAGCCTTGAAGGCAAATTTATAATCGTCTTTTTGTTTTTTATCCTGCAATACTTTTACTCCGTTGCAAGAACTACAGTTCTTGTGTTTGATGTTAGAGGATTCACTATTTTTGGATGATTCCTTGGAAGAATGTTTCAGTATTTGTGATTCATTCGGGGAACTTTGATGTAACTTACCTTGCGCCAGTGGTGTTTTCTCATAAGATTCCAGGCTGTGGCGATTTCGATTCATATCATATTTAGAATTTTCATGCTTGTTATCCGAACTCCAAGCTTCTTTTACGTGCTTATTTTTATGTTTCAAATCTTTGCGATTATAGTTTTGACTTATATCTGAAAGAGTACCGCAACCATTAATACCATCGCAAGGACTTTTGTCTCCAGATTGCGCAGAGCTTTTTCTACTAGATGACCGTGATTTGACACTTTTATCAGTCACATTGTGCTGTGGGCAGTATTGCACATCGCATGAGTCCTTTTTCTTCTCTTTAGTCATGTCTTTTTCAAAATGGGGAACACTATGACGTCCGATATCATCTAAATTCCGATTTTGATTAAATATAGGGTATGCGTGCCCTAACACTGTTTCATGTACTTCTTCTTTGGGTGTATGAACCATAGTAAAAACTGCTGGTGCTTGCGATCCGTTTGATCCATCTATATGCTTTGGTGGCCGAGGTTCCCGCTTTGGATCATCAGTTTTAAAGTCCCAGCAAATGGCAAGATCCATTGAAGACATAGGTTTTTTGTACTGTCCTCCTAAATCCACAGCTGACGTTGCTGGACGCTGTTTTCGATCATCTCCTTTCGTTCCATTTTTCTTAGGATCACAGGTTTTAGGTCTGTGGACTCGCATTTTAGTACAGCAAGTTGGTCCTGAAGCGCCATAGCCCTTCCACCCTATAGCGTAAGGTTTAACCACAATATCAGAGTCTCGGTGCTCTCCAACCTTTGTTAAATGACGATACCCTAAAGTATCCGGTAATGGTTCGTGTTCTAAATTACCAGCGTGCATTTTTTTTGCAAATTGGAAGTTTTGGGACACCACATTTACATAAGGAAGTTTTGTTGTTTCGCCTTTTTTGCTATATTTCATATTATCACGGATATGTTCATTTTTTCTTGCATTTTCGGATACTTTCCGCCAAAAGTCGTCGGTGGGATTTTCTTGAGGCCCGTGAAGCTGTTCAACGGCATCTTTTACCAATAGGTCATAGTTTTCATGCCTCTTTTCTGGATCAGTTAAAGATCCTGGTATATAAGGTCCATGACCATCACTATCAATTGGTTCTTTATTATTTTTACTTAAATATAAATCACCCTTTTTATCCCTCTCGTTTGTATAATTATTTTCGGCTTGCTCTAAATTTGTTTGTTGTGGCTCTTTTGTTAATTCTTGATCCTGTTCCTTAATTT
Source organism: Brenthis daphne (assembly GCA_947093115.1). Classification (NCBI taxonomy): domain Eukaryota; kingdom Metazoa; phylum Arthropoda; class Insecta; order Lepidoptera; family Nymphalidae; genus Brenthis; species Brenthis daphne. The sequence goes on along the minus strand of OX352476.1, from coordinate 17,108,871 downwards.
TGTACAGACATGCAATAATTTAGAAAAAAAAAATTTAAAAAAATCCAATTAATGCTCCCTAGATAGAAGAAAATCTAATTATTTATTTCATGGTAATTACTGCTTTTCTTCTTATTTTTATGTTTATGATATGGACACTGATTTGGCTGAAATAAAATACAAATAGATATTAAAACACTTTGTTTAAACACTAATAGGAAATAACGTAAGGACGATATAAGAAGGTATAATACGTATAGGACTCACATAGGAACTTTTATAATGAGAAATCTTATAATAAATTACAAAATATTTAAGCATAACAAAATAATTGCATCCCATTCATTCATTCCCATTTCTATGAAACGACAATTCGACACTACCGGTGAGAGATGGGGCAGGACAGACAGCTTAACGTGTTCTGCGAGACACGGGAGTGTTAATACCGCTGTCTTCCCAATACTGGACTGAGCCTGAGTACTTTAAAAAACCTAGTAACTAGACAAATTTCCCCTACCACTCAGAATTTTCTGAAGTACAGCAAAAACATCTAGCTTTTTACGAGAATAAAATTATGTTGCAATTATAATATAGGTAGATAACTTTATCAGGTTCTTATAAAAAATGTAAGAATTTGACCTCTCATTATACTATATTCTGAATCTTATCTAACTACAATGTAAATATCATTGAATCAATGCGCAATAAAATATTTACGATTTTTTTATCGGGCGCGATTAATATGATTTAATCTAGTTGACTAAATCCGTACACCTGTAGATACTTAGCAATCTTCTTTGGTCGTTTAGGTGACAACATAATATTACCTATCTTAAATCTAATATTAATCATCCAGCTCTACAAAAATCCGCCAGCTGTTTCCATTTTACGTACTAATTATACCTACACACATAATATTCGTTCTAATTCTCTACCAGTACCTACCTTTTTTCTGCACAATGGCAGTATATTTGTATAGTAAGTGTTTTATCATTGACAATTGGCCTTGAAAAGATAGCAATGAACCCGATTTGCCGATCCGAGGAGAATCAACAAAATAAACAGAAGTAAACATAAATTTTTATGTCTTACTTTAAAAAAAAATTCAAATTTCCATACAATTTATCATTCTTGGATGACTTTTTAAAAAGTCCAGATTTTTTAGCTTGAGAGGAAGAGATACATACACACACACGAACATACAAACTTTTTCAATTGTAATAGTAGTCCAGTGAATACGGTAGAAATGTATGAGTACGACTCACATTCAACAACTCCGAATTTTATTAATATTTTGTGTATTAGTATTTAATGCTGCTGGCTCTATGTTTAATATCTCTACAAAAGTATATAATGAAAGTAACATTGTTAGTTATACTTTAAATTTTATAAATTAAAAAAAATAGTAATTCTTATTTATTTAATATCTCTACATGCTCTCAAGACCCAAAAAAAAAAAACAAACATTTAGGTATGTTATTTTTCAAAGTTACAAAAAACAAAAACAAACCTATCCCATGGGAACCGTACATTTTTCCGGGATAAATAGTAGCTAATATGTTATTCCAGACTATACCTAATCTATCTCTGTGCCAAATTTCATCTAGATCCGTTCAGCCGTTCTAGCGTGAAAGAGTAACAAACATCCATACTTACAAACTTTCACATTTAAAATATTTAAATATATACAGATATAATAACATATTACTAATTTAATAAATATACCAAAACATTTATTTATATAATAAAGCTCAACTTAATAAAATACTGTGATATTGTGTCTTTGGTAAACTTAAGTTTCAACCGTAATTACACTATATTAAAAAAATAAAATCAAATTGAAAGTACCTGTAGTACACTTTATCTCTGCATCGCCCAAGGATTTTTTTTATTACATACGAGGCGGCAATTACCATAAATAAATAGTTATTCAAAAAGGATGCAAAAATCACGTACAGTATCGTCCACTTACTATAAAGGTCTGTTCATCTATAGGTTGTTTGTCCTCTGTCGCTTTACCGCGTTTCCCGGCGCGCATGCGTTCTGCTGTTGGCCTCTGTACACGAAGATTTAGCCAATCTGAAAATCTTCCATCCGGTGGCTCCTTAGACAATTCTTCAGCTAAACAAAATTATGTTTTGTTCAACTTACATCAATACCATCCATTTTAATATAGTTTATTTATGATTCGCGTGTAAACTAAGTATACTAGTCGTTTATAGGTTTCTTTTCGACAGTACATCCGCAAAAAGTTAACTACTCCGTAACACGTAAGATATCCAAGAGCGAAACAGTCTCCGTGTCAACAAATAAAACAAGGAAATTTTACGACCATTCCTATATATATATATATATATATAGTCATATTGCGAACATACTGACACGTACACGACTGAATGTTTACTGTTTTTCGATGTCAAACATACCTACTTTTTACATACATTGATATAATTTTACTTACCGACTTTCCTTGTAATTTTTCTTGGTAATTCCCAAGTGCCAGTGAAGTGTCCGAAACATTTGGATGACCCACGAGGTGCTCCCGGTAGAAAGCGACCGTTGATATCGCATATAGGCTTAGGGTTAGGGCGCATTTCAACAGGACGAGCTCTAGTTGGCGCCCAGCGTGGGACCTGCCAATTACCCAACCGCTTCGGCATGGTTTCTTTGTTAAACTGTTTGTTAAAAAAATATATTATTTTGAGGTTTTAGAAATATATCCTTTAGTATTTAGATGTTTATAATTATGTGTTATAAAGCAGGCAGGCAGTGGTTGCACAATGGTAACGCGCTCGCTTGGGAAACTGAGTGAAGCGGGTTCAAATCCGGGCATCGCACCTGTGATACTTTCATGTGCGAATCATTTCCAACATGATTTCCACTTTTATTACGGTGAAGGAAAACATCGTGAGGAAACCTGCATTTCTGAGAGAATCTAGCAAGTTTTCAAAAGACATGTGAAGTCTGCCAACCCGCACTCGGCCAGCGTGGTGGACTATGGTCTGATCCCCCGTATAGAAGGGAGGCCCGCCCCCAGCGGTGGGACGTTAAAAAAGGGCTAAATGCAAATATAGGTGCGTGAGTACAACTCGCACTTGGCTGATTCTTTCAATATTTTGTCTTCAAAAACATCTTATTAGACTAGAAAAGCTTTTTTATAATATAATTCATATAATTTTCTAAATGATTCCACAACATAATCGAAAATAATAATTTCGTAAAATCAAATATTAAAAACAAGTATTAGTGCCACGCGCCGTATTTAGCAGGTGTCTATGCACGCGCCGTTGGTCTAGAAGTCATAATTATGATCCCTTTTCCTAACAAAAGGGTTGCAAATTATTATTTACCCCGTATACATCACTCGACGATTGGGCTCAATTTAAATCGCCACAATAATTTATAATGATCCTGTTACACCCTTTCTTTAAAAGTATAAAACATTAGATCAAAATTATATTATTATACATGCAGTGCTTAAAATTCTAAGGCATTTAGAGTATTTAATTTTTTTTGCAAAGCTCTTTAAATATATATTTTCTAGATCAGTTTTGTATTTGATTACGAAATTTATCCACAAAAGTAAGATATTTTAAGAAAGGCCTAAAATTAATACATCCAACAACCTTATAATGTAATTTGGCCAGTACCCAGTATTTTTAAAAATCATTATTTTATATCTATGCATCCTACATAGGTATGAACTATTTACGAACTTTATTTTATTAGATACATATTATAGATTACAACATAATTTGTTACAGATTAGATTATTATGTCTGGTTTACCAAAAAGCTTTTGTATTTCATAACTTTTTAACTAAAAAAATACCTAAAATAATTATTATTACACTCTTAGCGGTGGAATAACATTTTTTTAAATTAATTCTGGGCGATCTTAAATTTATAAAAATATATATAAAAATCGATGTGTGTATGTATGTTCCCTATGTACTTCAAAACGGCTAGAGCGACTTTGATGAAATTTTCATGCCATCTTCAAATTAGTCCAGCGAGTGATCCCGTGAAGTTTGGTAACGATCGAAAGTTTGAACGCGGGCGAAGCCGCGGGTAATGCTAGTAATATTATGAAACTTGTTTGTGATTGTGATCATACATAATTGGTGATGATGTCGCGTATCTATCTACTAATATTATAAAGAGGCAGAATTTGTTTGTTTGGTTGAACGCGCTACTCTCAGGATCTACATAACCGATTTGAAAAATTATTTTTGCTTTATATGGCTGGTTTATTGAGTAAGGCTAAACGCTATATATCATCCCGGAAAATGTATGAAATGTGGGATAGATTTGTTTTGTCTAGGGACGAACCCGAAGCGAAGCGACGTTGAGTCGCTGGTATAACATACAAGTACAAAACACATAGACCTAAAACACATCTCATTCACTCCTATTTTTTGAAGTTTGTAAAAAATTACCCTATTGTCTTCACCGTCATGTTGCTTATATGATACTTAATTATCTATCTCTATTTATCCTTCCTATTAATGGTTTTTAGGGAATACTGAAAGTACCTACTACCTATTGTCATAAACTTATAAAAAGTTATTGCGATTATTAGAAATAGGGTAAATTGATTATTTTTTACATATTTATAATTTTTTTCCTGATTTTCACTTCTTTTTAAGTTAAGATGGTTTATGATTACCTCGAGATCTACCTTAACAAAATACATTTTAAACTAGCCAGATCCGTCAAGCCGTTTATGAATAATCAAAAATAGAACGTAAGTAGTAGAGGAAAGGCACTCCTCATTTTTTGTCTTAGGTACTCTACCTACCAATGCCGAAGGGTGAAATTTTAGCAGAGGTAAGCCGTTTCAAAAATATACAATTTTTATATATATGTATAATGCAGAAAGAATAAAGCTATTATTATATATATATATATATATATATTCTAAAAGAACATTTATACATTTAAAAAATTAAATGTATGTAAAATTATAGCAAAATATTTTTATGGTAAGACTTCTTGTATGGACGCTTCGCCACTGCTACCTACTAAGTAACTAAGACACCTATTATACATATTATATATCTATACAATTCGTACAATGTTTCATACCTACATACTTTAGTTAAAAATTGTGACATACCTACATACTTTAGTTAAAAATATGACCTTGGTTTTGACATACTCAAATATACACATATAAACGTAGATCTATGTATAACTATTATCGAACTCTTTCAAGGAAGGAAGTATATCGCCTAGCTATTCGCGCTCGGGCTTAGAAGGATTTAGTCATGTCACGGCATCACTTCCGGAAATAAATCACGCGACTCTTACTTTTTGTAACTGAGTTTGATAAAAATAGATTATAGATTCTTTACATATTATTTATTTAATAACAAACGATATTAACAAAATATACAGAATAACAATTCATTAACATAACTTAACCAATAACCGTTTCCAATATTACAAAAATACTTATAAACCTCAACTTTGCATTTTTTATATAATGTAGTTTTAATGATACAAAAGCAATGTGTAATTATACTTGATTTATCAGACTACAATTATAATGAAAGTAGGTATGAGTGTACTGTGTATGTTTGTTACTCCTTTAAAATACTAATAGAGATCTATTACTTCCCACGGGAACCGTTTCTTTTTCCGGGATGAAAAGTAACCTGTTGTTTGACCGGCAAGATTAGGGTATCAGAATGTTAAATTTTACCAAATTAGGTGCATAAGTTGTTGTGTACTAAGCTGTATAAGATACTATAGTTTTTTAACTATCCCACGGGAACTCTTTAATTTTCTGAGAACGAAACCTATCTAAGATGTTGACCGGGGATATAAGGTACCACCATGCGAAATTTCATTTAAATCGTTCCAACAGTTTCGGAGATTATCCCGTACAAACATACAAACAGACAGAGAAACAAAAAGATTGAAAAAATTCTGGATTTGTTCTATTTGTCTTTTTAAATCCCCCTGACTCGGTTTTTAGCATTTTTTGCTATGTACAGACATTCGACCTCTACTGTTTTATTATAGTATAGAAGGTGAGAGGATTTACATTACTTTTTTATACATTTATGCTTATATTATATTACATATATATTGATAACTTTCTATTTTTATATAAGCTTAGTCATATTTCTATTATCTCTTTAGTTTGTTGTCATAAAAAATCTCAACACAGATAAATGATAACTATTAACTAAAGACCACCGGCTGACGTCAAACATGGATTAACACAGTACACAAAAGCGTGAAAAATAGTCATTCCCTAACAAATAGAATCACCCCCTTTCAATGAACAATTGTTACAAACGAAAATATGTGCCGTTGAATTTCTTATTTTATATCCTGAGTCATAAGAGCTTTTACTATAATTGAATGTCGTAAAAAACGTGTTTACTATGTAATTGGATGTATCTAAGTTGGATTAAAGGAATTACAATTTGTTCGCAAATAAAAAAATGTTTCTTGCAGATAAAGAGGGGACAGTAATGGGCGTTGCAGGTGCAGCAGCGTTAAAATATATGGGATTAGTTGGGCCCAGATCTCTTTAGGGTGCACAATTGAATCTAAGCATGGTAATAGCTTTTTAAATGAAAGCATTAAGTAATTTAACCTTACTTTGGAAATTTTACATATATGTATGAAAAATAATACGAGTACGTAATACTGTCACTAATTGGTAGAGTACCTTTTCGAGATTAATGGGTCTTATCTAAAAAAAAAAACTTCAAATACTTAACCTGATTATACAGATAACCTTGAGAACCTGAGATATAATAGAGTAAGATCCCGGTGCCCTCAGACGTTACTTATTTTCTCATAAGAAATATAAATGGGATAAAGTAGTGTTAGTACGTACTTTGAGTGTGTACATACCTGCTACCTTGGGTCGACGGCCAATTCATAGGTACCAGGTGCTAAAGGTAGATAAATACAGTACTGATTTTTCTTAAATTCTCAGTGCTGATTTTTACATATGTTTTAGATATTGTTGTTAAAAATTAATAATCATTATTGCCAGACACTTTCCATCGGCGCTTACCCTTACCAGACGCTTTAAAGCTTCAAAAAAAATAACATATTCTTACTTATAATCTCACTCTTGATTTTTATGTATGATACTTGGGGAACTATTTGAACACCCCTGGTCAGCAGCCAGACTTATTGGAGGGGTCAAACATCCCCCCAGACACACATAAAGTGTCGCTATGTGTATAAGCGCGAGGTCATTATTTGTACGCTTGAGTGTGAGAGAGATATCTATTTATGGATATCTTTCTTATACTTATTGACGTCTCTAGGCTACTCTATTCAGTGCTACTTGATTCAGTGCATCTGTCATTTTATTTACGTGTTGAAATAAAAAAAAAATATTTATAGTATTCTAAAAAATATAATGGCAGAATTATTAAAGTGTGTGTTTTGTGAGAATTCCGATGTGAATTTAATATTGTTTACGGAAGAAACGTTGAAAAAGTGTCAAACAATATTAAAACATAAAAAGAAACATAACCTAAAATTCAAAAATATTGTTTTGCCAGCTGATTTATATGAAAGTGGTTATCATAGACAATGTTACAAATCGTTCACAGGTTTGATGAAAAAATATTATTCTTCAAATGCTACAAGTACAGAAAAATCTACTCCAAAAGAAAAATCTACTCCAAAAGAAAAATCTACTCCAAAAGAAAAATCAATAAATATTGCAGAAAATTCATCAGCAGCATGTTCATCGACATCTGAATTAGATACACAATGTATTGAGGTACAATCATCTATTCCACAAATTTCGAGTCTATCAACTTCTTCTGTACGTGACACTATTATAATACCTGAGCCAGCTACTATACCTGAGTTAGTCGAACCAGTTCCATCCAATTTACCTGAAAATAATTTACAGCTAGAAAACATTGATCCATCTTGTGAAACTAATACATCAATTGAAAGTTACGTAGGTATTGGTCAAAGCAATATTATCTGTATGTTTTGTGACCAGAAGACTAAAAAGCACCGATCGAAAAGATTACCTCTACATTCGTGTGATAAAAAAGATTTCCTTTCTAAACTAGATGAAGAAAATGAAAATCATAAGGAGTTCATTAATAAATTTGAAAATTATTCGCTTTCAAAAATTTATTATCATCATCCTTACAAATTAGAGTTTTCTTATAAAACATCAGTAAAAAAAGAAACACCCAAAAGTGATTGGCATGATCTTCGTCAACGATGATGACAGTAAAGATCACGCTGAATGTTCAAACTACAAATAATCCGAAAGAAGAAAGACATGTATAGCTTTGTATAATTTTAAGATTTAATAAACATGAATTTTTTAAATAGTAGTATTCAATTTAACTCAATGATAAGATGTAAAACATAGGTTAAAGAAACTTATATTTATTATTTATAAAATTTTCTCCACCCAGATCACTTTAAAATACCTTGTAATCTTCAGGTTCGATTCCATTTTGTATGTAACGAATCTTTAATCTCTCTTGATTATATCGAACAGAGCAGAATTTTAGCGACACTTTATGTGTGTCTGGGGGGATCTTTGACCCCTCCAATCGGTCTGGCTGCTGACCAGGGGTATTCAAATAGTTCCCCAAGTATCATACATAAAAATCAAGAGTGAGATTATAAGTAAGAATATGTTATTTTTTTTTGAAGCTTTAAAGCGTCTGGTAAGGGTAAGCGCCGATGGAAAGTGTCTGGCAATAATGATTATTAATTTTTAACAACAATATCTAAAACATATGTAAAAATCAGCACTGAGAATTTAAGAAAAATCAGTACTGTATTTATCTACCTTTAGCACCTGGTACCTATGAATTGGCCGTCGACCCAAGGTAGCAGGTATGCACACACACAAAGTACGTACTAACACTACTTTATCCCATTTATATTTCTTATGAGAAAATAAGTAACGTCTGGGGGCACCGGGATCTTGAACTATAACAAATTTTGATATTAATGTAATTTCTTAGATTATTCACATGACATGACATATAAATAATCTAAGTTTAATTTATATATTGTAAAAATGTACATTGTATATTGTAGTAAGTAGGTATGTAAATAGTACCTACCTAGTACCTATAGTGTTATGAACTTTTAGCTTTTTTGGTAGGTGAGGAAATAAACTGTAACGTTTAAAAATAAAATTATAAGTACCTACTACGCCCGTAAATAAACACTGTCATTATTACTTATATTATAATATTACTTATACTTACATTAATTACTACAATGAAAGTTTGTATATGCATAAATCTACACGTAATAAATAGGTAATTACTGTGCCTGGCATGGAATAATTATTACAAGAGCTTTATTTTACACCGTGGTCCAAAATAACGTTGATAAAGTTAAAAAAATAATATTTTAAAAATGGAATGCCTTGCGTTCTCTTTTGATTTTGTTTATTCTTTCTTCATTCTTTGGCGCCATTTTAATATTGTTTGTTGGCTAAAAAGTTTTAAAATATATTTAATATGCTATGTCAGAGCAGCGTGGAGCCATAATTTCATTGTATGAGCGTGGAAAACGGCAGTGTGAGATAGTAAACATTCTTGGTGTTAGTCGTCAGCTAGTTTCTTCAGCAATTAAACGCTATTTTGAGCTCGGCAACATTGGAGACCGTCCTGGGAGAGGACGCAAGCGGACTGTTTGAACTGCTAGTAACCTACACATTATCAAACAAAGATTAGTCCGAAATCCACATACCAAGGTGAGAAAAATGTCGCGAGACTTGGGGATAAGTCACTCCACCGTGCAGCGTATAGTGAAATATGATCTCCAATTGATACCGTACAAACTCAGAAAAGCGCAATTGCTTACAGAGAAAGACAAAAAAGTTCGCCTTGAGAGATGTCGTTTGCCTAAACAACGCTCCGCTGCTTCGAATTTGAAAAATATCGTATTCTCCGACGAAAAATTGTTTTTGATAGAACAAGCCCATAATCACCAAAATGACAGGATCTGGTCTTCCACTCGTCCTGGAGCTGCCGCAGTCATTCCACGTCGCCAAAACGCAAAATCAATAATGGTTTGGGGTGCAATTTGCGCCACTGGCAAAACTCCCCTCGTTTTTTTATAAAATGGTATAAAAATAAACCAAGAAAATTACCGACGAGACATCCTTGAATCTGTGGTTATTCCTTGGAGTCAACAGCACTTTGGTAACCATTCATGGATATTTCAACAAGACTCTGCTCCAGCTCACAGAGCTTTAAGTGTTCAACAGTGGTGCAAAAGCAATTTCCCTGATTTCATCAGCTCAAAAGAATGACCACCCTACTCGCCTGATCTGAATGCAATGGATTACAGTTTATGGTCAATATTAGAGGCAAGGACCTGTTCTACGTCTCATAGAACTGTTGATGACCTGAAGGCTACTCTTACACGGGAGTGGGACAAAATATCTGTTGAGGAAGTGCGGAAAATTGTGGAAAATTTTACCAAGCGTTTGACTCTATGCATTCGCGCTAAAGGAGGTTATTTTAAAGACAAATAGGGATTCTTGTAAAAAATAAGTTGTATTTTTATAATTTATAGCATAATTTCGTTTAAGTTTAAAGTTAATAAATTTATTTTAAAAATCACTTGTCAACGTTATTTTGGGCCACCCTTTATTTAGGTGCATTTCATTTATATTTATTATTGTAGACTCACCTGCCCGCTTTCTAAATTAAATGCCATTCTTATGTGTCCAGTAGCAGCGGTTTGAAAATTGTAAAAATACTTCGAAAATATCACAGGCGCTTACAAATTCTTACAAATATTTATCAATATGTGTCAAAAGTGATGTAAATACGTCAAAAACGTCGAAAAGCTACGTCGTCACATGTTTACTTATGGCGGGCGTTCCGCCGGGAAATTTAGAAAATGCTATCGGCGTAACTTCTTGGTTGCTATGGTTACTTCGAGTTCCCTGAAACTACATGCAATGGTATTCCCGTTTACTGTTCCTCAATATTGCTATAGCTAGCTAGCTAGCTATAATAGAGTCGTTGTCTCAAAGTCAAAGTTTTATTTTCTACTAATTTTAATAATAATAGATTTTATTATGAATTCAGTAAACAATACATTTATTGAAGAAATAGATAAGAACGTTAAATCCTGCGTATTAATATTATATATTATAATTAATGAAGTAGTTTTAAAATGTTAAATATATAAAAATGAAATGGTTTATGTGTTTATGTTTATTTCAATTGAAACGGCTAGTTTGATATTGCGATTTATAATTTTTGTAATAGTTCGTTTTATGAGATTTCCAAGGAAAGATTAATTAGAAACTAGGGGAATTGAAAGTGTTTTTTATGGATTCTACAGGATTTTTATATGAACTCAAACATTGAAATTTGGAGAGAACAACGCCTATCGAGTCGTTTTGTACCGTCACTTAATATATGTACAGATTGTCAAATACCTTTGTCTTTCATAATCAAATATAACAAACAAGGCACGTAAATGTACAAAGTGTTTCGAATAGTTACAAGTGGCGCTTTGTTTTGAACATTTACATTTTGTCATAAACATAGAGAACGAGAGTCGACCTTTCACGTACGTATATTCTGTTTCAAAGTATAATAAATTCATCAATGACAAAGAAATTTCAACATTTCTGTCGCGTGTTCTGAAGCGATGTCACTATAAGAAAAATTAGCTTATGCTATGGTTTAGTAGACGACAACGACACGATATTTTAACGTATAAGATACGATTAAAATGGTATGATGTTACGGGCGCTATAAGATATACTTTTTACTACAAATTTTTCTAAACCCTAATTATTATTATTAGTTACATAATTGGTAGTGTGTTTTAAATGCTACATGGGTTATATAATTACTAATGAACTGCAAAGAAAATTTCTTCATAAATTAAGTAATTTCTTGAAATATCATAAGAGATGAAATAAGAAATCGCAAAGTAAAAAAAATCCATAACCGTGACCTTCAAGTTGTGTACAGTATTTGTGTATAGCTGATTATTATGGCATTAATACTGAAATGCCAACTGCCATTAGCGGATGTCTCCGCCCGGTACATGATTCTTTGCATAAATTATAATACAAATATTAGAAGGAAACTTTTACATAGCATGAGCTTAATGGTCGTTGTAATTCGTATTGAAGTTTGTCGGTTTTAATGTTTATCCATTTAGAGTCGATAGTAAAATAAAGTCTCATTAAATTTACATTAAGGTTATAAGATTTATTCTCTCTCTCTTTGTTATATTTGAAATTAAAAAAAAAACATTTTATTCATAATATACCTAAATCTGGTACATTTATTTATATATACATAATATATCATAAACCGGTTCATATCATATATCATAATATATCGGTTTTGTTACACCATTGATACCTAACTCAGGAACGGCTGGACCGAATTTTATTAGCTTTAATTTGTTGGATTTGTCTCCATCCCGATAGCAGAATAACAATTAGGTAAAACATCGGAAAAGAAATTACAAAAAAAAATTACATGGCTAACGCTGGCTAGTAACTATTTATATTTATTTTATACGTACATAAGGATGCACCCGAGCAAAGCAAGGGTAAGTTGGTAGTATTGAATATACATAATAGTCCAAAATTGAAAAGTTATCAACGAAACATTAATTCACCTTTATTTAAATACTTAGAAAGTATTTATTATGACAGACAAAAGTAAAATTAATCTAGGATTTATATCTATATATTTATACCTTAAGTACAACGTTTTTTCCACAATGAAACAATATGGGGATTTTCAAGCGTCGGCATTTCAGAACCTAGCTATGACCTACTATGGGCGAGACGATAGTCGCTGACCATCTTAAGCATATCATAAAATATATAAAAGCGCTAATGTTATTGTCATTATAGTACAAATCCTAAAGAAAAACAACGGATAATGAAAACACAAACTTGACGGGTTTATTCATAGTAAGTATAGTTTACTACTAGGTATGAGTTGTACCTAATGTGAATAAACAAGTAAGTATATTTCAATTGCTATAGTTTGATAAATATACTAGTTTATCAAGTTCGAAAAAAGTCGTAATTTTCATATAATTATTCAACTGGTAAAAAAAATTGTTGGTAATAAAAAATTTTAAGCGATTGGATGAAGATCATGATGAAAAACAAGAAAATTAAGAAGGAAGAAATATAGGGAACAATAATTTATCTTTTATTCCAATAAAATGATAAGATATTGTATCCAAAAGTAATATTATAAATGCGAAAATAGCTTTGTCTGTCTGTCTGTATGTCTGTCTGTCCGTATATTACCTTTTCACGCCGTTGAACCGATTTAGATGAAATTGAATATGGAGATAGTTTGAGATCCTGGGAAGGACATAGGATAGTCTTTATCCCGAAAATCATTTCTTAAGGTGGTGAAAATAGGGTGCACATAGTCTATTTATCCTATGTATACTTAGCGTAGTTAATTTAATATGCTTAAAGTATTACCCTTAATTTTATATAAGTTAATAAGTACCTATTATGAAATAAAAATAAAGTTTTTTTATGATTATATTTTTAAACCCGCGCTCCGCTCGGGTTTGTTCCTAGTTGCGTTTTAACGTTTAGTATAGACTTCTCAGAGATGAGATATTTTCCCGCAGTAAAAAGTATCCTATAAGTTGACCCGGATAACCAGCTACCATCATACCAAATTTCATCAAAATTCCCTCCAGTGGTTTTTCGTGTTGCGGTAACAAACAGACAGACAAAAATTGTGAAAACTATAGATTCGGCTTCTGTATCGATAATAATGTCTATTTCAAAAAGATTTTCGAAAAAATATTTAATGTACAGATTCGGCTTAGTTACAATTTTATTATATGTATACCTACTCGTATACTCGTAGATGAATAATATAGCCTGATACATCGTACCTACTGTGATTCGAGGTCGACTTGCATTATACCATTTAGGCTTTTCGCGCTCTATCTCAAAAACTAGTAATTGTATAAGAAATGTTTAAAACAACAATTTTGGAAAATTAAAAAATATGCTCTTCTTAATAAATAATCTCTACTTTTATAATAGACGTAATACCATACCATTTAACTCATAGGAAACGAAGGAAAATATTTTTGAAGAAGTTTTTTTTTACCTTTGACTCTTAGTTCCTTAAGACGTCTACAGGATTTTATGGAAAATTTTGACTCATCAAAACTCGGTTTGCATGAATGTTTAGCTAATATTACCTCTCATTTAGAGGTGAAAACCCCAAAGTAACCGCACTATTAGACGACTATTATATATTTAAAAGCCATTAATTATACTTAGTACACATTTTTATATTTTTTGTTAAAAATATTTTAAGAGAAAACGGGATAAGAAATGAATGAAGTTTCAATAATCCGAATGTATTGAGAGGTTATTTCTTGTTTCTTTTTTTATGTGAAAAATATTTATAACAAAAATTCAACGAATCTGTTTATAATCAAAGTAATATGTAATCATTATTTACAAATTTTTTTAATATGAAATATACCAATCGAATGAAGCTGATTTGAGCTGAGACGCTGATTTTGAAAAATTAACCCTTGTAATTACCTATAAATGTGGTTTTTCTAAACAGTTGCTTAATTCCTTGGAAATAGAAAATAATCAAGAATAATACGTACCTGCATAATATAATATGTATATTATATATCGTACTTTTATTTAAAATTTAAAAGATTGACGATGATACCATTGGACCGACTAATTTGTGTGCATATGTGTGTACTCATTCACGCTGAAAAGGTTGGATGGATTAGAATTTTTAGTATACAGACTAATATGCAAGATTAGTAGCACTTGGCTACTACTTGATACCTAGAAACTCAACCGAGTGAAGAGAAGGTAATTCGCTAGAAATTATTATAAAATTTAGATTGCGGTATTCCTTCCTGCCCTTATGATTTTAAATAAACATAAACAAGAAGCATATGGTGTAAAGTTATCGATCCAATATCTGGCAAGTTTATACCAGCTCAATTATCTGCGGCACCTGTGTCCTGGCAAGGGGCGGAGCTCAGGCGGATTGGTTGAGAGGCGGAGTTGAGATCATACGCGCGAGATGAAAACAAAAATTAAAATTGTATTTTTTTTCAATATTAATATAATTTTTCCTATATACGATTGTAGGCTTAGACATGATTATTAATTTATGATTTTATAAATAAATTGTTTTCTGAAATATCGTTGAATTGAATACTCGTAGATATTTTTGTCAAATCAATCAATGCTATCATAAAACGCAATCTATTACAGAACATATTATTATTATAAAATTGTAACTGACTTCTTATTGAAATACTTAGTCATTATTATCGATACAGAAGCCGAATCTATAGTTTTTAGAATTTTTGTCTATCTGTCTGTCTGGGAACGCATCACGAGAAAATCACTGAACAGATTTTGATGTTTGGTATGATAATAGCTGGGTATTCGAGTCAACATATAGGATACTTTTACTCATCTCTGAAAAATGTGTATTAACGTTAAAAGCGTAGAAACGCTAGTTACTTATATTTCTTTGCAAAATATAAAAAGATATAATTTTGTACAGAAGTAAGTAGGTATAGATTTACCAAAAATAATTCTATGCATTATAATATAATGCAAAATGTGTCTCTATAATTTTCATACGTATGTCTCAAAATAAAAGTAGTAATGTATTTAATATACACGCTAAGAAAAACTACCACATACAACTTATAGTACTCTCCTTAAAAGTATATTTTATTTAAAACTAAAGCTTTTCTAACATGAACGTGGTACCCTAAACGAAAAGCTTCTCTAGGCGCCGCCCTCTCTGCGGATACCATCCCCTCAGAGGACATAAATACTGAGGGATGCTGGCCTCTGGACCAGTATGTTTTTATGAAAGATACTGATGTAACCGTCCGAAGTATTATTAGTGATATTTTTGTGCTTTATAGGACTGTTTTTTTTTAAATACATGTGTCGAAATAACTTTGGAAGTAAATAGTAAGTTATTATTATAATCTTGTTAAATATAAAAAATAAAATATAATACGTTATATAATTGTAATAATGTTAATTATGACTACAAAAATATTTTTCCAAAATGTTGTCTTTTGTTTTATTTAGGGAATCTTGTTTGTCTATTTGAATGTAGGTACTCGTATATCAGACGGATATTATTTACCTCTCCATACTCGTAGTATCGTGGACTTTTTCTTTCCGTAGGCCTTTTTAAAACGTAGAATTTTATACTACATTGTATTGATATATATACCTATACATATATATATATATATATATATATATATATATATATATATATATCTTGAAGTTTAGCAAACATTAACCAAGTAAGCGTATGCATAAAGGTCAGCCATTTCGTTTTAAGAAGTAAACAGAGAAATAGACTAAGGCACACGGCGATTTTGTTTTATTCAATGTATAAATTTTTAAATATGTTAGTTATATATTACATTACTAGTACTTTTTATGTTTTCCCGCGAGAATAAGAGATTTTTCTGTAGTAAAGGTAAGATTTGTTAACTATTGACCAGAATTAGTTAGTTAAAATCCGTTAAATGCAGACAAACATACCGATAAAAATTTCAACAACTATGCTTTTGGTCTATATTCTGTAGGTTCAGTTAGGTCATCATCTTCTCTTTTGGTCATTGTTTAAAAAAAATATTTACATATTGCGCTTTGTTACTATTTTATTATATTAATAGATATTTAACTATCTAATTAAATGATACTGAGCAGAATTTTAAGTCTGAATCAAAAATATAATTTATTTAAGCAACCGCTGAAAAAAAATATATTTTGTTTGCATTGATACTGCTTTAACTCCTGCGCGTATTCCTATTAGAAATTGTGTAAAAAATAATTAACAAACCCTCTCTTCTTCACTTTTTAGTCGTAAATAATGAACGTTGGGTCCTAGTCAACCAAAACATATATATTGCCACAATTTCATTTTTTACCGTTCTTCACTCACTCTTTTATAAGACTTTAAGTCCTGTAAGTAAATTATACTCAATGTATAAGTAATTAATTAATAACGTAGAAACAGCGATATGTTTTCATTTACATATAGCTACCATACATTTTCATTCGTGTAAAAGAAGTCGCAGTTTTCCTAAACCAATCACGCGTGATAACTAATTTCATTCGAGTTTACTTGACAAGTCCGGCGACTATCGGTGAAATTTATTTATAGACTAGCATTGCCCGCTCCGCCCGCGTTCAGATGACCAAAAACCAAATCCTTAGGTTTTACATATTAGTATACTCTTACATTGCAGTATTGTATTTTTTCTCAGAAATGAGATATTTTATCGCGGTAAAAAGTATCCTATATGTTGACCCGGATAACCAGCTATCACCATACTAAATTTTATCAAAATCCCTCCAGTGGTTTTTCTGTGATGCGGTAACAGACAGACAGACAAAAATTCTAAAAACTATAGATTCGGCCTCTGTATCGATAATAATGTTTATTTCAATACAATTTTACAAAAAATATTTACTGTACAGATTCGCCTTAGTTACAATTTTATTGATAGGTATAGTTACGTTATTTGCAGTACAAGGGACGTGTGAACACAAACGTTCGACTGTAAAAAAAACGTGTATCATTGTATTTGAACTCAGCCCTAGCTGAGTTTTCTCAACGTCGCGTCTTTATTAGCTATAGACATAAAAATTATTGTAAAAAAGCTTTTCATCTTACTAGTTAGTATTATTAACGACTTTAACATCACTCTTCACTTGGTGAACTTAACCGCCTCGGTAGTCTAGTGGCTAGCATGTACGGTTGCAAGATCTGCAAGGTCTAGGTCTGAAGTTCCTGGGATCGAGTCCCGATCGAGCCATGTTTTGTTACTGAGATATTCTGTCGAGAAATTCTCAGTAACAGCCTGGAGTTAGGAATTTGGGTTAAAACACATAATGCCGTCGGTCCTGCGCCTTGTCTATTACCTTCATGACTTTGAGAGTGAAAGATATATATGTAGAATAGGTACACTGTAACACTTGTGTATTGTATTATGTGCGCAGGCAGTCACTTTTGCAATATCTAATAAACTAGTCTCATTGTCGGTAGGCTTGGTCGCAGTGACTGAAATCATCAGCAGAATATATCTACGTATAGTGATGGCAGTGGGTATTCCTAATTTCATCATTCCGATAACAAAACAAGTTAAAAATTGATAAATTAATTTTAACCTGATAGACAAACAAAACCAAGATAAAGATAAGGTTATAAAAAAGATATTATATTATTGAAATAGTACAATAATTTTCCACACATAAATTTGACCCCGTTTATTGGGTCCTTTACAATTAAAAAATTTAACACAGGCCTATATTAATAATTTGGATTTTTCCTAGTGCATTATTTATATAATTGAATAAAAGATTTTAGAATTTCATTAAATTTAGAAGTAATAAGTAGTTATGAGTTTTCAATTCTCATTTTTTAACGTTGTAAAAATGTAATTGGGTGAGTTAAGATGTGCAATACTTCTTTCTGTACTTCTAATGCCTTCAAATGTGAATAAATTATAAACCGTTAAATGACCTGACCAGCACCAATCAGTTTTTTAATGGTTTTAGTCAATCATTGGAAATTTTAAAAAGAATTTACCTATTCCAGAATTTACCACAGCTTCAGATAATTTTATAGAAGTGTTATCAGGAGCTTATTTAATGAAACAACCAGTTCCGTTGGAAAGATCTTTTTCGATTAAAAATATTACACACTATCTCATTCATCATTTAGTTTTCTATGAGTAACTATCAATATTAATAATTATAATGCTCAATAGGCTGGCGCATTTTTCGCCCCAAGAATCGGCATTGCCATTAACGGGGGAATGCGGCTAGCATTCATGCCACTATTCCACGCAGACATGACTTGTACAGTAATAACTAAGTGTACATACGTTTTGTATATATAATTAAGTATATTAAGTATATTCTCAATAGTTTACCGAATTCCACAACTTAAAGTCAAGGGTTCAGGAAATTCGCAATCGATTCGATACGGCGAGCGAACATGATTCGATTACTGGGGGTTGGGGTGATATAAAAAGAATAAATACGGATTTATTATCCCCTAAAGAGCTCGCTTAGTGCGAGGTGTGAACGCGTGATGTATTATTTATCCACACCCTGCGGCCAGCAAATTTCATTTGATAGGAATCAAAACAAACGTCTCTACTGCGGGAAAGGGTTTCTAGTTTCTTAAGTATCTTACTTGTCTCTACCAACGCTACATAGAGAGCGAGAAATATTTTTTTTTGGCAGCAAATTAATAGTATTGAACTTAATTATACTTACCTTTATCAGTATGTCTGGTAATTTTTTATTTATTATTACTATTTTCAGCTTCGTCTATTAAGAATATAGATGAAGCTGAAAATAGTAATAATGTATATTCGAATTTCGAAGAAATAAGATAAGATAGTATTTAATAATTAATAAAAAGAATTCAACTAAATAAATAAATTAAAGATAAATAAATATAAGAAGATAAATTTAATTATTTAAATATATCTTTATACTAGTTATTTTATTGTACTAAATATTGGTTTTAGAATCACTATGAAGAGCTGGCTAGAGACCGCCAGCAGTATGGAAGACGGGTCTCTGCCTTGTATGCTGGCTGAGGGTAGGGAAGCCTTACTGCCAATAACTGGTAGAGAAAATTTAGCACCTAGGAAAAGGTATATAAACAGGAAAATAAGTAAAATAAAGATTTTTAGTTTTTAGGTTCAATATGTATATTTCTTATACCAATTATACGATTATTATTTCTTATACAAGGAC
The DNA here is from genome assembly GCA_947093115.1 of Brenthis daphne. Lineage (NCBI taxonomy): Eukaryota > Metazoa > Arthropoda > Insecta > Lepidoptera > Nymphalidae > Brenthis > Brenthis daphne. The sequence goes on along the minus strand of OX352476.1, from coordinate 17,089,077 downwards.
AGAATTTTTGGTACCTAGTACCTACTCTCTTTGATGATCGCGTAGCTGCCTAGCAGCCAAAATCCTTATAGCAATTTAAATAAATTGAAATATTAAAAAATATATTATTTAAAATTATAAAAAAAAGATAGTTTTCAAATCTTTTTAATATTTAAATATTAATCAAAATATTAAATATTTATGGTTATTTAGGTACATGTAATAGGTTCAAACAAATAATTTTAATTATTGGATAAAATATTGTTAACATATTGATCTCATAACTTTTTACGTACACAAATATTATGTGTAATAGTATATTATAATAAAGTTATTATATTATGTCTATAAAAGATACGTTTATCTACATTTCTATTATTTTAATATTACAATACTTTATGCACCTTTTTACTTTTTATCATATAGCCAAGTCGATTATTATCAGTCACATGTAAAAAATCGCCTTCAATGATAAGTCCGTCTTTGCATATCTTTGTACTATTTAAAAGATCTTAATATTTTAATTATCCTTTACGATCATAAACATTTTTATCCTATAAAAATATAGATTTTGCAAAATAATATTATTATATTATATTATTTCTATATTATAGAGATAGAACATTAGAGCCGTGTGCTCTTTCAGAGGAGGCATATCTGTCAAGTGGCGCCGGATCACCGTGTGCTGGCCTATCTCGTGAAGAACGAAGACGTCGACGTAGAGCCACTCTCAAATACCGGACAGCACATGCTACAAGAGAAAGAATAAGGGTCGAGGCTTTCAATGCCGCCTTTGCATCCCTCAGGAGACTTCTGCCCACTCTACCCCCAGATAAGAAACTGTCCAAAATAGAAATCCTTCGTCTTGCCATTTGTTATATCGCCTATCTCAATCATGTATTGGACGCGTAATTAACTTATGTTAGGTTTGTTTTTATTCATGTAGATATTGTTGTGAAAATATTATTATTAAGTACTTTAAAAACCAATTACATTTGCAGAATAGAAACTTTGGATACTAGTTATTAGATAACAAATAAAGCACGATAAATGACTTGTAAAATGCAGTCTGATCTTATAAAAGCATATTCTCATACTTAATAAAATTACAATATAAAGTCTGTTTTCGGGAGTAATACAAAGGTGAAATACGCTCGTATCAATTAAAAAACGTGACTTTTTATAAACAATCCTTTAGATCAATAAAAAGTTACTCATTTTTTGAATGAATAATATAATACACTTAAATAACTATTACTAGAATCTGACATGTAATACAGTTATTATATTATACTAGCGGCTCACCCTCGCTTCGCTTGAGTTCGTCTCTAGAAAAACAAAAAAAACTATCCCTCGGGAACCGTGTATTTTTTCGGGATAAAAAGTAGCCTATCCCTGTGTCAAATTTAATCCAGATCCGTTCAGGCATTATGGCGTGAAAATGTAACAAACATCCATACACACTCACAAACTTTCACATTTATAATATTTAGACAGATATAAGAAAGATTTTTATATAAGAAAATTACCAGTACATTTGTGGTAATTCAGAAAAGAAGTAAATTAGTCGACCGATTTCAAAAGGTAAGAGATACTCAATTCTACTCTATATTGTATTGTCTTTGTTTGCAATATCTTGTCAATGTTTACTTGATTTTCTTAATCTCTTCTTAATGTATATGTTATAACTTTAAGATCAATATCTTTCGATCAACAGTAGTATTGTTGATCGAAGGCAATATCAAATAAAATTAAATATGATTACCTCTAAAGCTGGAAAAAAATACCTTAAGTGATTTTTAGTAGGTGTTCCTTTTTTACTGCTTAAAATTAAATAGAGAAATGAGTAAATCTAGTCTAATACATATTATGATGGAAAAAAATGTTTAATTTTTTTTATTTATAGTTTATATTTATTTAGTATTACATTTTTCATTAATAACTACTATATATAATTTTTACTACTTAAATGTAAGTATCTCAGTGTAAATACAGAAATAATACATGTAACATACAACAGTTTTATCATGGACTCATTATTAACCGTTTAAATATATCAAAAAGTTATCTTACAAACGTCTGTGACATATATATGTATCTTTTTATAACTGATAATAATTAACTGTTTTAATAAAAAATGCATTAAAAATATACAAATTTAATATTAGAAGTAGGTACTCTTTATACTTAAAAGTAACAAGCAACTTCACTGGGGTATTTTAGTTAGACGCCAGAATTTTACTATATCGCAAACTTTTTCACTCATATGAATCATTATAGGAATATAAAATTTTAGCTCTTCAAGTTCAGCGCCCGTGAATGCTGATATAATATAGTAAACAACTTAATATATGTACATAGATTGATACTTATTACATTATAAATTATGAATGAAATGGCTATTGTCTTCCTTTATTTCAATAATTGTTGAATATAAAAATAAAAACCATTAAAATCCATCTCTTATTTCTATAATCTTATTTAACTATTTACAATATACATACGTATGTACATAAAACAAGTATGATCTTAATCTTATGTATTGCTATCAAGGCGTAGATATTTAAAAATAATAATAAAAGGAAACAGCTCAGATAATCTCAGTAAACATTATATCTATTTAGTCTTTTTATCTGTATCGTATGTCATTCAAAAAACTTAATAAAACAGGGAAAAATATCATTCCATGTAAAAATCCTAAGACAACTAAACTAATGAGCATTCTAAAGAAAAACACCTCGATGATTTCGGTATAAGAAAAAGCTAATACTACTATAGGAATGTTCGTAAAAGTGATTCCTGTAACAATCGTAGCACCTACTTTCTCAATGGCGTCCATAACCTTTTCGCTCGGCGGGCGTGTACTTGTAGCGTAAGCATAGGCCATATGACTACAGAATTCCACCGCTATTCCAATAGATACTATTAAGTTTATAGACGATACAGCGTTGAGAGGAATATTCCACAAATACATGATACCCATCATTTCAACCACGATCATCATTACTGTAAACATCAAAGCAAAAGTAGTCAAAACGTTAAAGCCTGTCACTAACAAATTGATGACAAGAACTCCAATTAAACAGTAGCTTATAGATATGAAGACCTCTGGCCACATATTCAAATACTGTTCGAAATATACATAAAAAACAGAATACGGGAATACTTCAACATCTAGGCCAGTGTACTTATGAATTGCACTAGTTATATTATCACTTATTTCATAAGCATACTTCACAGCAGTAATGTAATCTTTAGAAGTAACTAAAGTAGTGTGATACGTCATAAAATTAGAATCGTGAACAGTAGCTTTTCCTTGAGAATCTAGTACATAATTAACGTTACTAAAATAACTTGCCAGTCCACCTTTGTTGCAACTTTCAGTTGGCGAGTCTCGTAAAAAGGCAGGAATATATTGCTCAAAAGCGTCACCTGCAGGTCTTAGACCATTACCGTAAGGAGCTCTATCTATTGAACAAAAGTTGCATTCTGGAGAGTCATCTGAGCTAGAGCAAAAGCTACCGTCCGTTGAATTATATTTACAACATGAGCCGGGTAACGATGCCCAATCAAAAAAATCATCTAACCATGAATTAGAACTGCGAGCAATATAAGTTATTTCACTATATCGAGACGCTAAAAATAATTGTGTTGTAAGAGAATCATCATTGCAAAGTCTACCTCCACAGATTACATTTTGATGGTTATAATCTGTAAAATTCATGCCACCTTTTAAAACAAAATAAACTGGAGGTCCTATGCGTAATATTTGATTTACAGCCTGTAAATATCTATAAACGTATGAATCCGGTGGCACTGCCATTTCTTGATCCAAACCCACTTCAATTTGTGGTATAAGAATAATACAAGAGGAGACAAAACCAATAAAAATAATAACAACAGCTATTTTGACCCGCCAGTTTAAAATTAACTTGGCGTACGGCACCATGAGCCTCTCAGTAATACCTCGATATTTATTATCTTGAAGAGGTTCTTCGTCATTTAATATTTTTTTCCGAATACAACATAGAATATCAAACCTATTCTGAGAACTTCTTTTATAATCAATTGCTAAAATAGCTACAACAGTTGTTATTTGGAACAGAAACAGAAATCCTAGTGCAAATGTAGCAAAAATTGCGAATGACTTAACCGCCGGCTGACTGGAAAGACTTCCTATAGAAAAGCAAGTAATTTGTGTTATTGAAGAGACAAACATTGATGGTCCAACATTGTTCATCATTTTACCAAATACAAAACGTTTCTTCTTTTGAAAAGAAAAACTGTCTTTATATTCGTCATAATTTTTTAAATTATTTTCGATAGTATTTATTTCGCTGAGCATGAGGAAAACGTTATCGATGCCTACAGACAATATGAAAAATGGAATGACATTAACAGCTAAAAGAGTAATTGTAATATTAAAGTAACCTAACAAACCCATGGCACAAAATATTGCAATCAGTACAACAACAATGCAACATATAGCTACTGTTACTTTGCTATCAACTAAACACGTTTTTAAACTCCTAATATTTCCTAGTGCAAAAATAACATAAGCAAACATAAGAATATAACTTATAGAAATGGGAAGAGCCTCAGCTTCAGAAATTCTTTCAACTTCATCTTCAATGGAACGCTCTGCACCATAAGCAACTTCGACAAAATCTGATTTCCAATTATGCTCATAATCATACATTAGATGTAAAAATTTCTTTTCCCATTCCAAAACAGGTATTAAATCTTCTTCGCGTAAATGGTTTTTAATTGGAAAATTAATAAGCAATGTATTAGCTTGCAATATATTGTCACCTTCATATCCGCCTAAAGCAATTTCCGGGTCCGCTCCGCCGCCCCAAGATGCCAAGCAATTTATAGAGAGATAGCTGTTAAGACAATTTTGAATGTCATTTAAATACGTGTTATTGTTGATATTGTTTCTATCGGGCAAATATGTAGATACTGACATTGATACACACTCTTCAAATTTTGGTTCACCATTTGCTGTACGTAACGGTGCATAGCACACCTGTTCAAGTGTTACCGAATTATCTTCCCTTCCTATATTAATGATTTCATTTTCAAGCGTAATTAATTCTTGTATTGCTTCTAATCTTAGCCCTGGGCCGAACGTAATGTTATTACGTTCAAAAGGCTCTAGTCCTTTAAATGTTAAAAATACTTGAGCAGCTCTATAAAAGGGACCAAACCTAGAGTTAAAATAATTTAATTCTTGACGGCTACGAGATTCTGGGGCTGACCAAAGTTCTAGAGGATTTGCTGTTAAGTTAATTTGGAATACTCCAAATAACATTGCAAATGCAATCCAAGTTGTAACCATTATAACTAATATGGAATTACTTGCTGAAAATTCACCAATACTTTGGAATAATTTTTGAAATATTCTAATTAAGAAGTTAACCTTGTACCTATAAGTACTAACAGGGTTTGCAGATTTAACATTTCTCTTTTTTTTGTAATCTAATAATGTAAGTACCGTAAAAATAATAAAAGTTATAACAAAAAATACAATTCCTACTGAAAAACCAACGCAATTAACAGATAGCACTGTACAAATGTCTTCAACTGCCGATAGGTCACTTACGGGACAGTTCGCATAACAATCAATACAACTGCATGGTACGTCGCCTTCTATAGTTTCATTACACAATGGTGCTATGGCATTCATTGAATCTTCCGGTGTAGGCCATCTAAGGAAGTTAACTTGGACGGGAGCAAAGGGATTTATAGATGTATCTCCGGTAAAGCCAAGCCAAGCGTCTGCATCACACACCGGTGCATTTCCACACATGAGGGATATAGCAGGTGCTCCCGTTTGAGGCACTATAACTCCAGCACATGAAGCATGCGCATTTATCATGAAATCGTTATAGACTGTGTAGTTTACTTCATTAACATAAGGAGTTCCGTCAGGTGCAGTATCTTGACTAACACTCACGAACCGAGACTGTTCTGGAGAACAATTCATTTCACAGATTTGCCGAGCAAAATTACGCACACATATCGGACAACGTCCAAGGACACTTTCAGCCAATAATAAACTTTCGGCTATATTTTGAAGTTGCGAAAAATTACAACACGCAACGATATCATCGTCTTCTTTTTGATTTCCTTCTTCATCATATAATAGATTAGGGCATCTAGCCTTAAGAATGTCAATTGCTTCGGTTCTTTGTAGTGCTGACAAGTCTTTAAGCACAGGTAACGCCTCGTGTGTTACAGGACAAGATTTCGTAAAGCCATTTATTACTGCACATTCTCCATACATAACACATCTTGCTGAAACACCGCTCGAGAGACTCAACAACAAATATAAAAACTGTGTAATCATTTTCGATAGCCACATTTTAAGTCACAAAAAACAAAAAACTTTAAAGTCCACTGTAAAACTTATATTAACGTCATGGTAGCGCAGCACCTTTACAGCCACCAAACGAACTTAAATGACTGAATAAAATCTACCTGCCTTAATAGTGTATAAAATAATTGTCGTTATGTGTCGTGAAATCGATAAGTTATCAAAAATTAACGCAGGTGTAAGATTAAAGCTATCTGTGGAATTACGAAATTATCTTTTAAATAAAATATCACAATAACATACCGCGATTGTTACAACGTTTTTATAATATAGTAAATGCATTGCTTATTGACAAATGAATATATCGATATAGAGTAGGTACACAGGTGCAGTACCATTTTCGGGAATTCATTTGAAATCTCTAGGGACAACTCAAGTCTCCCCATACGCCAGACTGACATTTTCCTGCTCTCGGCTATACATTTTTAATAAAGTCAATAATGTGCAAACTATTTGGTTTTGTATTATTACACTGAGTAAGAGCACGATATTTATTTTGTTAATAGTAATAATATTATTATTTAATATAAATTCTCGTAAGGATTGCTCCAAAAATTATACACATTTAGATAAATATACCTATAATTTTTCGCTACGGAACATGCCCAGTTTAAATTGCCAGTAAAAAAAATGTAAAAAATACCCAGTAAAAGTTTTTGCATAGAGAACTTCGAAGCAGCAAACCTATAAAAACTCTTATTCGGTCACGTCAGTCACACATGCTCGATTTTTCCAGCGTAGTTTTACTCTACATTCACAACTCTGCATGGTTTGTACATACTTAATTGTAGCCATATTACATACTACCTATAACTTCAGAAATCAACATTTGAATAAAACACTGCATTAAAACTAAACTTTACAAGAAATAGAGTGAAAAATTTGAAAATATTTTTTTAACTAAGGCTATCCTATACAATCCTGAATATTTGAGTAACTAAGGATTTTTTTGAGTTACAAGGTATAGGATATAATAATACGTTCTATACAACAAAATTGCAATTGAATATACAGAAAGATTTGATCTGGTAATATTTAACTGATGTAGTAAAAATTTTGGTCTGATTGTGAGAATAGAAACAAGAATCTCTTTTTTTTTAACTATCCCAAAAACTTTGTGGGTAGGCTGTCTGTAACAACTATACATTCAAGACATGTAACACCTCAGTCTCTCCCGTGACCATGGATGCTGTAAAGCATTCGAAACGTCGGGAACCAAAAATCAAAATAAATCCGCGAAATAATCCGAAAAGATAGTTTTATTTAATAATGTCAAACATTCGCGTAAATCTAAGAAAGTATTATATCCCAAAAACAAAAAAAAACACTGAGCAAAGACAACAAACCTTACCCCATTTTATAAGTAAAACTATAATACCAAAAAATATACGAAAAAGGTAGATACATATATAAGTGCTTATGAACTAGGTATTTTATATTACAATTTTTGTTAATATTTTTCTACTGAGTATATTTCTTATTACCTACACGTCTACTCAAATAAGAATTTAACACCGGCTATAAACTTGAAACCTATTATTTTGCATTCTATGTTGCCTCAAAAGTTTCATTTAATCTGGTGACCACTTCATTTGTTATCCTACGTCGTAGGTCACGATTTTTTTTTGTAAATAAAACTCTTTGCCTCAAATGAGAGCCTGGAATGGATGGAGAATGAACAGTAGTATTGTTGATCGAAGATGGAGAATGAAGCGCTTTACATTTGTACAGCATAAAATTTTCTACAGTGTTAAACAATAAGACCGTAAAGGATTTGATGCTGTCCAGTTACAAATTTTATTTATAACAAGACTATCAGGCGTGTTAAAGATTTGATTACCAAATAGCAGCTCCAAAATCAAAACCCCTTTTTAAATCCACTAATAAGGAGGTCCTCGGTACGCTATAACTAGCTACTATTTATTATATATACCAGACTTTGAGGAAATATTGATAAACCTTGGAAATAAAAGAAAAATGTGGGTATAATTAATAAGGATTTCTTACCGATGATAAAACATATGAACAAATACATATATAGTTACATGGTCTTAAGAAAATATCACAGGCACACAATTTTTTTTTTGAACCAGGGGTCTGACTATGTTTCCTGTATTTTTTAGGGTCGCTGAATCAGAATCCAAGGTAAGATTTCATTAAATATGTTTAATGAGAAACATTTTTGACAATACGTAGTATAATGAGATGAATGGTAAAATGTGTTGACATGTCACGTGGCTGCTTTAGATCGATGGTGAGAATTGATATCAGGGGAAATCTACAGACGGACAGCGTGAGGCATGTAATTGATATTTTTAGAGGGTCTTCATTCCCACACGCGCTAATTGTAATTTTATTGTAATCGTGTGTGATGAAAATTGAATTCGTAATTAGAGTGGGACTTATTCAGCAGGTCTCAAAAGTATTAGATAAAACTATGTAAGCGATAACTTCGTATCTTTAATTATTTACGATATACCTACCTACATATAAGCCATTAGGTCACTTGTGAATACTTCTCCCATAGTTTAGAAATGTTAACTTCAAAAGTATCACGTTTTATTACTTCATATTGTATTAAGTTCAATTAAAATAATCAAGGTACCAAATTCAATACCTATGTTTATATTTTTATGTAGGTATTGTGTGCAGAATAAAGACCGAAAACCACGAAACACATAAGTACATTACGAAAACAATAATTGTTGAAATTTTTGTCCGTTTATCTATATACTTGTGTACTTTTCATACAAAAATTACTGAAGCGATTTAAAAATAAATTTTGTATAGTGATAACTTATTATACGGGTCAACATTTAGGATATCTTTTACTTTAGGAAAATAATTCATTGAAACACAATAACTGGTTCTGTCAAGTCGTCATTAGAAATTTGCATGTCTAACGCTGGCTAAATTGAGATACCTACCTCAAAACAATATGCAAGAAAATTGTGAGTTATATATATCTTACTTGAGAAATTTTTGATTCCCCATACAAACATTCATCCCCCTTTTCACCCCCTTAAGGGATAACCTGTCAACGATTAACAATTAATTTCTTAGAAATTAACCGCGAGGTGTCATTTCACAACAAACAAATAGATAATTATGCTTAGGTTAGTTACCCAAGACATATATTAGTACCTATCTATATTATTGTGTCATATGTGTACATTTGTATCTCTCATACTGATAAACCTAAATTTAATATATTAACTACTGTACAATTCCGATCGCTTGACTCATATAACACCGTAAGCGTTGTTATATGAAGTAATGTTACTTGAATAATTATTTTATATTAAGTATATCTCATCATTATGTCTCTAGCAGCAAAAAATAGAACTTTTATTTCACCCCTTTCAAGGTTTTATTTCGTGACGAAAAGTAGTCTATGTCTTTGTTCTCCATGGTTTCATCTACCCCTGTACCAAAATTTATTAAAATTGATTCAGGTTATAGACAGACAGAACAATAAAAAAAATATGTTCAATTTTCAGATTGGGCTCATTTTTTTCGTCTTGCACTCTACTTTTTGAAGAAATAAAAATATTGTATGGTCGTCCTGTAAAACACCTTTTCTTCAAAAAGTAGAGTGCAAGACAAAAAAAAATGAGCTCTATCTGAAAATTAAACGTAATTTATTTTAAATTTAAACATCCACTGGAAGTTGGGGGTGATTTTAAGCTTGCCGAGACCATGAAATATAAATTTCTCGGAAACGGATAAGCATTTCAATTTCAAAAGAAATGGTTATTATATGTATTTCGAAGATTATATTCCCCTAGTTTCATGAAAATCAAAAAGATATTGCAGAAATTAAAAATAAAAAACCAAGAAAAAATAAAAAAAACTGTTTTTTTGCAAATATCTCGAAAACTTTGAGGATACAATAAAATCTGTCATTGATAAAAGTCGTAGATTTTTACTAGACCTACAACTTTTGTAAAGAACATTTTTCGATAGGATGTCACAGTAAGCCGGAAATTAAAAAAAAAAACTTTTTTAACGGTTTGCATCGCTTCATGTTTCGGGGATCCTCTAATTTTCCTGTAGTAAAACGCACCCTTAATGTTGCTATCCTGTCAAAAAATATATTATAATTATATTACTAAAAGTATATCTCTTAAATTTAGGTACTAAGAGTTAAAAATTGTGTTTGTGTCCTAAGAGTTAAAAAAGTTTATATGCAAAATATTATTAAAAAATAATAGCTTTCAGAACGTAAGTTACACATGATTATTGGAAAATCTGCAATTAGGTAGTGGATTTGTAGGGTATATTCATAGGTGGCGCTTTTATCTTTTTTTTAAATTGTTTATACTTTTTGAATTTTTCTAATAGTAGGGGAGCCCAAGAGGGGATTTTCTGTAGTTACTCGAGCGCGGCAGATTAACATAAAAGAGGTTACCTTGCACTCTATTGAGTAGTTTCACCATAATATAAGTCTTCTATATAAAGGGGCGCGTCTAGGGAAGCCGATTAAAATATTTAAAAAATGTTTTGATAAGGTAGAAATACTTGAAACCGTCAGATTAAGGTGTGGTAGGCTAGTCACATCCTGAAAAGTGTCCAATTCAATAATCTGCCGATTTGCACAAGCCTAAGAGGCAAAAATCGACTATAAAGTTTATGATGATTTTTGCCTCTTAGGCTTGTGCAAATCGGCAGATTATTAAATTGGACACTTTTCAGGATGTGACTAGCCTACCACACCTTAATCTGACGGTTTCAAGTATTTTTACCTTATCAAAACATTTTTTAAATATTTTAATCGGCTTCCCTAGACGCGCCCCTTTATATAGAAGACTTATATTGTGGTGAAAGTACTCAATAGAGTGCAAGGTAACCTCTTTTATGTTAATCTGCCGCGCTCGAGTAACTACAGAAAATCCCCTCTTGGGCTCCCCTACTATAACGAATATTTTGACAATTCGGGGCATGTAACACACAATTTCAAGCACAATTTCAAATTGTACGCTTTTTTTTGAGGTCACTTTTGACACATTAACTAGTGACTATCCAGTCATGGGTGTTTATATTTATAATATGTATGTACGTCGGGAACCAAAAATCAAAATAAAATCGCAAAATAATCCAAAAAGATAGTTTTATTTTATATGTATTTATTGTTAAGTCGTTGCGTAGTGTATCAACTATCTGGTATCCATAACACAAGCCTTTATTTATTAATGAACGCCGCCATCTAGTTAGTCATTAGCTAACTAAGCTATGACTTCATAGAAAAGCATCAGCGCCATCTATCAATACATATATTAGGCTATGCCAAACGTAAGATTTATTAGTGCGGTTCGTGTACATTTCACATCACATCACATCCTACTACTCCCCCAAAGATGGCGCTGCATTATTTATCAAACATTCTTACTATATTGATAAAAAACATATTACGCTATCTACACATACTATACCTAAAGGATAATAAAATAGCCCTAGAAAATAAAATAGCCCTATTTTAAATGCAAATGCAATACTTATTTTTATCTTAAATGAAATTCATTAACGAAATATAAAACTACTATTATGGCAATCCCAACCTTAACCCTAATATTAGGCTAAATAAATAAATATGACTGTGAACTCTGCCCAAATTCACGGCCAAGATTCAGGATAAACACGGCCGGTGCCAAGAGCCAACATACATTATCACACACTCTGACGTAGTTTAAAATATGAGCTGTTCACTTCATTGATTGGTATGAAAAAAACGATGTATGTATAACATTACCAATTTACCATTTCACTTCATATAATCTGTGTTTTAAGTTTTTACATGTTTAGTAAACGGTTGCATATACGTGTTGATAAAATATATATACTAGATAGGTATCTACGTATTTATACATAAAAAAGTATTATTTATGATATAAGAAAATATTTTATTTACTTATTTTTACCTTTTTTTAGAATAAGTACCTAATATTTTTTTACTTTATAAATATAATATATCATATAATGAAGAAATCAACGGCATGATGTTTAACAATGAATTGTTTATGAGATGGTATGATTTAAATTCTATTGAAAGACGTTGTCTTTATAAATAACATAGTAATTTTAATATACTCGTAGGTACATACGTATTGGTACTGCTGACATTATGTAACCAGTGTAACTGTAATTTTCATGTGTTGTACTCTCAGCGAGCTAAAACAAGCAGCTCTAATAGTAATGGCGATTTTAAGGTTCAATATTATATTATTATTTAGCACTAAAGATTTCTTTAAGAAATTATACTTTTACATTTTAGATTTATATTAAGTATGCATTAATGTTACAAGCATTATTAAGTAGAGCTATAATTTAAAAGAGTTAAAAGTATCTCTTAGAAACAAAACATAGAGTGGAAACACAAATAAGATTTTTCATGGCCTAAATTAAAAAAATTATACTTTTTATTTAAATCTTAGTTCGTAATAAATCGAAAATGTAAACGATGTGCAAAAATGCATAATCCACAATTATCCTAAATATTTTCTCATGACGTAGCTGGAGGCGGATTCCTGGGTTATTTTAAAGCACAGGCGCGCGACGACACGTCGCCTGTGACGTTGTCTTCTGTACTACGAGATTGCCAAACAAAGCGAAAACAAACTCATAAAAAATATAATTATGATGCGAAAATATTTTTGTCTATATAATTATAGACATTATATAATTACTTTTCATTCATACGTTTTTTAATACATCCAGGATTTTTAAGGGCAACTTTATCGATAATTTTATAGCATTTTATAATACCATTTGATTTTCCTATTCTATAAAATGGATAATAAGTGGATATACTCACTTAAATTATGTCATGTTTTGCAAAATAAGGCAATTGAAGTTGACACGCGTTTCCTCACGTACCTACGAGTACTTTTAGGAAAAAACCCAGTGTAAATATTTCATTACCGTATTAGCTAGTACATCCTTTTGACATTACTTTAGAAAAAGTCTATGGAAATACATTACACAATAATTATTATATGTAATAATAATACTATATTATAATAAAAAAATATGACTGTTTTGCATTACAACAAAACAGGTATTATGTGTAGGAGAAAACACACAGCATTGAGATGAAGAAAGCAGCTCTGTTATCTGTCAAAACTATCGAGAATACAGATTAAAACATACCTGAATCCAATAAAGTTTGATAATTAGGTTACCAGAGGGTGCAGGCATCTGCTTGCCGCCTTTTCCACTGTCAAGTGTCATAGCGTCTTCATCGCCAGCAAGCACCTTGAATCAATGCTGTGTGTTTTCTCCTACACATAATACCTGTTTTGTTGTAATGCAAAACAGTCATATTATGTGTCTCCAAAAACACACAGCATTGAGATGAAGACCTGTTTGATATCTGCTGGTGACCAGAATTATATGCACAAAACGCTATGTGAATGAATAAACAATTAATTATACAATTATCAGCTAAGGACCTCTTTAATTGTTTATATATTTTATGTAACTTCTTTCATGTAATCAAAATATCACTAATTTAACTTAGGAAATTACTTATTAAAACAACATGATAAACAAACTTAAACACTTTAAGTGCACCTTGCACCACTTTTACACCTAGTTCCATAAAATTCAAATCTAATAGGTCCATCAAAATAATTCAAATTAATATTTTAGATAACCATAGGCATAAATTTCTCTGAAAAGATAATAATTACTTACACATAAATAATTCAATTTTTAATTATAAACCAAAACCAAAAATTGAAATCAATTATTACTCTATAATATTAAGCAGTCTTAAAATTATTATATAATAAATCAGTACAATCACTGTTAGAAGTGAAGGATTTATTTACTTATCTATAGTAAAATTTCTTAAATGTTTCTAAACATCTCTCTAGCTCTAGAATCTCCTTTATTTGTCTATTGTTTAGCCATCTCCGCGATGCTACAGTAGACTTGATGTTTCCCAAGGACTCATCTATTTTGGCCTGCCTAAACACTGAATGCAGCCACCCGGAAGCGACAGGTTCTGCCGACTTCACTTGTCCTATAACTGTGATAAAAAGACATTGCAAATCCTTTCCCATCTTGCATCTGACCTCCAAGGCCATCTGCGAGCCCATCTGCGAGCAGGGATGTAAGGAGCCAACCAGATTGTCTAAGTTACCGAGTCAGTCTTAGAACCAAACCCTGGTCAAAATGTTATGGAATTTTTGCCTCCTTAATTAACTCTATCATTAGAAAGTCCCAGAAGAGTTAGATCATGCCACCTACAGCCTGAAGCTAATAACAATATTAAGGCTGTCTCTCTACCCTTATGAAACAATGAATCAGAACATGATGTTGAATTCAACCAGTTAAATACATATTAACATCCCATATGGGCAGTTTAGCTTCTTGTGGTTTAGAAAATTAAATTTCTTTTAAAACCTGATGAATTAATAAGCTTTTTGGTAGATTCTCAATTGTGGCTGAACAATAAGTAGATATGACTAATTTATGTTATAAAATCATTCTGTATGCTAACTTATTCTTTACATAATAAAGCTTAGCTATCAATCTGGCTACATCCTTCATTTCTGGACTTTAACTATTGACATTGTTATCCCGGCACCTATATAAACCTATATAAAAAATAATAACCATTTTTTTAATGAAGTACTGGAAGAATTCAATGTAGCTCGACACCAACTCCATTGAAATAGTTGCTTTTTATTCTCACTCCACTCTATTATTTGGGCTGCCCACCCCCACTTTTTTAAGCCTGAAAATTAACTTGCCTACTTGTGGTGGGCCTGTTACTATCATCTCATCAACAAGAACCTTCCGCAGGTTCTTTACGAGAACGGGATTGGCCAGAACTCTCATTTGAGTCAAGCGATATATAGGCCTCTACGACGGTGGTCTCGCTGAACACGAACAGGTCTATGTCTAGTATCCCCCACACTCCAAAAATAGCCTCCGTGGCTGGCGGGACCAGATGCCATTCGGGTACTTGCTTTCCCCTTGATAAGCGATCTGCGATACCGTTTAACTTTCCTGGGAGGTAAAAAGCTGAGATTGTTATATTGATAGGATTCGTTACTTTTAAGTTTTAACCCAACATACCTCTACCAGAAGGTTCATACCTTTATCAGACAGGTTCATAGACCGAGTCCCCCTTGATTCCGAATATAGGCGACTAGGGTCTGATTATCGGACTGTTCCAGTATGTGGGCATTCCTTAAAAAAGACACCTGTGACTTGATCACAGCAAACAGTGAATACACCTCCTCTAGATTGGAGTGCCAAGGTATTTGATTTGGAGCCTGTCTACTCCTTAGGTTGTCTAAGTGCTAAGTGCCCAGCCCGCATCCGCTGCGTCTGTGGTCAAGAAGTACGTTACTTCCTTTTTGTGGAGTTGGACTGCAGCCTATTGCATCCAACCACCAGTTTAGCTCCTGTAGGGCATAATTTCGTTTTTCCAACCTCTCTGGGTGAACCTCTTTAGGAAAAGATATACCATGAAACAGTGTAGCTGACCTTGAAGAACTGCATGGTTGGCATAGTCTAACATGAGTAGCAAATTTCAAGATCCCCTAGAGAGTAGTTATCTCCTTCTAACAACTTTAACAAAGTTCTTTTTATTCGAGGACGTTCTGAGTTGGCCGGGCTAACTTTAAATGTTGGGTATTTGAAACTAGGCTGAACTATCGTAACTCGTGTGTGAGCACTGAAACCGATTTTTCGTAATTACGAGCCAACCCAGAGACTCGTAAAGTTGCGAGCGTTTCCGCAACCTGCGCAACTCACTTAAATCTGACCTGGCATACAACAGATAATCGTCCAGCTATAGCCAACGAACATCTCGGTTTCGTAAGGTTTCCGCAACTCAGTTCGATACCGCTGCCAAAGTACGTCGGTTTCGCAAGGTTTCCGCAACCCAGTTCGATACCGCTGCTAAAGTACCTCGGTTTCGCAAGGTTTCCGCAACCCAGTTCGATACCGCTGCCAAAGTACCTCGGTTTCGCAAGGTTTCCGCAACCCAGTTCGATACCGCTGCCAAAGTATCTCGGTTTCGCAAGGTTTCCGCAACCCAGTACGATACCGCTGCCAAAGTACCTCGGTTTCGCAAGGTTTCCGCAACCCAGTACGATACCGCTGCCAAAGTACCTCGGTTTCACAAGGTTTCCGCAACCCTGTTCGATACCGCTGCAAAGGTACGGGGGGCTAAAGACAGACTAAATGATAAGGTTGTTAACTGAAGGATCTCTCTCTCGTGAATAACACGGAGGAACCGTCTGTGTGCCTTTTTTCATACATAAATGAATATAGGCCTGGTGAATTATTATTTTCACCATCCAATTATTGTCCTGAAAGAAAGCTTATTCTATCTTATATAAAGTAAGTTTATTATATCTTCCTAAGATATCAAATAAAACGCTTTATTACTATGCGAGTATTTTAAGTCTCTGAGGTCGAAAAGGGGACATAATTCACTATCTGTTGTCCTAACGCAATACCTATTTTGAGTTGTTCTTAAATTTTTCAAGTTACGTCTGTATAACTCGGGTAGCTCATGTACTAACTCGGCTTGGATGGGAACTTCAAAGGTGGTTTCATTCTGACGGGTAAGGGCAATTGGCTATAAAATTTAAAACAAACTGATTAGCGCCCTTTCAACTCCATTTGTCTGTAAACAAAGCTTAGGCACCACCCTCTGAAGTTCTGTTGAGTTTAATGCCTCCTTACTTTTGGAGCTGGAACTCTGCTATTGGACTCACATTGACAAAGGGGCTGATCCCTCTTAACAGTATGTCTACAATTCTTTTTAGATCTTTTGAGCTTCATCCTCTTTCTATATTTTTAAATAAAAGATAAATCAGTATGTTTTGTATGATTTATTACCCTTCTATTCCTCAAATAAAACCTTAGAATATCCAAGAACTATAATTGGCCCTAGGGCCTCTACAGTAAATAAATACTCTGAACTACGAGGAACATTCTGTAAAGTTGTCCTAAGGTAAGGCTTAATTTCAAAAAATTCTGAACTCTTGTCACATATTATTTGCAAAGTTATTTCTACATTTATATGCTTTGCAGAACCTGAGTCAGGCTCTTGAAAATTTCTCATATAAAGAATTTAAATTAAAATCTTTTGGATTGACTACAGTCCAATCAAGTATTGATTGTAAACTCTTAATAAATCTCTGCTCCCTAGTAGATAGCCCAGCTATTAAGAGTTCTGTAGAAGCTAAATAATTTTTTATTTATTGAAATGACCCTAACTCATCATCAATTTTTAAACCTATAAACCCAGTAAAACCTAGACTATTCTGCCCTAGTTTCTTATCTTTATTAGGCTTTCAAGCTAGGGAAAAAAGCCACTGTAGTTTATTCAATTAAGAAAAACATTATCTATCAATAGGTTGAACAAAGCTTTTCATGGCAAATTCAGTACTTAACTATCAAAAATTAATATTAATGTTTCTGGTAATTCATTTGTTGACAGTTGATTATAATTAATAATAAATTTCTCAGAATTAGCACTACTACCCTATCTTATGTATACAAATACATATAAGCTAGTAATTGTGTTAAATATTTAATATATGTATAGCACATCTGAGATTAAAGTAGGTATATACCTACCATAGTATCTAAATTTCACTTATGCGTTCTACGACGTTTATTATGCATGGGTAAAGCCAAGCCCTCCTCAACCTCCGAGAAAGAGAAGGAGCAGGTCCCTGAAGCTGCAGAGGTCAAGGCCGAGACATGTTCTCCCTCCAGAGCAACTGACTTCCGACCGACCTTCACGTCGTCGTAACGCATAGGTTCCATGTTTAAAAATATTAACAATGCTTACCAATCTCCTTTTTACACATAAAATTCACCTAAAACTTCATTTACATCGACTTTCTAACTTTTCGATGTAAACTTTTTCAAATCACAAAACGCTATGACACTTGACAGTGGAAAAGGCGGCAAGCAGATGCCTGCACCCTCTGGTAACCTAATTATCAAACTTTATTGGATTCAGGTATGTTTTAATCTGTATTCTCGATAGTTTTGACAGATCACAGAGCTGCTTTCTTCATCTCAATGCTGTGTGTTTTTGGAGACACATAATATTTGGTATACGTAGCAACTATTCAGTTTCATTTAATTTCCCAAATTATTTTCTAAGTATCGATTTCAAAACGATTAAAAAATTAAAATGTGAAACACTCAGACTAAAGAATTATGTAGACGGAGCCCGCCAAAATAAATGTCAAATTCAAAAATAGTTGTGTGATTTGTTGTTTATGCTAATATTCTATATTTTGCCATACAGCTCGTTTACTTTCTTTAAAAAATAAGAAAAACTTTAATTATGTATTACTTTAGTAAATATAAAATTATTGGAATTATATTATGAAAAATAAAAATAATACAATCTTCTTTTTTTATATTTTTTAGACATTAGTTTTCTTCCTCTTGAAAGAGAGATAGTATGGTATTAGCTTTTTTTTGTTTATTATAATACAATCCGTCAGATATTTTTATTTATTAACATTTACTTCCTAATCACTCAGTATACAAATTGTCACTTGTATACAAATTTAAAACATTAAATATTACCTACTTTAAAACATTATAGTTTGCCTTCATATATAGTTCTATGACACTCGGTCTGTATTATTCCTGAGACTTAAGTTGAAACATTAAATAATAAATATAAAAGAATTTTCTTTTAACTGGAATGCTGAACGAACTTTAACAATTTAGTAATGTAGTGAATAAATATATTGCTTTTTCTTTAAAATTGATTTCGTACGAGTTTTATTCAAGAAATCGTGTCACACTCACATAGTCATTGAAGTTAATTGTTCCAAATTGACAGACAAGATCAATTCGAATTGAGATAAATTTACCAAATAGAATCTTCTCGAAACATACTCCAGAGAATACCCACATTAGATTATAAATATATATAACTATAAATTCTAATGAATATAATATGGTGTACCTACCTATTACTATATCTATCTTTTAAAATTTCTCAAAAAATTCCATTGTAGAAATAGGTATCAAGCAGGAATCTACAATGCAACTATCTGAACACTTTAGATTTACTCAGGTATTGATTATAATAGATTACGACCATTACTTTTCTACGATAACAATAAATTCCACAAGCTATACCTACATAATATGTATAATAACATTTGAATGCCGAATTATTTTATATTAAGGAATGGAAAAATAGTACAAATTATATGAAAATTAGCACGAAAAGCACATGTCAGTCATGTGCACATTGTTTATTTATATTATCTTTTATCAGCCGTTAACCTTACCACGTGCTCGTAGTATTTGGTTGGTTTTGAAGCTGTAGCTCCTAAGAAAACATTTAATTTTGCTCCATTCAAGCTGAGAGAAAGACAGCTAGCAAAAATCATTTGGCGACGACCGAGAAGTATACATAACACCAAGCTATTCGTAAAATAGAACGGTGAAAGGGAAGGCTAGATGCAAGTGCTGTGAGTGCGAGCAGTGTGTACCGATTAGGTCAGAGCGTCTGCGTTAATTCAGATAAAAAGGGATGGAAATATACGCTGGAGAACGAGTTAGAAGAGTACAGAGGAAGGTTACATACTTATGCGTGGAAATTTCCACTGCCGACAATGAAACTTAGACTAGGAACGTGCTGTTACCTTTTCTATGTTATCGATAAAATAAGTAATCTACATAAATATAACTTATTGTAGCCATTTATTATTAGTATTTTGTTTTATTACATTATTTATAGTAATATAACAGCAAAGATCACTAATTAAAATATTTTTTAAATTTTACAAAATCAAATGTAAAGAGTGATCAAATCTGTAAATATATTTTTGTACCACGTTAATATCCCTGATACTAGAAACACTAGATATACTGGAAAAGTAGAATAAATATGTTAATCTACGGCCACTAGACTCTCAACCACACAAAGTCACGCCACGCTGCTGATCCGTAGCTGTGTAGAAAAGGAAATAAACACGCTTACACATTTATATTAAAAATTAATATAGTCGAATTACTCTACTGTTCTAAATAAGGAATACGTTAATATGTTAATATGTTTTAAAAATAAAATCCCTAAATTGTTTTAGTAATTTTTTTCAGAAAGGTTCATAATTTTATGCAAGAAATAAATTTTATATCGCAAAAGGTACAACCGCACAGTAAGAGACTCTTATTAAGTGATGCCATGTCATATAGTAAAAATAAATACATTTAATCTGCTTATATAACACAATACCGTCTATACTTACTCTTCACCTTGAGAATAATAATAACTTGTAGGACATTGTTTATTACGTATATGTAATTTATTATATAAGTAATATATTTATTTCTGATGTGGTATAATTTAAGAGAAGTGACAAATCCTAAACTACACATAAGTTACAATATCTTGTTTTTGATTGTCATTAATCTTAAATTCAACAATTTCTAACTATTTTACTAATCCTTATTTTATCTATAAACTATCTAGTCTTAACTATACCAAGACAAAGATCAATACAATAAAACAATAATACGTTTCGAATCAGCTTTTAAAAAAATTTATATTTAATATATTGTATGTATGTATATGTGATTATTATTACCTTTATTTCTAGTAAATATTTAGTATATTTTTGCACTATATTGCCCACTGACATCTTCTTCCACATCCTGGGGTTGACTGGAAGAGATCTCTTTTACAGATAAATCCACCTTTGTGAACTATGTTTATTGTTTTTTTTTCTGTATCACATTTTAAGTGCAATAATATATAATATATTTAATCTGCCAAAAATAACATCATTGTGATCACTTAAATCGCTATGATCACTTAAAGTTATAAATAACTATTAACTTAAAGTTATAAAATAACAGTCTTAGATTTTAGCAGTAGTATCTATAATAAGATAATTATCGAGCAATATTTTGTCTGCTATCCTCGGATACATATCGGAGTCATTTTGAGGAACACAAATTTGCTAGGCTAAATGATGTTTTAAACTATATACGATACTTTCTAATAGTAAAATACATATTAATAGAATTTCTATACATTACGATTCTATATATTCATAAATCCTACAATAAAAATACAACCGCTTCTCAGAACACAAAATATACAAAATGTGAAAGTATTTTATTAATAGATACAATTAGATTAGATTTGAAGTAGACTGTTTTCTGTGAAAAGATAAAGATGAACAAATAAAACATTCGAATATCTATACTAATATTATAAAGAGGTAAAATTTGTGAGTTTGTGACGTTTGGGTAATGTCTGGATCTACTGAACCAATTTAGATGAAATTTGGTTAGAAAATAGTTTGAGACCCTGGAAAGGACATAGGATATTTTTATCCCGGATATCATTCTTTAAGGGGTTTCTTTAAGAGTGAAAGTTTGTATTTTGTATGCGAAGTGTGGGTGAGTCACTAGTTTATAATATTTGTGAAAATCTAAAGAATACTAAACATCGATTTTGACAATCCAATGACCTCGAAGGAGCGTCACTAGAGACAGCCCCTGATAGTCGCGTTCTGCTCGCCGCCGCCCCGCAAGTCGCAACCGTGCTTGCATAATTACTTTAAACGGTCATAACTTGCACTCATATCGTTTGGATTTATAAATAGAAAGGAAATGACTTAGAGACATTTTTTTTCATTTCCATATACCAACTAAAGATAACATAATACACATGTTAAATAAAAAAAATACAAATATAATATTGTTACAATTCTGAAATATTGAACACAAAACGTTGTTAATAACTAATTTTACTTAAATTATAAGTACACTTCAAAATCTTACTGACGCCAATTGTAACATTATAGTAAAACGTTACAACATGAAACCAATTTAAATATTAGAGAATTTCTTTAAAAGAAACACAGTTCCTCTGAAGGCATAAGCAGACATGCAATAAAAACTACTTAATATATTTCCTGTTTATCATTAGGTATACTAATTAAAATAGAATTCATAATGATTTCACTAACATATTATTATAAAAAATTTCATTGTCTTAAAATATGTATGAAATGAAAATTGCAATAGATATTAATTTTAATTAAATGTATATATGAGTTTTTACATTCCTTTTATGTCATATAATATAGTGCGTATAATAATAATTTATACTTAATTTCCGTTGATGAATTAAAAAAAATATATTACCACTTTCAGTTATATTTATTAACAGTTATATAACTTCAATTATTCATTCGTTATGATTTCAATGTTAATAAATAAACATTTAAATATTTAGTTTTTCTTACTATTTAAAAAATGAAATGATATTTAAAATATTTGTAAATAAAAGGGAAGAACAATATATTGTAATAAAATTATATATTATAGATTAGGTTCAAAAATCGCTCTAGCCGTAGTAGAATCGGAGAGAGAACACACGTACACCTATAGATCTTTATATACATACTATACGGCTAGGCTTAGTTAAAAATAATGTAAAATAATGCCCGTTCATCATTACAGGCAATTCAAGGCAGCATTACAGACATAGATCTGCTGCTCCCATTTTCAAATTTTATTAAAAAAATCAAATATTAAATAGCCTATAGCACATCTGGAATCGTAAGGAATAAAAAAAAACATTGAAATCTGTAGCATAGATTTTTAGTTAAATTCGCTTAAACATACATAGAAAGAATTTTATATAATTAATATAAATACAGATATATTTGTAAAGCTCTGCAAAAAATGTATATTCTTAAGTAATAATTGCGCCTCTACATTTCATAGAAGAAGACAATTTAATACTTGTCTTCATAATGTTTAAATGGCGTAGGTATACGCCACAATATGTGCATAAAGGGCTAGGTCAGGAACAGTATTACTATCATGATTATTGTACTTGTATTTGCTAAGACACTATGAACAAATGTATAATATTTGTTTTACATAGGAATATCTCGTTGATTAGTGCTATGACGTTGCGCGCTATCGTCACATTACTTATCACAGCAACCTCTTAATAGATAATAATGAGTAAGCGCTTACATCACGGGTGGAAAAATTAATATGTGACGTATGTACTTTATATTAATAGAATATTTATTAAAGCAAAAACTATGTAATTGTAGACCCGTATTAAAGTATTATAAAAATATATTATACTGACCATTACAATTTAATTTTATATCTTTCTTCTATAATATCTAAGGTGTGCTATGTTAAATATCGACAAAAACACATTAAAATTATATGTTATGAATAACATTTAAATAAGTATTTATTATATGGTACATATTTTTATTAATCATTAACAAAAAACTAAAAGATATATATACTAAAAGATATATATAAAAGATATAAAATTATATGTTATGAATAACATTTAAATAAGTATTTATTATATGGTACATATTTATATTAATCATTAACAAAAAACTAAAAGATATATTTGATGCTTAGGTTTTGAGTAGATGAAATAGTGTAGTAAATGTAGGGTCTTCAATTATAAGATTAGATTAAATTCTCACATAGGTATATGCAGCTGGATATGCTACAAATTATAATGAAATTCTGTGCTCTATAAAGAGATTGCTTCCCACCCCTCTACAGAAAAGGTCAAATGTCAATCGGAAAATGTAAGCGAACTTTTAAACCGTTTATATTCGATATTACTTTATCATAAATAGGAAATTAATTATTATTAAAGTAGATGTAAGCAGTCTTTATTTATAGTATACGGGTTACTCTTTATACTAATGAGTTCAAATCATTTCACATACTATAAAAATATTCTAAAAGTAAACAGAAAATACAGTGTAAGAATAGAAAGTACAGCATAAGAACCAAAAATAAGTCTCCGGACCATAAGTCTCTATTAAAAAAAATTACATCGTATTTTATATCCGGTATTCCGTTCCTGCGTAAAATAAAGTCAAGCCAGCTAACATACATAAATTCGCATTTATGATATTACTAAGGATTATCTTTTACTTTTTTCTCGAAATGTCTATAAACGTACATATTTTATAATTATTTATTAAAAAAATATACCCATAAGGTTTTTTAAAGAATTGAAGTTCAATTTCAAATGCGAGTGACTCGTACGGCCTTGTGCTTTCTATTTTATGCGGCTATATTTATATGGAATACTTTGAATGTCTAAAAATAGCTAATCTTTTCAATTAGATGTGCGAAAACCTGATTTAGCGTTAAATTCTGGTGTCTTTCGTTTTTTCGAACGTTTGGCATAGTTCTAACTTCTAAGTATTCTTAGAAAGAACAAAGCATTTTCTTAAGCAGTTAATTTTACAGCGATTCCCTTATAATAAAAATTATTATATAGGTATAAGGTATACATATGTAAGATAACTAATAACTATAGATTTAATATTACATTAAATATTAAGACATTCTAGACACAAAAATTAACAAAAAAATAAGCGATTATTTCCTTTATTTTAGTATTTATATTTTATAGTATTTATTTTTATTTATTATAGCATCGTTTTTTTACAGTGACACGTGGGTATTATTTTAATCATTCAATGGAGATTGTCACCAATCGGGTTTTTTCCAGTACTAAATTTACAGTAAGCATCAGTATCGCAACGCTATAATATAGTTTGTTAGTGGACCAACGGCTGTCTAAAAGGTCATCGACCCACTAGACGAGCTTTCTATTTCGTACCTGTGCAATGCGCAGACGCATGCACGCAATGTAATTTTATGAGAATTTTCCAAAATATTGTTCTTGTAATATAAGTGTAACAAATAAGCATAAAAACATATTTATTTGTAAAATAAAATAATATAATATTGAAATTTTATAAATACTTGCAAACACACATAAAATATACAGCAAATGAAAATCCACGATTAAAACGGATAAAGAATTAAAATTATATTTAATTATAGAAATAACAATTCAGATTTCAGGCTAAATATAGAAAATGACTTGTTCATGTAACCTTCCCTCTGCGAAGTAGGACAATTTTGTTCTATAATGCAAGCACGTGGCGAACAAGGCCGAACGGAGACATCGCCGAAGAATGCTATATATTTATCTTTATGTTACACTAATCTGTACTTTATTGTATTTTAAATAAAGTTTATAATTAATCTACTTTGCATTGAAGTATTGCAGTGATAGTGTTTACGAGGACTTATGTAAATTGTGTGGTTTTTATCTGACAATAAGTCGCATTGTAAAAATTTCGTCACCGAATTTTAATCCTTATTGTGTTTAGAATACAAGCAAAATTATACCTGTGTGTGAAAATGTATCTTCATATTTTCAGCTCCAACCGGTTATTGGTAAAATGTGATAATTTAAAGAATTTTAATTGGGAAATGAGGCATAAATTGAAATGAAAGAGTGTTTAGTGTATAAATTCCGCTGTATTTAGCATATGTAGGTTTATTTAAAAACGATAGGTTAGTTTTAGTTTTTGGCATAGTATTTTATGCTATTTGTTAATAATATATAGCAATGAGCGCCTTAAATTTTTCCTACACTTGTAACATTGAAATATGTCAAGTGATACCATTTAGAAAGCAAGCTTCAAGCTTCAATACAAGCTACATAATGCTTTTTCAGACTTACATATGAAAACTAGGCGAAATAAACCGAAACCTTTAAGGAAAATACTTGATATTACTCCAAACGTATGAACAAACTAAAACTTAGAAAGCATATGGCTTAAAGCGATAAAATTTTAATTGAATAAATTTCAAGAAATATAGTAGGTAAATGTCGTTTTTTATTAGCTTAGAACAAGGATCCATTTGGTTACCTTTTAAGTGTAATAAACCTGGTTATTTTTAAAGAGTTTTAACAAAAAACCCTTTTAATAAGGTTACCTCGTCATGATTCAATAGGCTAATCATTTTCTTCATAGGGATAACCCTTTTTACTTATGTTAACCACTAGGCTACCCAATAACTAATAGTTTACCCTATATACATATAATGTGTAACCCGATAATAGTGTGATATAATATAAGACTTCAAAATTTGCTTGAAGGTACACATTTTAATGGGTTTTTATAAAATAATTTTAAATGATTTGGAATAATGTACCACTAGCTCATCTCATCTCATCTCAATTTCAATTTCCCTCTTAAAAACAAGGTCTCTTCATGTATTTTTTTTTATTGTGACAAGCTAGAACTCTCTCTTTTAAAGTTTTTAAACATTGAATAATAGCGCTGCTGAATAATGTAGGTATGCTGTAAAGTATATGTACCTATAATATATTCTAAGCATCCTATGTCTATAGCATAGAAGTTCCTGAAAGAATTTTCAGAATCAGATCAGTAGTTTAAGAGATTACTCCCTAAAATCTCATATATCCATACTTATAAACCTTGCCTCTTCATAAGATTAGTGTAGATAAAGAATTCGGTAATTGCTATGAAATTGTAGCAGATAATGTACCAGACACTTCTTAACTTCAATTAGTAATCATGATAAGAAGATTATTATGAATTAAGTTCATGAAATGGAGTTTATATGTAGGCCATGAACGAATTAGTGGCTAATTCGTTCATGATGTAGGCATTTAAATTCTGTAAACAAACGTATTAAAAACTTAAAACAAATTTTGACAGTATTCCAAACATTTGATCGCATTGCCAATATACAAGGTCGTAATATCATGAATCCAGTGCATGTTGCGCTTATCGCTATTTGATTGTTATTGCCAATGGAAAGACGAACCATTTTACAGTGGTTAAATTGTAAATATATTCATAAAGATTTTTTACGACTTCTTTGTTTTAACATTATTTAAAAAAAAAGCATTTACTTAGTATTCTCATTAATATAATAAATCCCAAATTTTGTTTGTTTTTCTTCTTTTATAAGAACAGAAAACAACTCGGAATAGTACAACGTGCAATGATTTATTATAGAGATTTTTCAGGACAGGCCTGGAGTGAATGTAAGTGACAAGACTATTCTTTAGTCCGAGATATTATTACTTGAGTTCCCTTTTAATTTAAATTCTACTAAAGCATATAAATGAACGTTTAATGTGTTTATTTCAACCAAACATCTTTTGATTTGGATTTTACATACTTGTTGCATCCATCAAACGTATAATTTTGATTAGTTTGGGCGACATGCTACTAATAAAATCTTGTTAATCTGTTTTTCCAAGATTCAAACAAACATTGATGGTTCTTCAGTCATGCTGTATGAATGCTGCCTGGTCCAATACATTTGACAGCATCGTGACAGCTGCAGAATAGCGAGACCAATATTTTTTGGGATCACTTTTTTCCATCTTAATATCTATCTGTCAAGGCCCTTTTTCCAGAGCGCCCTAGCGCTCCTAAGAACGAAAGGTCTACAGCCTTTGGTCGACAGTCCTTTGGAGTTTAAGTCAACCCAAAACATCGACTAGTTATACTTTCCATTTATCTAGAATTATGAAAAGCAAGAATTAAGTTTTTACGGCACGAGTAAAGTAAAATCTTGAAAATTGTGAATTTTTAACGTAGGTATGGGATATTTTTGGATTCCACGCATTCGGTCGCAAATTAAACTTTGTTTTCAATTCCAATTTTCAATTTCATTCCAATTTCAATTTTTTAAAGATTTTTAAATCTATAATAAAAACCAATCATATAAAGACCATAGCAAACGGTAACAGAAGATTGCATGACGCTGCATATTAAATGCTGAAATTGTTCTGCATTATTTAACCCTAGCGAAACGCACAGCGAGACAGCAAGGCGAAGGTCGCGAACAGCACTTATGAGTTGTTGGTCGTTATAAAAACCGATTTTATCACTGCCCGAATACAATTCAAGTTTCAACTCCGATTACACCATTACACGGCTTAAATACAATACCCGCACTGACGCCAGAATGATCAAAAAGCAACTATTAGACATAATACATTTCGTTATATTATTAGATATGAAATATAAATTTAACGTTAATTAAATATTGAGTATGTAATTATGCAAATTATTTATAACTGTAATAAATAGTAATTAATTATACAAAATAATAAAACACACGAGTGAATTGGAAAGATAATATAAAAAAAACTAATCTATTTTAAGATATTTGAAGTATAATTTAGTGTTAATTAAATATAGGAATTAGGTAAATATAAATAACGAATAAATAGATGATGTCTACAACACTATTAATATTACAATCCTATTTAATAAAAGATGTATTAGTAGAAATATATGTTTTTGTAATACTAAAGACTCACGCTCGCTTCGCTCGTTTTCGTCCCTAGTTTGCTTCCCTATACAAATTTTAATATCCGTTTTCACCCCCTTAAGGGATGATTTCCAGAACAAAAACTATGTCCTCCAGGGTCTCAAAATAACTTCTTACCGATTTTATCTAAATCGGTTTAGAAGTTTCGGAGCTTATTCGGTACCAAGAAACAAAAAAATATTTCCTCTTTATAATAATATTATAAAGTACTAGCATTGCCCGCGGCTCCGCCCGCGTTCATATCACCAAAAACCAAATTCTTTGGTTTTACATATTAGTATACTCTTACATAGCAGTTTTTGTATTTTTTCTCAGAAATGAGACATTTTCCTGCGGTAAAAAGTATCTTATACGTTGATCCGGATAACCAGCTATCACCATACCAAATTTAATCAAAATCCCTCCAGTGGTTTTTCTGTGGTGCGGTAACAGACAGACAGACAGACAGACAGACCGACAGACAGACAGACATAAATTCTAAAAACCATAGATTAGGCTTCTGTATCGATAATAATATTTATTTCAATAAGATTTTCCAAAAAATATTTAATGTACAGATTCGGCTAAGTTACAATTTTATTATATGTAAGTATAGATAATATAGATATACAAGTATCTAAAAAAAAGTGAAATGCCAATTGATAGATTATGGTACATATATGGATATATGAAAATTTCAAATTAACACTATTCTGTTTTTCACACAGTTCACACTGCAAATTAGCTAATAGGGTTATTGTTTATATTATGTAATATAAAATATGAAAATACAATAAAATAAATTTATACAAGAAGTTAGACCTAAGCAAAAGTTTATTTTATGACATTCTGAAATCTCCACATTAGATATTAAATTATATTTTAGTGAAAAATAAACTTAAAATTTCTTTAAGTAAATTTTAATTTACTTATTCACGTACAGAGATTTATCATTCACGTACATTGAAGGAAGGGAATGAAGCTTCATTTGAAAAATATTATATCTATCCCATAGGTATGCACTTAGTAAAAGTCATACATATGAAAAGCCATATATGTATGTAGATACTAGACATATAATATCTTTAAAGTAGGTAAAATATAGTAATACGTAATACATTTTTAAAGCATCAACTTCTTATATAGCTTTATATTGCTCTACATTAGTGGATAGGTACTTATCTATCATTAAAGGCTGGAAGTTGTTTGTGTCGAAATATTACGCTTATTAATTTGTTGATTCGGTTGGCGTCAGATTCCACGGGTGTGAGCTGGTGCGTCCTCTGCGTAATAAATACTTATTTCTGGATTGTTATACGCAGTTCCTTTATATTTAAATAAGTGGTCATATGTTATTTCTTTTGATGTACGTACTTCATTGATATTTTTTAGCAGATAGGAAATAAGTATATATAAAATATTAGTTTTTTATAATAATGGATATTAGCTTTGTTTATATTAAATACTTTTTTCTTATATTTAGATTGTATGCAGTTCTTTACATATTTTTACATGAAAACATAAACACTGTGGTCAAATGAAATACTAGACGATCATTTTCTTAATAGCAAACTTCTAGAAATGTGGTTTTTATCATATTATGATGAAACACCTCGATGGTTTTGCAATAATATAAATTATTATCGCATCGGACAACAAACGTAAAATATACAGGATAAAATTATACTATAATTGTCCAATATTAAAAGTTAAAATAAAGTAATGAAAAAATGTAGAGATAATAAAGTGAGCATTTTTTTTAATTTTTAGAATTCGATGAAAGCCACATATAATTATAAGTCTAACTAGCGGCTCACCCTCGCTTCGCTCGGGTTCGTCGCTAGGTACGTTTTAAATAGATATAAAAAGAAAAAATCTTTCTTTCTCACATTTTAATTATATGTTTTAATACTTACCTATTCCGGACTAAGAGAAATCCAAAAATTAAAATATCATAAAAATTGGAACGCGGTCGAACGGGATAAAAAGTATCCTATGTCCTTCTCCTGGCTCTAAACTACCTCCCTGCCAATTTTCAGCTAAATCGGTTCAGCCGTTCTTGAGTTATAAGCGAAGTAACTAACACGACTTTCTTTTATATATATAGATTATGAAATGCATAAACTAAAGGTCCTTTTTGTTAAAATAACACAAATTAGCTGTTATTTTAATACATATGTGTTGTTATAGTAAAATTACAATTTTCATGATATGTTCGACCATGTCACTTCGTGATATAACTACTATGTCTAGCATGATCCAAGTCTGATCTGTCATCTAATAATAATAGTATTGTCCTTCCGGCCGATTTCGGCGGCCAATCTCACTCAGACTAGCCAGATGCGCAGGAGATATTATATTATAGTGCACAAGTGTACGCGCAGACACAAGTGCACTCTCTATTCCTTCACTTTCGAAGTCCAATGGGACGACACTTCAACACGACCTGTAAGAGTTAAAGCGCAGGACTAGCAGGTTTACTTGACAAAAAATCCTCACTAATTATAATATAACCTAAAAATAATAAAAATATGTTGATGATTAGCTGGTATTCATTTAACATAAGTTCTCGTTGTCAAGAAATAAAAGAATAATATAACACGCTTTCAAAAAAAATAATAGTCCGCCGTCATAATACATCACAATAATTACACAATATCAGCGCCTCTAAAGGTGGATAATGTAACTTTTTTATCATAGTATGATAATTGATTGATCACTGTTGATTTGCCAAAACATGAAGTAGTCGTGTGTTTAGCTGTTTATATCATCAAACGCCGATTATTCTCAACATGACAATGTGGACAGCGAGTACTATTCTATATCATGAAAAACCACTATTCCATACAATTACCATTGTATATTATAAAGTTATTGATTCTGTCCACGAGATGTACAAAGTTCGCAAAATATTTTAGGATTCAATGACAAAGAAAATATATAAAATCGCTACTTCCTCTAAATGACGTCTGGTGACGCTACCATAACATTGCAATGACAAGCTAAAGGTCGTACACATATTATGGAAAGTATAATTTTAAGATTGTATAGTAATTTTCTAAATTAATCTAAGATCTTCAAATAGGACAGAAATACATTTACTACGACAGTGTTTTTTTTACATATATTCATTATAATATTATATGTACGAGTATGTGTGTTTGTTTTTGTTACATCTTCGGGCTCTAACAACTATTGGCTTTGAGTGAATGTGGAATGAATTCATATCCAACATACTTTTCATTAACGTCTTCCACGCGCACGAAGTCGCAGGCAAGACTAGTAAAGGAATAAAATAAAAATAGCAGTTTATTTCTTCATATAATAACTAAAGAAAAATTGGCAAGACAAATTTTACGCTGGTGAATTCTTTAAGCGCCGTTTATATTGCATGGAATATTTCTGGCAGGGCAGTACTGCGTAGAAAATATATTAAAATAAACAGTCACCCGCCGTACTAAATTAGTATTTCGTCAATGGTAATAAAAGCTAAATTACCTTGCATTACATCGAGTAAGTGTTGAAAATCACGAAAAACAACAATGAACCCTTGCTACCTTTATAAGTATTTTTAAATGTGCCTCACGTTTATAAACATAGCATATAAAATGTGATGTATTTAAACGAAACTTTCACGTACAAACGCACGTGACTCTCTATTTTTATTACGCAGCCAATATTCCTCTAATGAGGAATCTAGGAAGCCAAGAAATGTGCCAAGAAGCTCTGTAATGAAATTACGATCATGAATTACATATGAATAAGCAATAATATAAATGGCATAGTTTACAAAAGTTACGTTTTTTACATGGTCCATAGTTTGATTAATTATTAAACATAACTCTTCATAAAGCAGAAGACTATTTTTAGTAAAATATTCATAAGTATTTTGTAGCTACTTAACATATATTAATAGATAAGTAAAATTTAAAATGTTTTGATTACGTATTACCTAAGATAAGATAAAAATGGAGAATTATTGTGCGTTTGTTATAATGATTAATTTTTATCAAGTTAAGTATTAAAATGACTAGAACATAATATATATTAACACCTCCAGGTAAATTTCTAAGAAATTAATTAAAATTCTAAAAAATCTATTGTTAACTAACACGCCGGTGTCCGCGGTCGTGGAGGGATTAAATGAGAATATTTATTTAATAGCTAAATAATTATTTAGCGTAGGTGGTGTCCCTTCCACTCATTCCTACGTGACGTAAGAAAATAAGCAGTTGGGCTTGAGTTTACTGTATCAACTGCTTTCAGAAGATTTACACTAACACGTAATGTACCTTTTTTTTTTTTTTTTTTTTTTTTTTTTTTTTTTTTTTTTTTTTTTTTTTTTTTTTTTTTTTTTTTTTATAGTTGGGAAATCCTATTACGGATACCACCCGACTTCCCCCCAGGGTGGTTATGTGGAGACTCTCCGGCTAATGAGACCGGCATACCCACTAAAACCCAACTTTCCCCACAGCCGCCATATGGGACGCCACGGGACCGCTCTCGCATACAACCGTGACGCCCCGACGGTTGGCCGAAGCCACCAACCATGAGGCCGCCCCAAGCGGGACGATCCCATTATGGGAAGACTTGCAACCCTGAGAAGTGAGACTGCTCCCAAGTCCACTCTGCTGAACAGAGAAGTACCCGGAGCAGCCCCACACAACCAAACACCACCCACCGAAGTGGGCAACCTGCAAAAACAAGCGGCCTAAGCCTAAACCTTCCTGCCCAAATTGGGCAAACCTCCACGGCGTCCGAAACCGAACCACCCCAAACGGCTGCAGGAGTAGAGGATGCGACAACGCCGACACTCCCCTTCCCCTACAGCCCCACCGCGTCCACCATCAACGGTGGTGGCCCCGCTAGGCCGCGGGAGATAGGGACGAGCGGCGCATCGCCATACCGACACTCCTCTTCCCCCGCGGCCCCCCTACCGTCGGCCCACCTCCGGACCAAAATGGCTGCCGACACCCACGCCAGACGCAGGACCACCGAACTGGCCCCGCTCCAGCCGCCGCACCGACGGGCTAGCCCCGGCAGCACGGCCCGCGCAGCGCCTCCTACCGCAAAACGGCCGGGGACACCGCGCTACCTCCAAGAAGGAGACGGCGCCCTCCTGACACCGCTCCCCCTGCCCCTCCTGGCTGTTGATCCGCGCCGGATTGCTCCGGTACCACAAGCTCCTGTCTGGGGGAACAGTCGCGAGTGGCTTCCCCTATCCGCCACCCGGGGGACGCGTCCGGTAGCAGTCAGCCTCTGCCCCGGAACACGTAATGTACCTACTTCAATTAACATTTAAAAAATAAATGGCAAACCAATAAAATATAAATTGAAATTTAACAATTACATTACTGGCACCTCTCCACTGTTTATTTATAGAAAGAATGTAAGCTTATTACGTATGTTAAAACCGATCTATCTTTTAGTATATTTTATAAAAAAGAGTTTTAATTGAATTTTAATTTTATTTTAAATACCGTTTATATAAAACAATTTATACTATTCCTTTTTATTTATCAAAAACTAATGTATGTTCCTATAATTAAATCAATATCAGTTTTGAAGGACATACACAAAATAATAAACACAACTGGATAAGTAGGTACACGTCCTTGACTGGAAGACCTATAAACTGGACGCCTTGACATCTCAAGGGTAGAGCCACCCCAACTAACTGGCGGCCAGCCAACCATACTTATGGAATGCTTTTAATCACACTACAACTATAAATTCAATAGGTTATGTTTGTGTGTGCGTTTGTATTTGTGCGTATGTATGTGAACGTATATTAGTGACTCCTTCACCTTGAAATGACTGGAGATATTTGAATTAAAATTAGTACGTACCTACATAGAAAGACTGATCTGGAAGATCATATAGGCCACTGTTAGTTATAAAATTTAACTTTATATAAAATTATAAACACAAATGGCACTTAGGGACGCACCGGAGCGAAGCGAGGATAAGTCATCAGTGTTAAATATGTAGTAAATAATATTGTAGGTATATTTTTATGTCGATTTATTTATTGCAAAACCAAGGTTATTTAGACACATTTGATCATTTTATAGATAGTATGTACGTATTAATCAATTCAGAAGCTACTTTAATGTTTACATATTATTTATAAATATTTTTAAAATGAAACAGTATTTTTATACTCCTGGTAGCTATTTTTTTGTAAATTAATTAAAAAAGTAAATAATACTATAAAAGAAGGATGTAATAATATGGACACTGTTTTCTTCCGTTATCCTTGACCCAATGACCTACATACTTCCGTAGGACGCATCGATCCAAACTTTGTTTATTAGAGTAAAACCTTAATTATAACAGAAAGTAATCGCTTCTATTATTTGTATTATTTATACTCTCTAACATTAATCAGTATTTTATAAGCTTTCTTGGTAAAAGTAGTTATGGAATGCGCGAAAATCGATTATTATACTTGACTTAACTTACTGATATGATTTGATAAAACTTTAATGATCTTTCTTTATATTTATTTTAATAATTTTAACACAAAATTTATGAGATCAATTGTTTAGATTATGAGCGTTTCTCGAAAATTATTATAGTGAGCCTATTTTATTTATAGAATGTTTTATTAATAAAACGTGTATATAAATATTTTCCGCCCACTATAACATAAACGTGACAAGATATCATAAAATATGCTGTGATCAGTCATCACTGTAAATATAGTCTTTGGAGGTAATCATCGTATTATCTATATTATATGTTGATTTCCTTATATATATGTTGATTTCCTTACTTTTCCATATATTACGTGCATGATATCGTCTCATACTTATCCATGGCGACTTTAGTAAGCGAACTAAAAAATTCTGCATTTTAACCGACTTCAAAAAAGGAGGAGATACATTCGTCTG
The DNA here is from genome assembly GCA_947093115.1 of Brenthis daphne. NCBI lineage: Eukaryota > Metazoa > Arthropoda > Insecta > Lepidoptera > Nymphalidae > Brenthis > Brenthis daphne. The sequence goes on along the minus strand of OX352476.1, from coordinate 17,053,635 downwards.
TATGTATTTGTTTTGTATATGTTCATCGATATTTTCACCAATTGTGAACCGATTTAAAAAAATCTTTTTTAGTCCGAATGTATATACTCCCAAGGTCCCAGCCAAAAAGGTAGTTGTGCCAGCCGATACAAATCAAAGCACACCGATTTCGAAAATATTTGATTAGGTACTATAGATAGTAAATGAAAACTACCAATCCGTTATTTATTACTTTTTTTTTTGAATCGGTTTTTATTTTATTTAAAAAACATATTAATATTTTGCATAGAAAGAGAGCCCAAAAGGACCAAAAAATAACCAAAAAATTATATCTGACCGTCTATTGTTAAATCTATTTATTCTTTTAAAATTAAATAGTACCTACCTACTCTGCGTTCTAAGTCTGTATTTTAAATATTTTGCTTTTAATTTGTAGTTTAATCCTCAATAATTGATGTTATGTACTCTTGCAAAAAACTTGTTATAATTACAAATATGTATTAAAAACCCGACTGCGTAAAAAGTGAATTATTAATAACGAGGGAACATAAGATCAGACATACACATTTATATATACATACAGGTAGCACTATACAATTGTCCTTACGTGCCAAAGACGAATTTAAAAAAATAATTAAAATGTCTTTAACTCCAGTAGTAAAATCGGGTTTTCTCATAATTTTCTAGTTAAAAATAATAAATTAGGTGTTATGTATTGATATATTCATCAACAAACTTATATCCTGAATGACTGAAAATTTAAATAGTAAACACAAATACTTAATAATTAAATATATTATTACAATAATTTAAAACTAAACTCTGAAAACAATGTTGTCCTCAACTCAACAGCGGAATCAGTGTTTTTCCGTCAGATCCTAAAGTTGCGTGAGTTCATTGACTTACATCGATATGGTTACGTCATTTGCCTGATTCTTTCGCACAATAGAAAAAGACCTAGGTGTGATAAGAGCTTGAATGTCTCTTTAGTTGTATTCATATGAAATATTCCGCTCTAGCAAGTAGTTTTTTTATGTAAGATACTTGGCGCCTAACCCGCCCAGACAGAATTTTTTTATTTAACAAAAAATGATTTCTACAAACTTTCAACCCGATTACTATAAACTTTCTTTATTACTATAACTTTCCACCCCTTCAGCTATATAAACCGAATTTCAAAACATCCTTTCTTAGCCATTACTGCTTAATAGTAAGTACCTACTTGGTGGCAATAATGAACCAATCAACAAGTGGCTACACAAAGACCAAAGTACGAGTCTGTGAGATTGTTTATTCTTCACGCTGTAGCGGTTCAACGGATTTCAGTATAACGATAACTCACATTCTGGATAACAATTAAAGTATAGAGTACCTTTTACCGACTTATCTACTACAAGAACTAGGTTTTCAACAGAAACTAGAAGCGAATGAAAATAAATCATCTGTTATGTACTAAGAAAAATTGTTACTTTGTTTATTTGCTTCAATACATAACACACTACATGCTAAATCTATATTACCATTGTAATGACCGCTTTTATGATTATATCTTGAGTGTAAATTTAAAATTTACAAAGAAGTGTTCAGAAAATGATTTTTCCAGCTCAGCCATTAGTTTTAGGCTAAGTTACTAAAAATGTAGTCCCTTTTATAAAATAAACTTTCGGGTCCGGCTTTCAAAAATATTACCTATTTTTTATAAAGTAAATAAGTTATCTAAAAGGTTAACTTCTTAAGGTTAAGATAAAAACGTGTAAATGGGAGTTTTATTATTTTATGCAACAACATAAATACATGATTTAAGTAAATTAGACCAGGAGAATATTATAGTGACATAGGCTACTTTATACTGCGGGAGATTTATCTCATTGTCACCGGAAAACATGTTATAATACAACCCCTAACAGCATCATACCTGTATATATAATATGGTCTGTCTATTCCATACTAACCGTTAAAACGTACCTACCTAGAGACGAACCCGAGAGAAGCAAGGGTGAGTCACAAGTTATGATCATAAAATTACTTTATGTTTTTAATAAGCTACATTTTATCCCAGAAAAATGTACGGTTCCCGTGGGATAGATTTGTTTTTGTTTTTCCAGAGGCGAACCCGATCAAAGAGAGGGTGACCATCTAGTTACGAAAAAAAAATCATACAATCGAAAGCAGTCTTTAAACTACTACATATAAAAGCTATATCAGTATGAATTATGTCTGATAAAAACCATAAATACATTTATTGGAACACTAATATAGCGTACAATAAAACGTGTACGTCATTAGATGTGCGTCGTAGTGGTAAAATTTAGGAGCATTTAGGTACTTGCGTTGGCAACTTAAACTATATCTATCGTGTCGTGAAACGTATTTTACAGTAACTGTTATTCAAATGTGAATATGCCAAAGAAACTATATAAATAAATACCTACTACTCTTACGTAATTCAATTTAATACTAACCAAAATATCTCTTTTTTTTTATACTGAGTCCTTTAGCTAATTACTATAATAATTATAGTTATATCTTTATTCTAATCTATATATCTGGAAAAAAATGTTCACGTTACTTATAAAATTAAAGTACAAATTTTACTTCTATTATTATTTATCTATTACTATTAAATACCTACTAGCGACTCACCGGTTCGTCCCTAGCTTGCTTGCCATTACAAACTTTCATCCTGAATTCAGATGATTTCCGGGATAAAAAATAGCCCATAGGCTTCTTCGTTTCCCCAGTTCTTCGTTCTTTCCCAGGGTCTCAAATTATCTTCTTAAAAAAAATCATCTAAATCGGTTCAGTAGATCCGGAGATTACCCCCATACAACCATACAAACTTTACCTCTTTATAATATAACTAGCAGAACCCGCGGCTTCGCTCGCGCTAAAACTACAAAACAAACTCTAAAATGGTAGGTTTCATACAAATTTTCATCCTCTATTTTACCCCCACATGGGACGAATTTCGAAAAATGCTAAAACACGTATTTAATTAATTGTATTGAAGATCATTTATACCAAGTTTCAAGTAATTCTGATTATAAATTTTTTTTTAGATTGTATTAAACGTGTTTTCCCGCGGGAAAGAGATAATCTCCCGCGGTAAAAAGTAGCCTATGCCACTCTCCAGCCCTCCATCTATCTATACACAAAAAATCGCGCCAATCTGCCAAGCCGTTTCGACGTGAAAGAAAGACAAACAAACAAACACACTAAATGTAAATTTATAATATTAGTATGGATATTATAATATAGAAAATATAATTATCCTACATTTTGACAAAACCATCAATTTCTTTTCTAAATATTGTTGTCATGATGAAGAAACTGAACAACTGAACGTCAATCTATCAACTCACTGTTTTATTATTTTACCCAAATTTTTTACTTTTCCGTACAGTTTTTCAAATATTTCTTGAAAGAAACCTATTGGGTGAACCCAAACCTTGTCTTGACAATTACAAACACAACAAAAAAAGAATTAGCCAAATAGGTGCAGCCGTTCTAAAATAGTTCGCTTATATACATTTGGCAATTGATTTTTATTTATATAGATTTGATCTTAACATGTTGATCTGTAAAATTATTATTTATTATCATTGTGACTTTATTAACATTTTTATTAATATCATACAAATGCAACACATATGTAGGTATATACATAGACATAGTACATACCAATATTTAAAATGTGAATAGAAATATTATTTTCATATATCTATAAATTCATTAAATCTAAGCAAAACAAAGCAATTTTTATTACTTAATATTTTTGTAGTTACCAGCTATTTCAGTTTCAAAAAGAATGTAGTTCCATCCAAATCACACGTTTGATCTCGGAAAAATGCGCATAATGCAAAAAATTGGGAGATCTCTTTAAATCACCTTTTAAATGACTTGTACTTTATTCAAGGTCACGAAAACAGGTTTTTTGCTGATAACTCTTAAACAGTAAGAGTTATCTTAAAAATATTAAATAGGTCAACAACGCTTTTAGTAATTGCAATTCTCAATAAAAGACCTTTAAATATCAAATATGTACTTAATTTTTAAAAAATAAACCGTTTATCCCAGGAGGGCCTCTCTTGACTAATTTCACTTTACCAGAGTATTTTTTATATTAACATTGTATTAATAATGTAATGAAAAACATAAATAATTTCGACGTTGTTATACTTTCAATGACTTGAGCACAGCAATACGAATAATGATGTACCTTATATTGTGTAAATATATGTCTTAACATTTTCTTTAGTTATAAAGCGACTTAATAATATGTAAATGATAACATATAGTAAATATTTTGATAACGAGTAATCAATATTATTACGGTCCGCGCCTATCAAGTTAGCCTTTAGATACGACCACATGCGCCAACGGATTTTATTGCGCCAGCTAATGATTAACACGACTCACTAAAGATAATAGAGATAATATTAGATAAGGTCTATAATATATGTACAGTGTACATATATATACATTTAATATAATATCAATAAAAGCCTAACCTAAACACTAGGTGTACCTACCGTGTACCTAACTTGAGCGGACCTGATCAAACTATTATAAGTATAAACACACCTACTTCACAATGGTAGAACATCGTAAAAATAATGGTGCCTATTTTTATCGCTTAAATTGATTTTATGTGTTAAATTATTATTTGTTTTTTTTTTATTTGTTTATATTTATCAGGTTTGCTAGTGGTTATTACATGCTGTACAAAAATTTATTTAAATTAAAACAATAATAGAGCAGAATTATGCGTAACCATTTAAAAGCAAACAAAATTTGCACATTTTTATTTTTAAAAAGCTTTTCATTTGAAATGTATAGGTATCCTTCGATCAACAGTAGTATTGTTGATCGAAGTGTATATAAATCACAGTCAATTGCAATGAAAGGGGGAACTTATGAATCCCAAAAGTTATTAATTAGCACGTAAGAACTACATATCTATTACCTACCACTATAAACATGATGTTAAATAAAATCTTGTAAAAAAACGTAATAATGATTTAATGAAGATTTTGATACTTAATTCATTGCGTCAACTTAATTTATTATTATTACGTAAGTGTAAAGAACTTAATTATTTCTGGTTATTAATTTCAAAGGTTGGAGCCGTGATTAGAAAATGATAAATTTTGTAAGCTCCAGGATATAGGCTATCTCTACTAATTCTAATTTCAGTCAAATCCGAACGATTACAGGCGGAGATAATGAACAGATATTATATGTACATACAATCTAGACACTGGACCTATATACACACTCACCCACTTACCCAAACTTTCCACTTTACAATATTAATTTGATATTTTTTTTAAATTATTGTCATTTATTAAAGTAATACTAATAGATTAAATCGGGGGGCACGGAGTGCCCCCGCCAAGTCGAGCAAAAAAGGGCACGACAGTACCATCCTTTTCTCGAAGCGATTCAGAGCATTTTCTACCCCCCCATAACTTCGTTATGGATAAAGCTAGAAGCCTTAATTTTCAGTGACTAAAAGAACATGATAAAACTAGGCATACTTCCAAATTACATTCAATTTGAACCTGTAGTTTAAGAACTGTTGCAGATCAAAATTCGTTAATATCGTCACTCACACACTCACTCACTCACCGATCATCAAAATTCTAAGGTACTTCTAGCAGACATAGGAGCTTCAAATTTTGAACACAATTAGTGTTTAGCCTATAACGCAAGGAAAAACTCAAACATCATGCAATTTCAATCCTGTTTTCGAGATGTACAAACTGCATAAGTAACTTTGTATTCCTATACAAATAGATATGCGATATATGGGATTACAAAGTTATTTTTGCAGTTCATACATATCATTTTTCGTCACTTAAACTACCCAAATGTATAGCTGGGTAAATAGTGGATATACTGTAAGTTTTAGCGACGACTAAAATGTAATTATCAATATTGTAAATAGTTTTAAGAAATAATATATTTAATATATAAATTAAAACTTATATGTATAAAAGATCTTAAATATAAAAAAAAATATACAAGTAATCGAACACTCGTGTGTTCCATAGCGAGAGTCGCCCGAGGGAAGTCGGGTGGTATCCATAATAGGATTTCCCAACTATAAAAAAAATGTACAGAGTTAGTTCGACTTCTACTTGACTAATACATACAATATGTATTTATCAATATTTAGTTTAGTCATGTTAAAAAAACACAGGAATAACTCATATATTATTTTATTAACTTAAATATCCAACTTAAAATATATCTTTCTCAGAGTTCCGTTTGTCATCACTAAGTATTTAATTTGTTAGTCATTTCTCCACTTTAACGACGTCAAGGAACGCTAGAAGGTTTAGGTATTTTTTAAAATAATAGGTCACAATAAAATAGCACATAATATAAATATTTTGACATAAATAAACTTCATCATAGCTTGCCTTAATTTGTGCCGTTATGTCAAATATAAATTTTGTTTAAAAATCATAAAATATTTTAATTAAATTTACACTATTTTTTCCTTCCATTATTTAAATTAAATATTATTTTATCATTTCCCGATATCTTACTTTTATTTTTTTCACCTCATTCATATATTCTTATAAAATTTATAATTAATAGTAAATTAATTATACAATAGTTGCACTGTAAAAGGGGGTTAGGTTAGTGTTTTACCTGTAGGTATGTATGTTTGTACGTCCGATCCTATGTTCCCTCGTAATTACTAACCTAATTTCGATTGGTCTATTTATTAATGTTTATATTTGCAATTATATGTATTAGAAAAGTATTTTTTAAATGCGAAAATAATATTTTAAGCTTTTTTAGTAGCTGTATACATTTTTATGCATATACAAATTGGTACATAAATGTAATGTGAAGCGTGTATAGTTTATACCTACTAATATTCGATTACTGTTATTTATAATGAATCGATTAAAATATATACCTAATTAAGAAACAACTTGACGATTACTTAATTTTGAAACAAAGCTCGTACATTATCTTTTACAAAGTATGATATTGATATGAATTAGAAAACCTTGTCAACATCTCATTGCTCGTAATTGTACCCACCTATTCGAACATGGAATATAGAGGTCATGAAATATCAATCTCTTCGAAAATTACTTTTAAAATGGAATGGAATACAACTTTCGGGATTTAACTACGATGCTGCAGATAGACACATAAATCTACACGTCTTATTAAACTTATGTAAGTCGAATATCAGTATCGGGGTAGGTATTTAGGGTCAACAATGAAATTAAAATATTCGTTAAATTAACTATACATATTTATACTTAATGCATAAAATAGTAGTATTAAAGTCCAGGAGTCCGTAATTTCCCAATACAATAGACTTAGATTTTTTATCATCCAGACTTGTCAAAATTTGTTACTTATATCAAAAAACCTCTGAAAAAAGCCCACAGAGACAAGGAGTGGGCTTTTAAAAAGTCCTTAGCTGACACACAAGAAATAGTACAAGAAAAGAGAAAAAGAAGAAATATTTACAAAAAGAAATGAGATCCCATCAAAAACATTCTGTAAAAAAATTGCAAGTCTCGCAACGCATTTCTTCTACCGCAAAAAGCTATGAGATGTAATGTAAAACCAAGTCGGTTAATTTATTCATTACCTATCTATGGAAGCATCTATCCGACAACTTTGTCATAAATCGTTAACGAATTAGTTAAGTTACAACATTTTATAGTGACCGTATTAATATTAGATATATTTATTTCTTTAATTAATAGAATGACTTGGCCATCGCACGGAAACATAATCACATTTTCTAAATTTAGTTGAAAATTTATTCATTACCTATCTATGGAAGCATCTTTCCGACAACTTTGTCATAAATCGTTACCGAATTAGTTAAGTTACAACATTTTATAGTGACCGTATTAATATTAGATATATTTATTTCTTTAATTAATAGAATGACTTGGCCATCGCACATGATAATAGAAACTACAAATAACAATATTTACCTAAAATTAGCGTTCTGAGTGCATTATTTATGTTAGTGTATGCATAAATTTGACCCGCTAGTGCTATGCTCAGTCCATCTCAGCCCAAACACGTCCACAGCTGGACATAGGCCTCCCCCAAAAAGTTCCACGACAACCAGTCTTGTGACATCCGCATCCAGTGGGCTCCAGCGACTTTGACCAAGTCGTCCGTCCACCTTGGTCATGATATGTTTAATTAGGACTATTTAAAGTAGTAGACTATGTGATTATGTTTCCGTGCGATGGCCAAGTCATTCTATTAATTAAAGAAATAAATATATCTAATATTAATACGGTCACTATAAAATGTTGTAACTTAACTAATTCGGTAACGATTTATGACAAAGTTGTCGGATAGATGCTTCCATAGATAGGTAATGAATAAATTAACCGACTTGGTTTTACATTACATCTCATAGCTTTTTGCGGTAGAAGAAATGCGTTGCGAGACTTGCAATTTTTTTACAGAATGTTTTTGATGGGATGTATTTTTACCAGCGCAATTTTTCACTATACGCGCAGTAAATCTTTTTATTATTATCTTACACGTGTTTCGTTTTATATATTTGAAGCATCATTGTTTATAAATTATTTTTGCTGTTTAAACTTTCAAATTTACCCTAATTTATTAATTTACTGTTTTGAGTTGGGATAAAAATTATCTAAGTGTGTTTTCTGTATAAATTAGACGGATATAGTGATTATGTTTTAAGTTATGAAAGAAAAACTCATAAAAATTACTAATATCCTGAGAAAGAACAATAAATTCTGTGTCGCGTTTTCTCATAATTTGAGGTTTTTTCTAAATTTAGTTGAGATTGTTAATATTTATTTAAAGATAGAAAAGAAACCTTAATCTTTTGCACTCTGTATTTACAGAACGACGTGTGTGGGATTCAATAAGGCTAAGTGAAACGACGGAGCTAATTTTAATTAAATTTTATACTTCAATATGTTCTATTCACTTCTTAATTTAACGGAATAATATAATAGTCCACTCTGACGGTCTAATCTTTATGTAAGTTAAAAACTTTTTGATAGTGAATGAGTACTTTCGAAGATAAACTCCGACATCCAAACTTTCAAACTTTACTTGTTTGATTGGCATACTCGTTACAAATTATTGATATTTTTTAAATCTATACAAAAGCCGACCGTGATTTTTTTATTTAAACTGAAGAGTTAGAAAACTAGAACCAGAAAAAATTTACTTCCTACAGCAAAAATGTACTATAAGTAAATGTATATGTCTTTCCAGCAATCTTGAATTATTAGATTATTATTATTAGAATTATATGAAAGGCTTCAAAGAAAATCTTGTAAAATGATGTCGTCGTCGATTCTATTTATGGACCGAGAGTGACTTAACCTCCATTAGCGAATCAGTCTTCCTAAGGGAAATTTATGAAAAATAGCACTCGATTTTCCACTAACTTTATTATGACGCTTTTAGACTATCTATATTTTCCTATGGCTTGTGTATAAATCTTACACATGTTAAAATTTATACATTTCATATTATTCTTTTAAATCCTTATTACATAATTTAGTTCTTATCTCTTAATCCCTATTAATTATTAAGCATTAAAAAGTAAATTAAAGTACTAGATTGAAGTACAATACTCAAGAATATTTAACAACTGAACCATAACATATTCTAATTTAATAAACTAAAAACGTGTCAAAACATGTGATTTCTGATTAAGTATCCGCTATCTGATACGTCCTTCAAGGATGGTTGCAGAAGACCTGCGAGTACCTACTACCGGCGTCAGCGTGGCGCCTATTGACGCATATCTATTGTAAACCCAAGGGATTTGACAAACAATTCAATGTAGTTTATCGAATAAAAACATTTATATTTACAGTCATGTTTGATTTGATATAACATTGTTCTTTAAATAATCATAATTAATATATAATTATTTAAATTTTAAGCATTAATAGAAATAGAAACAGAACTTTCAACTCCTAGCCTTCTGGATTAATTTAAGATATGTACTTAGTACTTACTAAATGAGAGCTTGTAAATCTATAAAGTTACCTATCTACCTTTTCACATTTACATCGATATTTCCAATTTCCATTGCGCAGAAATTTATTTCTTTTTTCCAGATTAAAAAATGCAGACGTGATTCTATTCTCATGTCCATGCCATTTTACATGTCCGTATCTCTTCCACGATTATATCAGGGGGTATTGTTTAAATGCATAAAATAAAAATATTGTAGAACTTAATATTAATTTTAATCACAGGCAGTTTTTTATAGTATTTTGTACTTGGTACATTATGATCATTGGCCTCGAGGTCAAACGTCGGCTATGTCAATCTTTTGATAAAACTGTATATTAGGTACGATGTATTTATATATTAATTACTTCTTGTATATAATTTTATTGTATTGATAAGAAAATAAATAGTTAATATTATTGTTCACTGGACCTTGTAAACTTAAACGTGACGTCTAAAATCAGATATTATTTAACTGCTAAAGTATATTTCGACTTTCCCCCCTCGACGGCTTTGAACCCTAAAAATCTATCCATCCATCTAATAATGTCTTTTTAAATATTCAACGTTTAATTTTATCTATATTATAATTAACTTCTTTTCGGGTATCAATCCATGATTTATAAAAATATTTACTCTAACGTCTAAGTACGAATTCGCGACCTTCAAGCAGATAACATTATATTTTCCATGCTTATTTATTTCTTAAAACTTGCTGAGAGATGACCCCTTGACGCCTGACCGAAATAAAGATAAAACACTTAAAATATCTTTTAAAAATGTTTTTATTTTTAATCACTCTTCTATTACAAAAGGCCATTGATAGTAATAAAATTTGTCATATGGTAGAGCTAATAGATGAATGAATACATTATACAAATTATAAGGTATTATATATAAAGAAAAGTCGATGTTTTTGTATCAAGTCTCAAGAGGCACCTAGGCCCTAGAGAATCACTAGTCATAATAATAAAAAATGTAAGCGGTGAATAAACATAAAATATCAAGTATGTATACATTATAACAAAATTAATCTTATAGTTAAAAAATCAAAACTTTGCGCCTTAAATTTTTGTGCTACTTAGATATTTATGTATAAGTATATGTGTTCACTATTCGGCCCTTTTTAACGTCCCACTGCTGGGCACGGGCCACGGGCCTCCCTTCAATACGAGGAGGATCTGGCTATAGTCCACCACGCTGGTGGCTAAGCGCTGATTCGCGGACTTCACATGTCTTTCGAAAACTTGCTAAGTTCTCTCAGACATGCAGGTTTCCTCACGATATTTTCCTTCACCGTAAGGCAAGTGGTAATCATGTTAGAGATGATTCGCACATGAAAATATCAGAGGTGCAAGACCCGGGATTGGAACTCGCTTCACTCGGTTTACCAAGCGAGCGCGTTACCACTGGGCTACCACTATATACATTATACATATATAACAATATATGTATATAGTGTATAATAATATTATATAGATACATAGGTATAGGTATAGGTATATGTTTATATTAAAATTTAAAATGTAATGAATGTAGAGATTTTATTACAGCTGTGATTACGAAGAGCACGTACGTTCTAAGCAATTGTGTATGCTACTGGTACAAACCGGTTACTACTATCATTCGCTTCGATTTCTATATAACATGGAAGTCAAATCATAAAAATGGTAATTCGAATGAATAGGTACTTATTATTCTCGAGCTATTTTTATCAACTTTAAATATGAGTCTTAACAATTAAATGAGCTTTAACTATAAAAAAGACTTATTTTTTGCTTTACTTAAATTATAGTACAAAGGTTACCAAAGCTTTTTTTACCAAACTGTCAAACAATGGAATTTAAAAGGAAGCAAGAGTAGTCGTAACAGTCGACACGTGGGTATAAAATTATTAGTAACTGACAATGCTTAACCAAAACCACTGCAAACAGAAATTAGAATAACTAAAAAGTATTAAGTGGCTAAGTTTGTAGTTTTCTTGTAAAAAATATTCTATGGTTTTTATTACACTCAATATACTTACATATTATGTGTTAAGTATTTCTGTTTGATATCTAACATTGATTTAAACGCTTTACATACAGACACATTGTATGATAAGATACGCACTAAATTCGTGCAAGGAATTTAGTCCTCGTAACTAATTTTTGAGACAGTTAAGTAGGTATGTGAAATAAACTGGATGGTACTTCATCCAAAATTATCATACCACTGTGATGTGCGTTCAAATAGATTAATCAAAAATGTCATTTTTAAACATTCGCTAAAGAGGTTTTATCTGATAATATTTCGGTATAACTTTAATGTCATTTCAATCGTATGTTATGTAAAACAATAACTAGAGTAATACAATAACTCGTACATATAATACATATATTTTTTTTCTTATAAAAAATGCATAAAATATACACGTATGTGTAAGACACTAATTTAACCTCCCAATTTTCCTTGCATATTTTGTTATATTCAGTACTTTTCCAACATCTGCTTAATTTGTGTATAATCGTCAGTATGTCTGTGCGTGTGGAGGCTACCATCGGCTCAACTCAACAGTTGCTCTTTTAAATAATTAGGTATTTAATTTGTTATAACAATTTAGAGTATTATAAACTGCAATTCATGACTAGTCTCTACAAGGTGATACCGACATCTCTCTCTTCCTGTCCAAAACCGCGGGAAACGAATATCCGCGTTTTTATTTTTTATTTAATACATTCTTATCGGCCATGGTTACATAAATAAATAGCTTTATACATAATTACAAATTAGTTAAATACATATTTTTTTTCATTAAAACGCTCATATAGAAAAACGCAACCTTACATAATATGTTTATGTATACATCATAGTATATATGACAGCCACTCTAGGCACTTATAACACGTCGGTCAGTTCCAGCGGAATCAATACCGTGAGTCGATCCAGTGCCATCCGGTATCGTCTACACATCGCTCGATATATGACGACGCAAATACTGTAGAGCATATGACAAATATTTACGTCACATTATAAATGGAACTTTTAAGGATCTATAAGCGTAATTTACACTACGGAATCTAGATTCGTGACAAATATCACTAACATGTTAACTTGGAAAATTTAATATAAGTAGGTACATATTGTTCAGATATAGGTAATTCAAAATTTCTTTATAAGTAAAACGTTCTTTACAACTTAAATTATTGTTAAAAACCGAACTACAGGATAACTTGCAAATCTATATGAACGTGCACCTAGCGTTTTTAGGGGTCACCCTTGCTAGCTACTCCGTTGCATATACTTATCAAATAAAATATACCATAATAAAGACAATCATTTTCACATCCTACAAAAAATAAAACGAAGCCGTGTTAGTTCCTACAATACAAGAAACTGCACTTGACAATTTTTGAGTTATAAATCTTTTATTTGAAAGGTAGGTATTTAATAAATACTAAAGAGGTAAGGTAAGGTAAGTCAAATAAAGAATCTTTTTTTTTTAACGTTGGGAAATGCATTTACGCACGAGGTGTGGGACTCACCGGCGTAATAAAGCCAGTACTACCCACTAAAACCGAACAAAACCTTCCCCCGTCTTAATGGGGCGTCGCAGGATCGCTTACGCATTCAACTACGACGCCCCGACGGCAGGTCTGCCGAAGCAGACCACCACAACCATGGGGTTGCTCCAAGGTCCACTCGGCTATCAGAGAAGTACCAGGAGCAACCCGCATGGTACACCGCCCACCGAAGAGGGCCACCTCGCACCGCCCACCGAAGTGGGCCACCTCCCTGTGCGTTTCTTGGCTTCGCGCCCAGTTGGATTGCCGGGCACTACTGAGCCAACACCACGACAAGTTGAACGCACGTTGGGGGGGAAGTAAAGAAACATGGCCTAACACTCATCAAGTCATCACCTGAAAGACTAAAATAGAAAGATACGTATGTCACCATGTTCTTTCTTTCATCTCCACAAGGAAAAGAGCGTAACATAAACGAAATAAGATAAATGTATTTACTCTGATGAGTTATTGTATCGACTTTTTTAGCCATAACTATAAAACATGATAAGTCATGTTAGAGAAATTTATTAATAAAATAACTATTTCATACATCACTTTGTTACAACAATTAGTCAGCCATATCTAAACAATGGTCTAGTTTCTCAGGTAGGTATTCACTTTATGCGTGCCACGTCATTAAATGATGCAATCGCAACCTATCACATGTAATTATAGCTTTAATGCAAATAGAAATTGCGTCCATGTTCTACAATAAAGAATCAGGAATTCCGAATCAGGAGTTCCTAACCAGGGTGGCGCGTCTCCCTTTGGGGGGCATAGAGAGTTTATTTTGATTGAGAGGGATTTTGATGAAATTTGGTATGGTGATACTTTTTACCGCGGGAAAATGTCTCATTTCTGAGAAAACTTACAAAAACTGCAATGTAAGCGTATACTAATATGTAAAACCTAAGAATTTGGTTTTTGTTCATCTGAACGCGGACGGAGCCGCGGGCAATGCTAGTATACCATAAATATATTAGTGTATATAGTATAAATATATTAGGCATATGTACATTTTATTATTATCATAGAAAAATAATACTTATTATGTGCGGATTTTTCTTCTACACTAATTTCGTTTAAAGTTTGCTAGTTATACTCGTAGAGTTATTTATTTCAATTATCTTGCTTCTATATTATATAATGTTACTGAAATCTAAAAATAGAACTTGAACGCTTAGCAGACAGAGCTGTATTTGTGCAATGTGGAGATGTTTACACTACAAAGTATACGAGAACACAAATAAGTAAAACACAACAAACAAAATGTATATTAATAGAATTTTCATTTTCTCATTTCGTTTGATTTATTTTTTCTAGTACCGAGAAGAAAAAAGATAATACCAAGAGAAAATTTTCATATAAATAAAACACATAAATAATTTTTTATCATTAATATATAAAAACTGCTTCCTAAAGTAGTAAAAATGTTTATCTTATAACTAGAACAAACCAGTTCTTAATAGGATCGAGTACAATTTGATTAAAGTCATTGTTAAAAGAAACCTTTCAGGGTTTTCCACGTGATTGTTTTGTTATGAACATAGTTGATTTATTTCAAAACAAAAAGATAAACTTCCTTTTATGGCAACATTCTTAGAATAACAACGTGTATTATTATTTAATAACTGCTTTCATTATTCTGCGTACCTTCGGTTATTATTTGACTCAGATTAAGATAAAAATACTCATTTCAGCAACTTTGAACAATTATAATAGAATTACTGTAATAAATTTTAAGCTATATACATTTTATTGGAGTAATATAAAATCATAAGAGAAATCTTACCGTTAAGTAGAGTTTGTGCTTGAATTATAATCCTACGACCATTATAGTATTATATCATGAATGTGACTACTACACTGGAGACTCCAGATTCGACTTCTACACTATCTAATATCATAAAGAGGAAAAAAAATGTTTTTTGTTTGTTTGTATCGGATAGGCTCCGAAACTACTGAACCGATTTAGATAAAATTTGTAAGAAGATAGTTTGAGTCCCTGGGAAGGACGTAGGATAGCTTTTATCCCGGAAGTCATCTGTTAATGTGAAATTTTGTATGGGGAAGCAACCTAGGGATGAACCTGAGCGAAGCTTGAGTGAGTCGCTAGTGTTATCATACATATAGACTCATGGAGAGTTGCTAAGCGAGGCGTCAGGAGCAACCACCTAACACATTAACTTAGTACCGGCGTAAAGCGGAAAATCAAAAGTGCCACACTACCTAAGCTTTTTTTACTACCCAATCAAAGTACATAATAATGTTAAATCCTTCAATGTTCTTTTTTAGGTGCCATACGCGAAAGGGTCTAAAGTCTAAACTATATTACTTACGTATAAAGGTATAATACCTTACTTAAGTATTTAAGTAAACTATTACATATTATATCGCTGTGTTATTGCTTCTAAGCCTATATAGGCTTCAACACAGCTCATCCAACATAAAAACTTTTTAACAAAAAAATAAAAACCGACTTCAAACAAAAGCACTAAAAAGTTAAAAATAACTGATTGGTAGTTTTCATTTACTATACATACCTAATCAAATATTTCCGAAGTCGGTGTGCTTTGCTTTATATGGGCTGGCACCGATTTCGAAAATATTTGATTAGGTATGTATTTAATAGGTAGGCTTTAATTACTTAGCCAAAGCACACCGACTTCGAAAATATTTGATTAGGAATGTATAGTAAATGAAAACTACCAATCAGTTATTTTTTACTTTATTTATTTATTTATTTATTTATTTATACTTTATTGTACACCACAATCATAAAGTAAATACAAGTAAACACAATATAAAAAAAGAAACAGAAACAAAAGTGTGCACAAAAGGCGGTCTTATCGCTAATTAGCGATTTCTTCCAGACAACCTTTGGGTTAGGAAATATGGAAGACTATACAGGGTGGGTGGTGTAAATATTAAATATTATATACAATACATACCACAATACAACCTAATACTTAGAAATACTACATATATATCTCTATGTATATAATATATATCTATAAATTATACTAATACATATTTAAATTAAAATTAATATAAATCTTGTACAATGTCGACTTCTCATTTAGAAAAATGATCTAAAAAATGATTTTTTACAGATTTTTTAAATATTTGTAATGATTCGGAACGTTTTATGTGAACAGGCAAACTATTCCAGAGTTTGGTTGCTTGTACAGAGTAGGAGTACTCGAAGAATTTACTTAAATGTACAGGTATACTTAGCATCAAATTCTCTGAAGATCTTAACCTATTCGTATGAGATCCTAGAAATTCAAACTTCTCCTTTAAATAAGGCGGGTATGCTGGATTAAATAACACACAGTACAGAAGAGAGAGAATGTGTAGATTCCGGCGACATCGGATTGGGAGCCACTTGAGTTTTGTTCGATATTCAGAAATGTGGTCATATTTACGCAAATTAAATATGAAACGAATTGCAAGATTTTGGAGTCGCTCGAGTTTATTTAGATGGTCCTCAGTCAGATTAAGATAGCTTGCGTCTGCATAATCGAGAATCGGAAGGAGCAGAGAATTTGCTAACATAATTTTGGTAGGAATGGGCAGTATAGAACGAAGACGCCGCAAATAACCCAGTTTAAAGAATAATTTCCTACTCACTTCTTTCATTTGTACTGACCAAGATAGAGTTTGGTCTAAGTGAACGCCAAGATCTTTAACTGTAGAAGAATAAGGTATAACAACCCCATCATACTCTATCGCAGGTAAATTCAAGCCTTCATGCCTTGCAATCAGACTTGGGCTACCGATAATTATCACTTGTGACTTTCCAGGATTAATGTTAAGGCCGTATTGTTTGCTCCAGTAATAAATTGCTTGTAGATCTTTATTTATCGTGATGATGGTAGTGCTCAAATTTTCGAGTGTTGAATGGCGGTAAATCTGAATATCGTCTGCATACATGTGATAGGAAGATGAAATATGTTGAGTAATAGAGTTAATAAAAATTGCGAAGAGTAAAGGAGATAATACGCCACCTTGAGGTACCCCAGCCTGGACGTCACACCATGAGGATACATTCTCCTCAATACGAACGCGCTGACGTCTGCCTTTGAGGTAACTCCGAAACCAATCTACCACGGATGGAGATATGTTAATAGAACACAGCAGTCTCAACAAAATATCATAGTCTACTGTGTTAAAAGCATTGCTGAAATCAAGAAGTGTCAGGATCGTGAGTTGTTTATTATCCATAGCTAAACGAATGTCGTCAGTAACTTTGATTAGCGCTGAGGTCGTACTATGACCAGGTCGGAAACCGGATTGGAAAGGGCTCAGGATAGAATGCTGATTAATGAATAGGGTAAGTTGTTGGTAGATTAGTTTTTCTAGGACTTTGGATAGGAATGGCAATATAGAAATAGGACGAAAGTCAGCAGTACTTTTTAGTGCTTTTGTTTGAAGTCGGTTTTTATTTTTTTGTTAAAAAGTTTTTATTTTTCCCTTTTTAGTGTAGACAGTAGTAGCAAAGTAAGAATTCTAACGTATTAGGCTTGTCAAATCAAACAAAACAAGCCCATACTCAAAGTATCTACTATTAGCCGTTGAAGAGTTCCACCTATCCACCTTTTGGCCTTACCATCAGATCAGGTCAACAATACCGAACCACTGTACTATCAAAGGAAATAGAAACACTTGCAAAGTTTCAAGTCAATATGACAATTAGAAGTAGGTTAAATTCATCATTGGCTATTTTTCCACCCTTAGGGGTGGTATTTTTTTTTTTAACTTAAATGGGACCAATCTGGAAGTATACACTTTCAAACAACACAAAAATTGTCCAAATCGGTTAATAAATGATGGAGTTCTGAGGTAACAAACATAAAAAAAACAGTCGAATTGAGAACCTCCTCCTTTTTAAAGTCGGTTGAAAATGCTATAGTCTAAAACCCATAATACAAATTAAAAGTGACATTTATATAATACGTATTATTATGGCGAAAAGTAATTTAATTTGTAATATATATTAAGGGAAGTATTCGTGTAAAAAGGGGTTTTAAGACTTTTGATTATGCTCTAATATAAAAATGGTAGAACATGTAATATCTAATAGTCTATCTCATTTAAAAATTTCATTATAGTACTAAAATGAACTAAAACGACAAAAAGAAAAAAATACAAACTGGCAAAGTGTGAATCAAACTCGTACTAGCAGTAGTCAACCTCTCATTAACATAGAGCCCTATTTAGTACAAGTACATAGGTATAGCAGTTCGAAACCTATAACGTAAAGCTGACTCGCACTTGAACGATTTTTTGTATTACTACTTAAATATATATAATATATATAGATCACAATATACAGTAATTTATATTCGCTAATATTACTAAATGAATTGATACGATATGTATAAAGAGTATGTACATGCTAATTTATATTTATTGCTCTAAATGTGACGTATCAAGTGGTTGTGGCACTGACGTCTATGTGGCTTACTTATTATGATAAAATTGTTAATGAGTTAATATATATACTTTCGTAGTACCTATATGTATTGCTCGCTTGATATAACCTA
This sequence comes from Brenthis daphne, assembly GCA_947093115.1. Lineage (NCBI taxonomy): Eukaryota > Metazoa > Arthropoda > Insecta > Lepidoptera > Nymphalidae > Brenthis > Brenthis daphne. The sequence continues at coordinate 17,034,545 of OX352476.1, read as the reverse complement.
TTTCGCAGTTTTTGGTCAACTCATACTTACTTTTTAGCAATTTAACATTATACACACTATTACCAAATTTAAATAATACAAAACTATGGTATAATAGAAGTCTTAGTTGTGAGTCAATTTCATACTCTTTTGCCCACTATTGTCAAAAATAGTATTCATGTTACCTTTTTCAATGACTCTATCTTTACTAATAGCCAAAAATCCTTTAAGAAAAGTCTTTTTAAAGCATACTTTTTTTATTTGATAACTTTTATCTATAGTGAGAATACCGAATAAGGTATAAAAATGTGGTCTTTGATAAAAAAAAATAAGTATACTTTATTCTGGCTCTATGTGTTTAGAGGATTTTCATTTGTTATTTAGTTAATAAATCGTTTTTTTCTTCAATAAGGACTCTTCAACAACAAATCTAAATACTTCCAAAATAAAGTGTACGTTATGCATTATTTATAGTTTAACTAAGCATTGCCCGCGGTTCCGCCCGAGTTCAGATGACCAAAAACCCAATTCTTGGGTTTTACATATTAGTATACTCTTACATTGCAGTTTTTGATTTTTTTCTCAGAAATGAGACATTTTCACTCGGTAAAAAGTATCCTATATGTTGACCCGGATAACCAGCTATCACCATACCAAATTTCATCAAAATCCCCCCAGTGGTTTTTCTGTGATGCGGTAACAGACAGACAGACAAAAATTCTAAAAACTATAGATTCGACCTCTGTATCGATAATTATGTTTATTTCAATAAGATTTTCAAAAAAATATTTAATGTACAGATTCGGCTTAGTTACAATTTTATTATATGTATAGGTAGATGGAAACAGACTTACCTACATCACAAACCCATATGGAAAATTTATTAGAGAAATATATTTAAATAATTTAGATTGTATAGGTATTCCGTAAATTAAAAATTCAAGATAGCGATTATGTCATTGTTTTTCCTTAAGACGGAATTCAAAGCAATCATGGAAATTTTTGTTATCGATACATTAGGCGGAGGCGGTACACTGAAACATGACTCACGACGTAAGTCACTTGCTTTAGTGTTCTATTGGAGCTCAACTTCAGTATTTAATGAACGACTTGTATCAACAAGAACTCTCTATGGAAGCTTACGTATATTTTGTACTTATTGTCGTTAATACTAGAAGATGTTGTTAGTATTATTTCTGTTGTGTCATGAAAAAAAAAGTTAAAAGTATTCCTCGCGGATTTACAATATCAATATTTAATTTAAGTGTAAAAATTGACGATAGCAAAATGCTTATAAACCACACTCCACTCCAATAAACTGTGAATAATATGCAGAAATTAAATTAAGCTTGGATATAATGGAAATATTCACTTTAATTTCACCGTAACGAAAAATTATAATTGTTTTGATAAACTTATTGCGTTCTTTATATAAAAAAAATATTAATTATAAATATTGAGCAATTCGAACTTAATCAGATAGATGTGATTCATATTATCATTTCCCGTAATGTCGATAATGATCAAATTATTTATATCCTTTTTACCGGTTATTAAGATACCTCCTTGTTGAAAGTGAAAGAATCTTTCGAGAAATGCTACATATAGATACTAAATCATAAGTACTTCCCTAAATCCTAAATGTTACCTTTTATTATGTCTCGTTTAATAGGTACTTTATTTTATTACGAAAGCGAAACTTTGTTACCTTTTAACTTTTTCTAACAATAAGTAAAATTGGATTAAGTGACATTTTAAATAAAACTATCTTTTCGGATTTATTCGCGGATTTATTTTGATTTTTGGTTCCCGAAGTTTCGAATGCTTTACAGCAATCATGATCACGGGAGAGACCATGAGGTCACGTTAAATATTCGCGTAAATCTAAGAAAGTGTAATGTATTATGTGAGATAGATTACAATGAAATAGAAATATACATAACAGAAAATAAAAAAGTTAAATTATTATGATAAACATTAAAAAAGTCATATTTTGATTGTAATACGGCAAAATTATAAGCTTCAATCCCTTTGGAAATTTGAATGAATATTCGCTCAGTACATGCACCTGCGGATGTTATAATACGCGGGAAGCACCCCACCCTTTTAAGCCTAGAGCGTTCTCGAACATTCCGCGCGTACTCGCTGAGGATCGATGCAGCTAGTGCTCTCCACTCAGCCTTCCAATGAACAAATATAACCTCAGCTCATCAAAATCAAGTGTCACAAAAAATTGTAGTGTAGAAGTATTTTAGGCATTTAATATTTTGTTATAAAAATGAGATATAAAAATGATAGTCTTGATGTTTTTAATCTATACGTAGTGTATGTTCACGTAAAATCTATATTAACGTAAAAACCTATAAGAAAAACCTAAAAATGCAAGGATAACTAAAGAATCCTTAATCAATATGATTTTGTATCATGTAAAATTTTCAAAAATACAAAATAATTACAAAACCCTGGATTATTTGGACTCGTAACAATGTCGTGTTTTAAAGTATTTAGATAATAGCATTTTCATTAGTTATTCTCCCTTGCTTTACGTACGCTCTGTTAGAGCGTCCACGTTTACTCATTTTATTTTAATATGCTTAGAAGAGCGTAAGGAATATACTCGTACTTAAAAGGATGTTCGAAAGAATTTTAGATCTTTGTTACTGAAATGTAGAGCGCGATAATTCGATTATAATTACCGTTACGAATTGAGTTATAATTACATATCGCACCAACACTAAATAATTGTATTAAATAACATATTTTTATGATTATACCTAAAAGTGAAGAATTTAAAGAATTATAAATTAAGTTATCATTATAGCTCTACATTATGGCAATATTATTGTTTTATTTATAGTTATTAAACAATTGGAATGACAGGTGAAAGGATAATAAAACATGAGATTAGGATAAGCAATATATTTTAAAAAGTCATCAGGTCAGACAATGCAGTTTACATGCAGCTTTAATTAACACAACTTTATCGAAACTATTACACTCGATCAATAACATAGAGAACTGGCAAAGTCAGAGATACGGCAGTTTTTATGTAACACAGGAACTTAACATGCAGAAACCTTCAAATACTGAATTTTTAATTCTTCGCTTATCAAGATATGCTTTACATTTAGAATAAAAACACGTTACGTTTATCATTCACAATCAGTTCTACTGAAATTCTTAAGTTTAATAAAGCTGGTCCATTTACACAGTCATATTTAACATCACATAAAATCATGCAATATGTAACAAAAAATACTTTAAAATCTACATAATATAATTTACGGGACGCACCCAAGTCACATTCATGGCTATAATCTATCACTGTTCTTACATTATAAATTATGTTTAAAATATGTAATTAAAATAGAAGTAAACATACACATGTATACCTATTTAAAGTTCATTCAAATACATTTCAGTAAAATTTTAATGAATAGTGTAAATCAATGTTTAAACATTAATTAAATATTACAAATAATTGTCTACTCTATTGTCAAGAGAGTTGCAGATTGTAATGAATTTCATTATTATTCATATAATTATGTAATACTTCATTTAATTAATACAACGCTCACTACTTAGGAAATATAAATTATGAAGGTACTTCTTTTCTTTTAAAATAAATAACACCAACTTATATATAACAAATCACAGATACCGATCGCTAACTGCCACAACTACTGAACCTCAGGCATCGGAAACTTAATCGTAGAGTCCCGGATTCCTCTTAAACTAATTGCAGTCTTCATACAGCCCTGTTACAACTTACAACCTCTCAACAACCTTAAATTTAAAAACAAACATGCCGTTAGAAGCGAACCAAAGGGGTGACGACTAATAATACTATTGCATTAGGTTACGTTTAGTGTCCATCCTCGGTCAACCGTCAACTCATTCAGTACTCAACTGCGTATCCCGTACATATCACAGACGGAGTGCCGACGCGGGCGGTCATCACAGGTATGGCATACAGGCTCCACAGCGCGAGTGTCGCTCGGGGGACTCCGCGTACGCCCTGCACATAAGCACGCCCGGTTATTTCACGAACTTCTCTCGTCGTTCCGCGATTCAGAGCGACCAAACGCCCGTTTCAATTTCTCCACCAACCTGCTGTGGAACTTTTCCGAATCCCGCGACGGTGGACTACCCGAAGTCTTTTGGTTTTCGTACACTCGAAGAGATGCTCTCGATGGCGGTACCCGGCAGTAGGACAGCGAGCGCATAGTAGGGGCGCTCCGGTGCGGGCTCAGGGCTGCACTGCGTGGAGATAGCACAGGCCCCTCTGACCGTGACTCTGAAACCTTCCGCACACGGCCTCCTATACCAGGCTTGTCCGCGGACTCTGAGGTCCGACGCGACCGTTGCGTATTGTAAATGTCCCAATCGTTCTTGACTACTGGCATCATGAACGCCATCTCGGCGGCGGTAACGGTGACTCTCGGCTTTTAACGTTTTTGTTAAAGTATAGTCGGCGCTGAAAATTATAGTTCACAAAAAACTGTATGCCGTTCGATAGCTGTAAATAGCTGCTAGAGTACTTTTCACTATTTTCAAATTATATTGTATATATAGTTCAATTTTCTCAGTTTATATAAATATTATTGAATTTGTAATTTAAATAGGTAAATTTTGCCTATTTATAGATGTTTAGGAAGAATACACAAGCTTTCACTTCAATGTCACACACGTTGAAACTATTAAGTTCGGATGTTCACCTTAGGACGAATTGCTGTAGAATGAAGTATTCGTGAAAACACACCCTGAATATAAGGAAAATAATGGCGCCACTGTCGCAGCGGACGTAAATGTAAACAGAATTTTCTTTTTGTATGACCATAAAGCATTACATTACCTCACTATGTTTAGTTCTTGATTAAGATAAAAATAAAATAAAATAAAATAAAGATTAAATACACCAGTATAACAATTTAATTTTAAAATACAAACGAACATAAATAATACAAGCTATTCACTACCAGATGGCATAGCTATACAACGTATTTTCTATCGCACAATAGATGGCGTGATTAACAATCTACGTGATACTTTTATTAGAAATTTAGAATCTTCACATAAAAATATAACTAACGAAAACGATAAAAGAGGAGAAACGTATAATATTTTTATTTCTGTAATTTCTTAACCATTTTATGATTTCCTCGAAATCAATGTCAATCTATTTCTTCAAAATCATTATTCGGAACAAGTCCTATCAGTTCAGTAAATTACCGCTAGATGTCACTGCACTCATTATCTTTTAAATTCCACCGACATAACTTTATTGTGTTAATTGTGGGAGGAAAAAGAAAAACTCTTTTTTAAATTACTGTGAGATGGTGTTAATATATATTATTATTGCTATTTCAGTTTCAGTATATTTAGGTAAATATTTATTAACAAGACGATGTTTAGATTATTAACTTCCTTTAGCATAACTTAAATAATTTCATACTACATATATTTTAAATCGTTATTTTTAAAACAAAGGTACAATTTAGAAAAGGTTTTCTATTCGAGTAGTAACACCACTCGTTTTCTCAAAAGTACCTGGGCGACCGAGCACTGCTCGGAGTTTTTGGGCGTGAGTATAATTTTCTTTTTGAAAAAAAAAACTAAAAACTTGAAAAAATACAAAAAAAAATGTAAAAAATTTGTATCCGACCGGGATTCGAACCCAGACTTGAACAAGATGCTTATGCCCGAGCGTGCGAAATTAGCGAACATATTTTGCGTGGAATAATGCAAAGGAAAACATAAGACATAAGACTAATCTAGATCGATTTTTCGCCCCCAAAAACCCCCACATAACAAATTTCAGCGAAATCGTTAGAGACGTTTCCGAGATCGCCGGTATAAATAAATAAATATACAAGAATTGCTCGTTTAAATATATTAGATATTAATCAAAATTTTGTTGGGCTATTAAAAGAAACAAACTTATGGATGTTAAGTAGTAAAAAATGTTTATTCAAGTTATTCGGTACAAAAATTATGAAATGAGTAATAGTGATTAAAAAAATAAAGATAACTTTTAATCATACAAAATTAACTTATTACATTTTTAGATATGAGTATTCTTTTCTATTTACACAAAGAAGGTTACTTATGGATATTCACTATCTTTCATTTACTTTTATATAATGTGACCTTCAGTTTGTTTCAATGAAGATTTTTATTATTATTTTTTATTATACTTATTAAAGCTTATTGTGTACTTATGTTAGATTTAATGTTAAATTAAAAAATAAAAGAATTATCTTATTTGAAGGTACCAGGTCATGTTAGTATCAAAATTATGTTATCAATAATCATAACGTTCAATGAAAAACAAATACACAATAATTTATTGGTGGGAAAATATCACAATGTCATTTAAAAAATTGAAAAATTACAATCATCTCAGGCAAACATTTTCTTAATACACATAATTTCAACTTCTACATATGTAACAAATCTATCCCACGGGAACTGTACGGTTTTTTCCGGGATAAAAAGTAACCTGTGCTATTCCAGACTATAATCTATCTCTGTGCCAAATTTCATCTAGATCCGTTCAACCGTTCTGACGTGAAAGAGTAACAAACATCCATCCATCCAAACTTTCGCATTTATAATATTAATAATGTGAAAATTAACAAAATAAGCTATGCACCAACATACAAAAGCGTAATCATACAATTATGTACTTATTAGTAAATGACAACAAAATTATTTTCTAAAAATGCTCATAATTTCAAAAACAAAAAATTTATATATGTACATACTTCACTATTTAATTAATTTAATGATATGATATAAATAATATAACACCTAATATATATCTAATACTACAACAAGAAAAACTTAACCTGATCTTTGAGTAACGACTCTAATTACATTTTATTAGACTTCTTCATTAAGAACTGGACTTGTTAATAAAATCAATGTTAATAATATAGGCAGTGGTAGTCCAGTGTTGACACGTTTGCTTGGGAAACCGAGTGAAGCGGGTTCAATTTCCGGGTCTCGCACCTCTGAATTTTCATGTGCGAATCATTTCCAATATGACTACCACTTTCCTTACGGTGAAAATAAAAACATCATCGTGAAACCTACATGTCTGAGAGAACCTAGCAAGTTTTCGAAAGACATGCTCAGTCCGCCAACCCGCACTTGGCCAGCGTGGAGGACTATGGCCTGATCCCACTCGTATTGAAGGGAGGCCCGTGCCCCGCAGTAGGAAGTTACAAAGGGTTGAATACATACATACAATGTTAATATTATTTTTGACTTCTTATGCAGACTGTAAGCTGATGTTAGTGTCTTCCTTAGATCTGTCCGGATCATAATATCCATTCAGATTAACCATGGTCAATAATTCAACTAAATGCCTTTGATATCCACATTCCATAAGCTTATTAACGACTTTGTGTAGATATTTTGCAAGTTTCTCGAATAAATGGAACAATTCATTGAGTTGGGCGAAATTCGTGTGTGTGAAGCAACCATTCGCTTCCTGTTGTTGCCATTCCCTGTTAAAATATGAAATAAAATTACGATTATGTTGTAATATATTAAAAATAAATTAAATATAAAAATATGTATAAATATAAATTATAATATTATTTTTTTATAACACATTATTCGAGATAAACATTTTCTTACATATATCTAAGGAGCAAATAGCTTTATATATTGTAATATCCACAATATTAAATTAATTATAAAGTATTTAAAAATCAATTAAACCAGTAAATAAATAAAAATAATAAAAATCAAAAAAATATCCGAAAAGACAGTTTTATTCAAAATGTCAAATATTCGCGTAAATCTAATAAATAATATCAAAAAATAACTTTACAATACATATATCTTTATAAAAAAAAACAACTTACCCAGCCTTTAAAACGCGACTGAATTTCAATATCACAGTAAATATATCATTCAACAGTTTCATAACAGGCGTAGATCTGTTATTTAAAAGGCATCTGAATAGAACTTTTTTTATGTACACAACATGACATTCGTACAAATCATCCAAAGTCCTTGCTTTCTTTAAATCCTTTTCAAACTCCGTCCAAGAGGTGAGAATGCACGTAGTTACTATATAATTGTCCAACGCACGTATCAACGACGCCATTACATGCCTATATATCTGCACCGATATATATTGTGGTGACTTGAGAATTTTTCTCGAGTGCTCCTTTGATAACTTTACTAAAAGTTTTAAGGCCTGTAATAATATTTGAATCGTATTATTATAGCAGTTTACAACATGATGTTATATATAAATATATATATATATATATATATATATATATATATATATATATATATATATATATATATATATATTTATATAACATCATGTTCTATAAGAGAGTAGAGAATATACGTGTGACTAAAATAATGTTAATTTTTTTTTCAATCTTTATTGCTTCTGAATTAACCCTATATTAATATTTTTTATGTATTTTTTTTTATTAAGAAAATAATAATTAAACAAAAAAACAAAAATTGGAAATTCAAAATAGTTGAAACGCAATGACGACGTCAGTCTATTATAATAGAGCGCTGTTGTTTGATGTTTGTGATTGATACTAATAATCTAGATATGTTCATTCATTAGTCATAGACTTTGACGTCACGCCAAGCGCGCCAAAATGGCGGGCGTTTAAATAATCCGTATCTGAATGATATTTAAAAAAAAGCATTCTTTTTTTAGCAGAATATTTTTTTTTACAATTATACAACGATGTAAGCTATTGTATAAACAATAAAAAAATCACGCATATTCCCTATTAGATATGGAAAAAAGTAATCTAATAATACATAGCTTTAATGATTAAAAACAATAATATCACCTGAAAATCTTCACTCAACACCCAAAATATCCGTCTCATTTTTATAAGAAATTGGAATACTTTGGCATATCTCAGCAATGCTTCTTGAGATAATATAATATTCAATGGCCAACTCACAGAGTAAGTGAGCGAGAGACACTGTAATACATCTGGTGAGCTGTGTTGAAAACTTAATGGTGATTCCGTGATTGTAAATGATAAGTTTTCAGAAAATTTGTGTACATCTGAAATTAACAATAGCAGTTGAGAAAAATAGTGTTTAAATATTAAATATAATTCAAACACAGTATCGAATCTAAAGCCAATAAAGTTTCCACCAAAAATACATAATATGTAGAAGCTATCCAATGGTGAATTTATGACTAAAATCAATTCAGTAGTTTCAGACTTTATCTTTTACAAACAAACAAATGTTCACTTTTTATATTACTAGTATATTGATAAAAAAAAGTAATATGATATTTGGCAAGTGGTTACATATTAATAAAAAAGCCGACGTCACGCGGTGTTCCCAGGCGGTCACCCATCCAAGTACTGACCGCGCCCGACGTTGCTTAACTTCGGTGATCGGACGAGAACCGGTGTGTTCAACGTGGTATGGACGTTGGCGAAAGACGTATTCAAATTATTTATCATACTACGAATATTGATTGTATGACGATTTATATGTAGTGTTGAAAATGGCTAAGCTCTAAAATCCACTAAACTCATATTAAATGTAATTCCTTATAGACTTTCAAACTCATCAATATCGACTATCGATACATAATAAACATATTTATTTTTTATGTTAACACACCCAAGAGTCCTAGTAGACCCATACAGCTAGCACAGCCCATGTGTTCTATTATAAAACATACTTATTAAACATGGACATACATTCAAACAATTACAAATAAAAATGATTGTTCCAAGCACGACTGGAACACGCGATCTCCTGCTCGGTAAAGACAGACATTTATCAAATAATTAATTTTTCATGATTCTTTTAATAAATTTATGCACAAACTATTAGAATATTATTTATCCAAAACTGTGATTTAAATATAATAATTTTTATACAACTATTAATTATTAATTAACTAAAATCAAATTATTTTTATTTTATTTTAAGTTATGCTGTTTCTAATTCTTGTAAATTTTGTATTTTTTATCAATTACTATAATAATTACATAATATTATAAATGCTATGTATGCTTGTAATTGTTGTATGTATGTCTGTTTCTTTTTTACTCTAATTATTGTATTGAATTGTTTTAACATGTGTATTGTAAGTGTGCTTAATAATAAATAAATAAATATATATTACTGTATTAATAAATCAGTAAAAAAAATGACAAGGTACATAGTTTTGATTATCAACAACGATTTTTCAATGAGAATACTTACGAGAAATAGATGAACCGAGGGCTTTATCCAGAATATTATGCAAAGTCGCGAAATTCAACAGCTCTTGCGGATTCAACGTTTTCGTTAATTTAGCAAATAAATTATGGCATATGCTTCTTGAAAATTCTCCGTCCATAAGAAAAAAATAATCTTTTAAACTTCTCAAATGTTCGTACATGTCTAGATTAACTAGAAAATGTATTAAAATAGAATTATTCACAACTTCCAACTGATATGTTAATGGCAACATTACGGATCTTTGCAAACATGCCGTCAGTGTTGCTATATTATCACAAGATATTTTATCTTCCACTTTCTTGTTGGAATGCACAAATATATTATTATATGGCTTTTTCTGAACTTCCTCTATAGTAATGGCTGGATGTGTATAAAACGAACATGTCTCATCATTAATTTTATTATTAAAATAATCTTTTGAATACGTCCCAAGGTTTTTCACACCAAATGGATCGAAAGAGTCCAAATTATATGAGCCGTCCAATATATTAAAAAGTGAAGTTTTATTTGTTATAGGAAGATCGCAATAATCTGCGCTTTTTGATGGTGAATTTTCTATACTAATATCTGTTTGTATATCACTAATGGCATCTGTGACGGCAGTTTCGTCGTCCACGATAATTGAAAAATTGAATCCATCAGATGTGAGGAATTCCTTATCGGGTTTTATTTTGGCTAAGTCTAAGTCTTTGCCTTCACTATGGGGTGTGAATATGTCGCAAGTGACTGCGCCTTCGACCGGCATTTCTGCTGTCGTTGGAGTTTCTAAATCCAGCTGTAAATACAAAAATAATATTACATTATTCCACTGACAAAGATTACAGAATATATTACAAATATTCTTTGTCGTAGGTCCCAATCCCAGAGTGTATCAAGTTGAGATATGTGTAATTTTAAAGATCATAATAATAGCTCCATTTTATTGTACAATACCAACACTAAGACACGTGCGGGGAAAGAAATACGAATCATTTAATTTTATTAAGCCTCAGAGTTATTTATATCATGGGAATTTGTAATAATAAAAATAATCAAACAATGGTCTACACCGTTTTCCATATTAACATCTAATATATAAAAATCTCGTGTCACGGTATTTGTGGTCGCACTCGACTCGACCGATATTAATGTTTTTTTTTCTATATTTGCTAGGTATGAGAATAGGTCGTAAAGTATTTTTCACCCTCCTATCTCCACCTCCCATTTTTTTGACGCGATTTTAGTATTTTTGTATGAACATTATATAAGTAATAGTGACGAACCCGAGCGAAGCGAGGTTGAGTCGCTGTATAACATAAAGCTAAAGAGTGTTTTTTGTAGATTGAAAGCGGGCGTAGCCGCGGGTTCTGCTAGCTGTATATAAAATTTAAATTAAGTTTGTACTAAAAACTAGCAGTATACCCGCGAGTTCACTCACGATCATACTTCCGATCGCTACCAAATTTCACAGGATCAATTGCTGAGCTAAAATGAAGATTGCCTGAAAATGTCATCACAACCACTTCAGCCGTTTGGGAGTCCATATTGAACATACATACACACATCGATTTTATATTCACAAATATTGTTACGTAAGATATATAAAATTTTAAAGTAAGTACTTGTATATAACTTACCCCCGGAAAAAGTTCACCCGGAGTTATCGCCCCAGCATTAGGTGTTGTGACAGTTTTAGTACCAATGGAAGTATCACTGTACGGTTTTAAATTCAGCCGTAAACTGGACTTCCTTGAAGATTCAAACTTTGTACTTTTCACGTTAATATCATAGTCAGAGCTTAGAACTTTGCTTTTATTTCGTATAGCCTCTTCCTGGGCTACATTTGCTGGTTCTTTCTTAGCAAATCTCTCTAACGGCAGGTTATATTCTACACCTAACACTTTTTGTTTATTTATCAAAGCTTCTCTTTGAGCTTCTGTTATCGGTTCGTGAATTTCCTTAACTTCTGGTTTAACATTACCGAATTCCGCACCCAAAACTTTCAGTTTATTCTTCCTTGCTTCAGCGAATGCCCATTCTTCTTCTATATTGTTCTCTGAATCAATAGACGACGTCTTAACTAGTGGCAGGTCTTTAATTTTATTATTCTCGCTATCAGTTTGACCGAATTCATGCGCCATAACTTTGTGCTTATTCTTCAAAGCGTCCTGTCTGTTTTCTAGAAAATGTATATTGTCGAACGTGTTGTTTAAATTTGCGCCGATGATGTCATTAGACGTTTCAGTTTCCATTTTACACTTCACTTTGTTAATTATATTTCCTTGGGTGTCCATTTCAACGTCATTATCACATGGAGATTTTTCTTTTGGTTTTGTACCAAATATACTTTTAGCTACGTTACATATAGCGCTAAATACATCACTCGAAGCCTGGGCCTTCTGTTTGTTTCTATCTAGTTCTGTAATATCTGGAATTTCTTCTGCAGTGTCTGTGGATGGCGTTGAATCGGTTGTTTTACTTTCTTCTTCTCCATTATTATTATCGATATTATCTAAATCGTCCTCAGATTTAAAATCGCTTTGTATGGACATAGCCATTATAGATTCATTTTGTTGATGCTCTAATTCTAATTTTTCTCGTTTCAAATTTCTTTCCTCTGTCGAAAGAAGTTGTATACGACTTTGGTCTAATTGTAAGCGTTTTATTTTCCATTCTGTATGTATTTTACTCTTCTCTACTTCCATGTTTAGTTTTGAATAGTATTCCATTATTTTATTCCTGTAATAATAAAAAATATTTTTTCTTTTTAAATTTGAACTTAAAAAAATGTTCGTAAATAAATATTTTGTCTCTCAATCAAAATATACTTAAGCAAATGCTTCAAGACCAAATTAAAGCTATGTACTAGAAATGTTTTTTTTTTTTCAATTTTGTCACATAAACTTAAAATTCAGTCTCTCATTCAATCATTTAGTAGATCACTCACACCCTCACAAACTTTTGTATAATATTAGTAAAACTGGCGCGATTGGTTCGTCAGTGAATGCTCGCTCGTCTATTGTTAGATACCTACCATTTCCTATAATTTAGTGCTTATTAGTCTAAATGACCAATTTGCCAAAAGAGATTTTAATACAGAATTATTGCCTTTTAAATATCAATTCTATTGGTATTTTTTATTATTTTTTTATTTAACTATGTAATATGAATATAAATATTAGAAATAAAGCTTTGTTTTTAAAATAGTGGAAAAAAAAATGTCTACTGTAATGTATTAGAAGTTTGAACAAATAAATACTAAGGCAACACATACTACCTACCTTTCCTTATCCTTTAATTTGGAATCTACTTCCTCCGTAGTTTTATCCAAGTTCTCTTCCAGCTCACAAAGCTTTCGCTCCCGTTTCTTTGACTTATTCTTAGCCGCTTTCGCCTCAGCGATGGCTGCTTCTAGAACTCTCAGTGAATGTTGTTTTTCCGCTATTATCAATTGGGCTAATCTTTTTCGTTCCGCTGAAAAATGTTATAGTATAGTAGTAAATAGTAGACAAATCAGATTGAGTATAGCTGGTTTAGAGACAGACAAACGGACAACGAAGTTATCCTATAAGTGTTATTTTTCCCCTTTTTAGGTACGAAACCCTAAAAAAATATAAATAAACATACCAACAATCTTCTCTATAGTTTCAGCCTGTTTCAAAGAAGCCATTTCAGCGAAAGCCTTCTTCTCAGCCTCTCTCTTTAGCAGTATCTGTTCAAATGTGACTGGTTCTCCACTGACAAACAGACATCTTGTTCTGTATACATCTAAAAGTTGCTGTTGACGTTCCAGTTCCTCGAAGGATGCACAGCAACGGACAGACGGATGGTCGGATGATATTAGTAGTACTAGTGGATCCTATTATATAAAAGGTATATTTAAAAAAAAACACAATATAAATATAAAGCGTTTAAAAAAACACTGTCAAATGAAAAAACTTGATTTGTATACCTATTACAAGTGTACTTAACGTTTACTGTATTTTTTATAAATATTACACACAACAAAATTCTGTTTATTTAAAGATCTTAAAATTATATTTTTAAATATTTATATAATACTAGCGGCTCACCCTCGCTTCCCTTGGGTTCTTCGCCGCTAGGAAGTTGTTGTGTACTAAGCTGTATAAGTTACTATAGTTTTTAACTATTCCACGGGAACTCTTTCTTTTTCCGGGATGAAAGTATCTAAAATGTTGACCGGGGATATAAGGTAACCATGCAAAATTTCGTTTAAATCGGTCCAACAGTTTCGTAGATTAGCCCGTACAAACCGACAAACAGACAGAAACAAAAAAAATGAAAAAAACCTGGTTTTGTTTTATTTTTTTGACTGACATTTATTTTGGCGGACTCTGTCTATACAATTCTTTACTTTGAGGTATATCTACCTATCTACGGGTATATAAAAAAAATGATGTGTATATGTATGTATGTCAAAAGGGCTAAAGCGATTTTGATGAAATTTTCAGCTTAGCACAGCGGGAATCCTGTGAAGTTCGGTAGCGATCGGAAGTTTGAGCACGAACGAAGCCGCGGGTAATGCTAGTTACTAAATAAAAAAAAATACTAACACTAGGATTGCAGAGCTTGAGCAATCTTAATGATTTTCCACATAACAGTATAAAGGAAGCCAAAGGCCGTAAAAACGCAGGAACAGCACACGTCAAAGTTATGTGAAAACCCTTATCCCAGTATCGTTTCGTTCGAGAATTCACGTACTGATTGTCCTTCCTTATGAAAAACTCGTTGAATATATCATCTAATTCCCCTTCGAATATGAAACGTTCGATAAATCTGAAATAAATTATTATTGTTTAAATAAAAAAAGGCTCTTGACCAACTGCAAGCGAAGTTTTTATTTATTATTTAGATTCATGGTGTCAAGGGATGGTTATCTCTTAAAAACCTTACTTATATATAACGTCTTTCCCCTATTCGTTAATAAGTATTCTTTAATTCCACGGGATAAAAATTATTCGTTTTCTGAATGTAAGTTATATATAAATAGGCAAAGACAAAACAGTTCAGTACTTTTTTCTCTTTTTTTGTTTAGTAGCTATTGACGAGCTTAAGTTATCAATAAAAAAAAATGGAAACAGGATTTATATATATATATGTATATATATATATATATATATATATATATATATATATTACACTAGGGACTCACCCTTGCTCCACTCGGGTCCTAGTTACGTTTTAACGTTTAGTATAGATTTCTCAAAGATGAGATATTTTCCTGCAGTAAAAAGTATTCTATATGTTGACCCGGAAAAACAGCTATAATCACACCAAATTTTATCAAAATCCGTCCAGTACTTTTTCCATGATGCGGTCACAGACAGACATTAAGATAGACAAAAATTCTAAAAACGATATATTCAGCCTCTGTATCGATAATAATAACTATTTCAATAAGATTCTTCAAAAAATATTTAAACAGATTCGGCTCAGTTATAATTTTATTATATGTATATATATTGTATAGATAATATTATAAATATAATAGCCATTCAACGCTTTTCCCAATGGGCTAAACTACTTAGTACTAGTAGTGTAGCTTTAGTAGAAAATTAGAAATATATATCTTATAATAACATAAACTTCTTACTTGAAATATACTCTGCATATACAAAATAAAGAGTCAAACAATGTAAGAGCGGTCTGTTTGTGCGTCACCAGCGATATCTCGTTGAAGAGGTATGACATTAACTCTGCGCCCTGTGGTATTATCACTGAATCTGAAATTAATATACATTAGTACATATTTGTGTATTTTATGATTTGTGACTTATTTACTTATATGTATACAATATATTATTCTAAAATTAGAACAAATTAAAAGGAAATAGTATTCTTCAAAATACCACGCTTGGTTACAGGGACGGAGCCCGGAGGGAAGGTCTTAGATCTTCGTCACGTAGTCAATATCCTCTAGAGAAATCTCGCGCTTTTTAGAGCTATAAAACTCACGATTGGCGTCACGCGGCAAGCACCGTATTATTATAGACAAATATAAGCCAATTTAATAATTTTTTGTACTTTCTGTTAGCAAAAAAGATTTAAAACCATATTTATGAATTATTACGTGAAAAACAGAGTCCGAGGGGTGGTTTGGCATATACTACAGGTATAGCAAAAAATAGGTTACGTAACATGGGTACGTTCCCTGATTAAACTTGACCCGAGCCGGCACTCGAACCCAGGACCTTCGAATCTGTAGCCATACATGTTAGCCACTACACCACCGAGACATCAAATGTCATACATATAAAATAGTAAATTAAAATTTGTAAAGCAGCTAATGGAATGGGATAGTAGTTATCAGATACAATGATGAAGTAATATACATATGTCTGTACATACACACAAACTTTCGCAATTATATTAGATTTTTTTTTCTTAGAACATATCTGCTAAAAGTAAATACTGCTGGCAGATTTCCTTATAAAACAAAAAAAAATATATTAGAATTACAATTATTTAATACAGAGAAACAATAACAACTTTACCAGTGTCAACCATCTTGTATATAGAAGCAATAGTTTCGATTTCGTACTTCAGTGGTTCCATGTGATATAATATTTGCAGTAATGTCGGCATAACATTCAAGTCTTGAGAAGTAATTTTAAAACATTCTTCATAAATCTTTGTGGCTTTCA
Organism: Brenthis daphne; assembly: GCA_947093115.1. Lineage (NCBI taxonomy): Eukaryota > Metazoa > Arthropoda > Insecta > Lepidoptera > Nymphalidae > Brenthis > Brenthis daphne. The sequence continues at coordinate 17,017,668 of OX352476.1, read as the reverse complement.
GTCGAAATTCTAATAAGTACCTCCTTATGATTTCTCTTGCTGCCTGAAAATATGATTTTTATATCTATATCCATACATAATCATTATCTAATATCTATACAAATAAATAAAATTGAAGAGTATGTATGTAATATCAAAATAACAGCTTGAACTTGAGCTATGAAATTATATACCGTACTTGTAATAAAAAAAATTGTCTATCAGTCTGTCTGTTTGTTCTGGCTAATCTCCGAAACAACTGGGACGATTTTGTCGGGACTTTCATTAGCAGACAACTGATATTATAAGGAGTAACTTATACTACTTTTATTTAAGAAAAAGGATTAGGGTTTCGCGATTTCACAATTAATCGTAATCGTCGATTATTATCATTGCGATTATCTAACGATTATATATGTATGACTTATACTTTGCGCATTACTTACATACATACATACTTTAAATGAGCATAATGTACATCTTTTTTTCATGTATGTGTGTTCAGTATTCGAAAGAAGCAACACGATATACCTTTCTAAAAGAAATAGCAAAAAATATTTTTCAATCAAACCATCGTCCATCAGAGAGGTTATTTTCCCTGCTGGACTGATACAAACTGAAGAAAAAAACAAATTTACGCCCGACAAGCTTAAAATATTATGTTTTCTAAACAAAAATTTAAAATTTTATTTTATTATGATTATATTAATTCCTCAGCAAATAATTTTTAATTTGGTTCATGGTATATTTATTATGCTCTTTTTTTTGCTCTTTTATCGATAAAACTACATAGTAAATTCTTCCTACATCGCGACCGGACTTTATCTTCAATCTTCACAAACAATATACATAGAATAAGGCTAATAATAATATAGAGTATAATAATATAGAGTATATATTATTATATATTATAAATATATGACTATGTATAATAATATATGTAACTATGTATAATAATATAGAGTATAGACTGTGTTCACCATCAATATAATTTATATTGATGGTGAACTTTAAAATTTAAATTTAATAATTATAAAATTAATCAATGCAAAATTCTATAACTTCATATGTATATATTAATATTTATTACCTCAAAAACAAGTCCTTTGCTATGAAAATGATCATCAACAGTGAGGTTAAAGGCAAAAGTGTAAAGCCGCCTGTAATAAGTACCAACAAGAAGCAACGGTGATATGTATCCCTTTAGGGTTTCCTTTGATATGGCCTCCAAAATTATATCATCTTTCATGAAAAAACAATTTGATTCCACACAAAAAGGAAAAGATTTTGTTTCTATACCAACTGAAAAATAAAAAAGTCTTTGATATATAGATAGAACAAGTCTTTGCTAAAATCTTTTATTATATGGTTAGCTTTGACTTTGTGAAAAACCTAAAAAAGCAAAAGAGAGTTCCATAAGTCAATAACAACTATTTTAGCATAAATGATGAAATAAATATATATTATACAATAACATATTATTTAGATCACCAAGTTTCTGTAAGTAGCATTAGTGAAGAAATTAAAATAATTAAAAATAAATTACTTAATTGTCAGTTAAACTTACTTATGAGATACATGGTATGCCTTATAAATTGTTTCTCAGATATAACACTAAGATCAGACAATTCATTTCCATATAGCTCTCTCCAAAGTTTCATTTCTCTTGTAGAACCTGCTATTAACTGCCTCTCATTAACTAGTGGCATCTTGGCTGTGAATATAAAAATGAATTACTATACAGTAACAGTGCTATGTTTTAACGATTTATTTTATTAATTATTTTATGATTAACTGCCTCGATGGTGTAGTGGCTGGCATGTACGGCTGCACACCTGGAGGTCCTGGGTTCGAGTCCCGGGTCGAGCCAAGTTTAGTTATTGAGTATTTCTGTATAGCAAGCCTCAGTAACAGCCCGGAGTTGGGAAGTTGGCGGTGTTTCACTCCCGTGCCTCGGGGAGCACGTAAAGCCGTCGGTCCTGCGCCTTAACTCTCATCGTCGTGTCGAGTGGTCATCCCACCAGAGTATGAGAGTGACAGGAATAGAGAGTGCACTTGTGTCTGCGCGTACACTTGTGCACTATAATATCTCCTGCGCAGTTGGTTAGTCTCAATGAGATTGACCGCCGTGGCCGGAATCGGTCTGGAGAACATCATCATCATGTTTTAATGCTTAGTATGGGATAGAAAAACTCAGTGAAAAAGAAACTATCCCACGAGAACCATACACTTTTCTGGGATAAAAAGTAACCTATGTGTTATTTATTCCAGACTTTAAGCTATCTCTGCACCTTTCATCCAAATCTGTTCAGCTGTTCTGATGTGATTGAATAACATACATCTATCCAAACTTTCACATTTATAATATTAATGGGATAATAATAATGAGATTACAAAAAAAAACAAAAACTGAAGTGAACTTGACGGAGGTGCCAATTTCCTCACAACAAAAATACTTAAGCAGACATTTATGCTAGTTTTTCTCAAGGAAGCATTTTTTTAATGAAAACTTTTGACAAATTTATTGACAAATGTTTTGAACAAAGTTGGTATATAATAAATGTGTTTACAGATGTTAAATTTAAATAAGGCTACAATACTCACAAACAACATCCCAAATATCCTCGGGTATTTGCTTATCTACCTGCGAGGCTAACTCCCATATGTCTATTGATTCATTAGATTTTGATCTGAAAACTTCATGAATGTCAGAGTCACTCGTACCAACAAGAGAAACCTGGAAACATAACAAAAAAAATGAATTAGAATTGTATGTAATTGTTTTGTTTAGATTTTCATACAACACAACAACAACACTACATTATTATTTTCCAAATAATAATAATACTCTTTCCTTTGAAAAGTATATAATAAAACTTATTGTTAATTTTATTTTTTAAGATAGTGAATTTCTTAAGGATTGCCATGACCAACTGTGCCCTTACCAGGCTACACAATTGAATGTTTAATCATGGTCTAAGAGCTTTAAAAAAGTGATATTAATATTATAATAATTAATAATATAAACTTATAAACCTACATGAAAGAACTCTTATAATATGTGAATTAATAATAATTAATCTATACTAATAAATGGAGAGCCAATTTTTTTGTTCGGTTATACTGCAATAACTACTGAACTGATTGAAATAATACTCATACCATAAGATGCAGCGTGTTTCGGAGAAGGTTTTAGTATATGATATGTTGGTGATTAATGTACTATGCGGGCAGAGCTGCAAGAAAACACTAGTAATTAAAATAAATAATAAATTACCTTTACATTCACATTTGTAGATTGAGATGAGAGAGGTATTTGAAGATCTCTTGGTACTGTTAGTCTAGGAAAATTAAATGTACTTCCATATGGAGTAACTACTGATGTCATTGATGGCAATGAACTTAGGCTTTGAATACTTTTCACATCCATTGGACTTGGAGATTTATTATCTATTAAATCTACAAATAACATTTATTGATGATTAAAAACATAAAACAAAAATGTGTAATAGTTTTTAACTTATATATTACCTATTTGATTTATTTATGAGTATAACAGTTTGAATAATGAAAACATTTATTTTCATTTACACTATTTTAATTTTATTCACACTCTTAGTCATAATTATGAAATTATTAAGATTAATAAACTTAGGCATTATATACTTACTAGCCCTTGAATCAAAACTTTTGACTGTATATTGTGTATAGCACAAAGAGTTATCTTCATTCAATGTAATATCTTGATTTTTTAATGAATATGGAAGCTCAAATATAAAATCAGGAAAATATGCATATGGTTGAGGAGACCCAAAAATCTCCTGTGCTGGTTTTGGGAGCATTTCATTCAAAAGTCCAAATGTAAAAGGATTCTAAAAAGCATTATAAATTTATCAATGAAATTAAATGACCTTTTTAAAATTGTAATTTATAATATATAATGTAATATATAATGATTATTTCTATTCTTACTTGAAACATCTTAGCTGAAAGATCTTGTTTTGAAGAGTTCCTTAATTCAATTAAAAATTTCAAAACATTATTTATATGTTCTTTTTTATCTCCATAATCTGTGCTGCGCAAAGTACTTATACATTTTTTTAAATCAACACATCTCTTATATTCAGCAACATTTTTTACATTTTGTTCAGAAATAAAGTTGTGTGATAACAAATCTACAATTGGATCTAATCTCCGACTTGAATCTTCAGAATAAGACTTTTTCAAAATTATTTCGTATGCCTGTGATCTTAACTTTGCAGTTAGAAGCTTTTGGGACAATCGGTTTTGAAAGCAATATTTTGTAGCAGTTCTCTCACACAATTTTGTAATAAGTTCATAAACTCCTGACGATTCTAAGTTATTTTCCTTAGAGAAATCCATGTTTTAAATATTTTTACTTATGATATTTACGAAACTTAATATAATAAATCATTATCATTTGAGAAGAGATATATATCGAAAATAAGTTTAAGGTAAATAAAGCCTATATGAATTCCATTATTTCATAATTATGGGTTCATCTTCAGATAACACAATTATTTACACATTTAAAAGAAAAAACATTTGTAATTTGCAAAACACAGAAATTGGTAAAGATATTGAATTTTGAAACCATAGACGTACACTACACAGTAAACGTCAATCTGACATACAGATTAGGAAAAAATATACAGAATATATCGCAGATTACATATAATTGTAATTCATGCTATTTGCTAATATGCTCAGTTTTCCAATTATGTACAGAGCATAATACCATACTTTGGCGAACAATGCCGAAGTGTGCTAATGCTTAATTGGAACGTGAATTAGTTTTCAAGTGCACCAGCAATCAGCAGAGGGAACTAGGTTCAGTGTTGAAAGAAAAAAATATAACTAACTAATAATCTATACTTATTATAAAAATAAGTCCCCCGGCCGCGTCTTTCTGTCCTCCTGTCTGTCCTCCTGTCTGTCTGAACGCGATAAACTCGAAAACTACTGAACGGATTTTTATACGGTTTTCAACAATAGAAAGAGTAATTCTTGAGGAAGGTTTAGGTATATAATTTATTATGCTTTTATGTAAATTAGCTGAAATACGGCGACAAATGTTGAAGAGGTCGCAAAAAATCTCGCCAAATGGGAACTTTCCACGCGAACGCCGCGTAAACTAGCAAAGATACAGTTAAGTAATGTACTAGAGAATTCAAAATCTATAAAAATGCTACAAAAAAGTCCGCGATAGCATATCTCTATCTCTTACGGTTGACTTACAATAACCACTTTTATGTTAACATTTTTAATTAAAAACATTACGTTATTTTCAAAGTTATTTTCTTTAGTTCGGTATTAATCCTTATCCAAATGAATATTTTAGTTAGCTTAGTCATTTAATGCAGATTAAAATTGCTCTTTACACTAAATCAATCAGATGAATAGTTTTTGAGATATCGTTGTTAGAAGTAATTAGTAGCGAAACATTTTTAATGCTTGGCGAGCATTGAGATGCCTACGGCGAGTCCATCCCCTCTGCCCCGCATCGCTCGACCGCCTGCTCAAGCTATATAAACCGGGCGATGTAGCGCGCGATCCTAGGATACTTTTTACCGCGGGAAAATATCTTATTTCTGAGGAAAAATACAAAAACTGCAATGTAAGAGTATACTAATATGTAACACCTAAGAATTTAGTTTTTGGTCATCTGAACGCGGGCGGAGCCGCGGGCAATGCTAGTATAATATATAATAATACATATCGTCGAAATTTTAAATTATATATTTTTTATTTGTATCGATAATAATATATGTATAACTAATTAATATATAATTATATAAATAAAATATAAACAAATATTAGATAGATAGATAGATAGATAAATTCTTTATTGCACACACAAAAAAAAAGATTACAGAAGATAAAAATAAAAAATAAATAACAAATAGGCATGCAAAGGCGGTCTTATTGCTACGAGCAATCTCTTACAGACAACCTTTGGTGAAAGGATTAGAAGAATCGAAGACGGGACGGTACAATTAACACTAAATACAGACATGATGAACTACGTTTACAAACATGAATACATACAAAAGACAAAAATATATACATACACGTATAATGTATACGTACACAGATACATAAATACATACATACATACATACATATAGATACATAACTACATATGAATACATAGTATATACATATATACTCAATAACTAACAAGACAGATAATAGTTAGACAACGTTTAAAAATATTTAGTGACTTTGAATGGCGAACATCATGGGGGAGTTATTCCATAGCTTTACAGCTTTTACGGTAAATGAATTACCATAGTAATTGGTGGTGCAAGATGGTAATTTCAAACGGTTGTCGCTCTGAGACCTAAGTTGAAAACCAGACACGTCCGAACCTAGAAAATTAAACCGTTCCTTTAAGTAAGAAGTCCGTTTTACTAACGATAATGTAAATAAAATTTTGATCAATGCCATCTTGAAGAAAAACACTTCTCATATTTTCTGCTATTGAGTTGGCATTCTTGCGCGCATCACGCCAAAGCAATATGCAGTACTTTTTAAAATGCTTGATTGAGCGGAGCGTTGCTGTAGTTAGAGCCATGGTATGGTATGGTATGGTATGTTCGGGCTGTTTTCCGCAACTCGACGACTGGGCGCCTATTTTGCGTGTGTGGGAATTTAAATTCTCGTTACTCCTGCCATCCCAGCTCCTCCAGGAATTTCAGCAACTTCTTTGTCTTGCCGAAGATTTCCGGGAGTGACCTAGGAGTGCCAAGATGTTGAGCCCGGTACTCCGCTACACCTGGACAATACAAGATCACATGTGCAGCCGTTTCATCTGCCCCCATGCATGCCCTGCAAAGTGGACTGTCAGTTATACCTATATTAAATAGATGTTTATTATATGGTCCGTGGCCGGTTAAGGCCGCGGTTATTTGCCTAAGTTGAGGTCTGTTAAGTTTGATGATACGGTTCGACATTTTGACATCAATGTTTGGAAGCGATTCTTTCGCCTGTCTACAATCTACAACTTCACGCCAAACATTGTTGTGTTGGCGTTTAGTTCGTTGTCGAATTTGGCCTTTGAGCCAGCAAGAAGGTAACGAGACGATGGGCTCTGGTCCTATCGCCGTCATGTCCGAACCCCTTCTTGCTAGCTCATCTGCCCTATCGTTCCCCCACGAGTTACTGTGGCCTTTGATCCATTGTAAGGTGATCTCATTCCGGTCACTTACCTGTGTCAAGGCCTTATGACATTCATAGATCATACCTGATGTGGTAGAATTACTATTTAATGCCTGTAGTGCTGACATGCTGTCTGATAGTATGCGGATGGAGCAGTCTTCCACTTTCTTCATCGCAATTGTTCTAGCTGCCTCAAGGATACCTAGACTTTCAGCTTGAAACACCGTGTTGTAGGTACCTAGAGGTATTGAAGTTTTAATGTTTAGATCATCGGAGAAAATGCCACAGCCAGTCCCCGATTTGGTTTTCGAGCCGTCGGTATAGATTCTTAGGTCCTTGCTGTCGCGACCCTCACATGTATCTTCCTCCAGCTGTATTTTATATTTTTTGTCAAAAATGTATTTTATTTGTATTCCATCATTGGGTGCTCCCATGAGAGGAATGTCTTTGGCAACGTCTATTAGGATTTTTGTGTGTGGAGTGCCTGTTTTCCTTAGCAGTTTTTGACTATCTAGTCTTACCGCGGTAGTCGCAGCCTCTTGTTGTATAAACAAGTGAAGCGGTGTAAGGTTTAGCATGGCTTCGAGTGCTGCGGTTGGTGTTGTTCTCATGCAGCCCGTCACTGCCATGCACACCAACCTTTGCCAGCTTTGTAGCTTGGTTTGTGCTGTGGTCAAAAGTGTTCTACGCCACCATATTAAGGCACCATAGCTGATCATAGGTCGTATTACCGATGTATATAGCCATAGAGTTATTTTGGGATTGAGGCCCCATTTTTTACCTATCATCCTTCGGCATTGCCAGAAGGTGATGCTGGCTTTGTTTAATAAATTGTCTAGGTGTTTAGCCCAATTTAGTTTGCTATCCAGAGTGATTCCAAGGTATTTTACCTCTGTGGTTAATGTTAAGGTGGAGTTAAAGAGTTTCGGCAGGGTGTAGCTTCCTAGGGCTCTTTTGTTTGTGAACATTATTAGTTCTGTTTTGCGTGGGTTAACACTCAGATTATAGTCATAACACCATTTTTCGACTATATTCAGTGCTGTCTGAGTTAATTCACAGACTGTACTTGTGAATTTGCCCGTTACAAGGATGGCTAGGTCATCTGCATAGCCTATCGTATAATATCTGTTGTTGTTGAGCAGGGTTATTAGGTCGTTGACTACTAGGTTCCATAAGAGGGGTGAGAGTACTCCTCCTTGAGGACATCCTTTGGCCACGATGGCACCTTGTTTGTTGCTGTTACCTAGCCTGACCACTCTATTCGCTAGCATATATTGGATCCAGTCAGTTATTGTTGGATTCACCTTGTGTCTGCTGAGTGCGGCTTTGATACTAGTAAAGTTGGTTTTGTCGAAAGCACCTTCAATGTCAATGAAGGTGCCCAGACAAATGTCCTTGGTATCTAATGCCTCTTCAATTTTGTATACTACTGCATGAAGAGCTGATTCCGTTGATTTGCCTGAACTATAGGCATGTTGATTCCTGTGTAAGGGTGTTTTTGCTAAAGCGTTATCTCTCAGGTGTCTATCACATAATCTTTCCATAGTCTTAAGTAGGAATGATGTGAGACTGATTGGTCTATAGGATTTTGCATCCGAGTAGTCTGTTTTACCTGGCTTCGGTATGAATATTACTTTAACCTCTCTCCAGGTTTTAGGCACGTAGCCAAAAGCCAGACATGCCTGGTATATTTTGTTAAGTATGTGGTGCAGTCTTGGGCCTCCCCATTGTATAAAGGCGGGGTAGATTCCATCTAGACCCGGTGCCTTGAATGGTTGGAAGCTTTTGATGGCCCACGTTATTTTCTTGGGGTTTATGACCTCTGACGCAACTTGCCAGGAGATGTCTGTTGCCTTGTGGTGTATGTCTAACCACTTGTGTTCATTAACCATTGTTATTATTATTATTATTATTATTATAGCATGTGTTCATTAACAGAGTTAATTTGTTGACTAGTTGTTCAATGTTATCAGTGTCTGTTATCTTTTCCGGATAGTCTAGCTCTCGCAATCCCTCTATGAGTAGTCTGCGAAAAGCCACTTTATTGGTTTTCCGGACGTTCCTGAAGGGTTGGGGGGGTATAGGAGTAAGTCCTAAGTCAAAGCGTATCCACCTGTGGTCCGAGCAGGAGGCCTCGTCGGACACATGCCAGTTGGATATCAGTTTGGCCCCGCCTTCGTTTGCTAGCGTGAGGTCAATAATGGTATTGGCACGCCTTGTTACAAAAGTAGGTTTATTACCTGAGTTAATGATATCTAAGGTAGTGGTTGATAGATATTCAATTAAAGTCTTACCTCTGTTGTTTGTGTTTTCGTTACCCCAGATCGTGTGATGGCAATTTGAATCCGTGGCAACGATGATATCTAGCCCTTCTGCTTCGCAGTAGTTTACGAGACGCACCAGGTCTTGTGGGGGAGGGTCCTCTCCATCCGGCATATATACCGAAGAGAGGACCACTTCCCGTGACGTCGTCGTAGTCTTGGCTGTTTTAATTGTGCAGATGTCTCTAGAACAGAAATCGGTTAGGATCTGCACAGGAATGTTATTTGTAATGTAGATAGCGGCCCTTGTTTGGGGTTCATTGCTTGTTATTATCTTACCTTTGAGATTGTTTAATCCTTGTATGGACCCTGATCGAGATAACCAGGGTTCCTGGATGAAGGCTACGGCTGTGTTATTTACCTCCAACCACTTGCGTAGCTGTGCTGTGGCGGTGAGACTGTGGTGGAGGTTGATCTGGAGGGCTCGACTATTTGGCAAAAGGGACTCCGTCATCCGAGTCATCCCCTGTACCAAGGTCGAGTTCTTCTATCCCCTGGGCCCAATCCCCGATGCTCTCCGCCTCATCACTGACGCTCGCCATTTCGACGTTCGCCTGATCGTGCGGTGCATCGGCCGGATTCGTTGATGGGAGGTTATTGCCCCCGTCACTGGTGCTGGGGTGTTGAACCTGTTCGGTGGTGTCCATTTCCATGGATGTATTTTTGTCCTCGGTTTGATCCGGTGGTGTTTCCGAGAACCTGCCCTTCTTTACTTCAAATTTGACGTAGACGGCGCCCAGCAAGTAGCAAAGCTGCCGTCCTCGTTCCAGTATAGCAGTGGTCAGGTCCTCTGGTATGCTGACCACAATAAATGTTCCAGCGGTTTGTTCCCGGGCGGAGTGCAGTAGCCACCGTTCGACTCCCGCCCACGGGTTGAAATAGCGGAGGGCCTCACCTATTTGTTTAGGTTCGACTTTCCCCGGTATTAGTATTCCACATCGGATTTTCTTTGGGAGGTCCGACTGCTTTTTGACCTCGACCTTAATCCCGGATGTTAATGTGTGGCCATGAATTGCTGATTTCAACCAGTTCATGGCTTCTATGTTCATGCACCAAATCTGTAGGGATCCGCCAAAATAGGTGGGTCTACCTTGAAAGGTTGGTGGGTCTTTAGCTTTGGCCTGAACTAAGGCCCAAAGTTTGTTGTTCAGCAACTCTTGGGTTTCCTCCGCCTGTTTCCTGGTTAGGTGCCCTGAGTTACTTGCTGTAATGGCTGCTATTAGGTCTGATTTAGCAGCCTCTGCATAGCTTCGTGGAGTTGCGCCTGTGCGGGCTTTCTTGTTATCTCCACTAGGCGTTGTTGACTCGTCTGGTCTGTGTCGCTTGTTGGTCCCGCTGCCTCCGCTGGCGGAACCGGAGGTTTCCGCCTTTTGGGGCTGCATACCACTTGCGCACGGTTTTGGGTCGGCAGCATCTGCCGAGGTGTTGGGTGTAGGCGCCTCCGTGGTTATTCCGGCTCGCCTCTTACGCTTCCACCTGGCGACTGCGTTCGGCCTCTTCCTTAGCCTCTTCGCTGTTATGTTTCCTGCTTCGTTGCCGGTGTTCTGGTTAGGTTCCCCTGGCGGGGGATGCCTGTTAGTTTTACGAGAAGTTACCACAGTCCATGGTCCTCCTGCTTCTTCCGTACTCAAGTGAGTGGTTGTGGATGCAGCCGTGGCCGCCTCCTTTCCAGCCTTCGCGATAGCCGTTGCTTTGGCGGACGGGGGCAGTTCCAATTTCTTGGATGCCTCCACATCTGCCTCAGCGTTGGCCTTCGCTGAGCCGGTCCGGGGTGCCGATGGAGCATTTCCAACCTCCCTCTTCCCCTTGTCGGTTGCTTCAGCTGCAGTCGAAATTGGGGGGGCCTCCAGTCGCCTGGTTGCCTCCTCGCCTCTAACGCTTGCAGTTGCTGCAACCGGTTTAGGGTGGCCCGGAAGTGATGAGGAAAGGGGGCCTCGTGTGGCCTCCACTGACCTCATTGTTTTGTTTGGGCCCGGTAGGGCGGGCTTAGGGACTTTGGGTTGCCCCTTAGTTCCTTTGCCAGCCTTCCCTTTGCTGCCCTGTTGGAAAGTAGCGTGGGAACCTCCTACAGGAAGACCTGTGCTCGGCTCACCGGACGCGTTCGTACTTGGTGTTTTTGTAGGGGCTTCTTTGGGGTTTCCCTCCGATGCCACCTTTGTTTTATTTTGTATGAATCCTGTTAAATCCATATTTGTATTGTTTTGTTTTCATCTGCCTGGCTTCCCACCCTCCTCGGAGCCCGCAACTGGGAGTGCTCTATGAGCACTAGGACTACCAAGCAGATATATAGTTAGAGCCATGTTAGAACATCCGAAGTTAGCATTATACCGCTACTGCGCTCTAATTGGAAAACAGGGATAATAAAAATTTGTGTTTTTTTGTCGTTGTCCTTTTTCTAGCCGAAATGGATCGATGAATTTTTATGAATTTATATAAAGATAGTTAGTCTTAATATTAGAATTTATTTTTATTAAAAACCTATAACGAAATATGGAGATAAAGAATAAATAGTTTTAGTAAAATAAAAAATAAATTGGATTTTTTTAATAAATCAATTTATTATTCGTATTATTTTAATAATAATTACGGAATATATAGAATGGAAAATATGTGCCTGATTTACAATGGAGCATAATATGTCGAGAACGGTGGCGTAGATGGGGCAATAAATGTTTCACATCAAAATAAAGGTTTAACTTTGCGATTCTTTTGGTACCAAATTCACTAAAGTGTCACAAAGTATACACCTTTAATCTGGCTTCATACTTTTTTCGTTATTTAGAATTTAGTGTTAAACTTTTGTTTTGTATTTTTCATATCTCTACTGAGTGTGTGGTATTCGCCAAATTACATGATTCCAAATTTGAATTCCTATTTGATAATATTTTTTATTGTGATAACCATAGACAAAATTACAAATATTATTCTATGGAAATTATAACCTAAAATCGATAATAGTATTTAATATTTTATAAACTGAAGATTTATCAAATTGCCGAAATTTTGCAAATAGTTATAAAATGAACCAAGCTGATGTGACTAAGCTAGTATCAAAGCTTCGAATTAAAGTACCACCTGAACATCGTCGTCTTAGAAATGCAGATGGACCTCAAGGCAGAATTAATAGATTGCGTAAAACTGTTACTGGTCTTATTAAATATGAAAGAATTGAACTGAATTCTCATAGAGGCGATGAAGCGCGTCAATATGCCGAAAGGGTATAGTAAAAACCGGCATACAAATACTAACTGGTATGTTTTAAATTTCAAATTTCCTAATGGTTTTACTTATATTTTACAGCTCATCACTGAAGCTATTAACCATGGTGACTGTCACAAACCAACAATGGAAATTGCAGATTATTGGCTATTAGAGAAAGAACTAGTTCACAAATTATTTAAAGTCTTAGTACCTAGATTTGAGAATTGTAACACAGCTTATACTAAAATGTACAAAGCACCAAGAGCATACTATGGTAGGAATATTGATAAAGTTGTTTTAGAATTAAGAGGGCATCCTTATCCATCATTGACTAACAGGCAGTCCAACAACAGATTACTATTGCAAAATGTTTTATTAGATGCAGCAAAATATGATTACAGACAAACTAAATATGCAGAAATGGCTGATAAAATGACTAAGAAAGAGGAGGTGCAACAAAATAATGATGAAAGTAAAGAGACCTAAAACTCCAGTTATACCATAAGACTAGTTAGAGCCCAATAAGTTAAAGAATATGTAGTGTACATTTAAAAAAATAAAAAATATGAAAGCAACCAGTTCATTTTATTATAAAACAATGAGATTTATAAACCTAACAACCTTTACATTCTAGGAACACTGGAATCAGTGATCCCCACTACTAATACTACTCGATACCTTTGTTTACATGTACAGTGATATTTTCTGCTGATTAATTAACAGACATTCTGTATAACAAAATGAAATGTAATTTTTAAGTTTTATTTTTCTTTCCATTTTATATTAAAATGTCCTGATTTATATTAAACTAGCATTGCCCGCGGCTCTGCCCGCGTTCAGATAACCAAAAACCAAATTCTTAGGTTTTACATAGTATACCTTACATTGTAATTATTGTATTTTTTCTCAGAAATTAGACATTTACCTGCGGTAAAAAGTATCCTATATGTTGACCAGGATAATCAGCTATAACCATACCAAATTTCATCAAAAACTATCCAGTGGTTTTCCCGTGATGCGGTAACAGACAGACTGACAAAAATTCTAAAAACTATAGATTCGGCTTCTGTATCGATTATAGAGTCTACATCAATAAGATTTTCCAAAAAATATTTTATGGATAGATTCGACTTGGTTTGAATTTTATTATAAGTATAGATGACTTATGACTATATTGGTATATATCTACATTGTCATTTTTTACTACATAATTTTATGGTTAGACAAAATGTTTCTTCAAAATTTATGTTCTTATTTTGCCATATTAGTGAAAATTATTTAATATAGAATGGGTTAAGTATATAATATCTTAAATATATATAATTCTTGTCTATGTGTGTTTGTCACCTTACTCCTAAAGGGCTGGACCGATTTGGATGATATTTTGTGTGTATATTTCAATGGGCTCCTGGATGGTTTGAAAACACAATTAGACCCGGTAGGTGACGCTGCTAAAAAGTTAACAAATCGCCTAAATTATGCTTCGACTTTAACTTTTTAAGGCAAATCCGTTATCTCGTTGACTGTACTTTAAGGTAGATTGTAGGTACTGGTAAAGTTAAAACTTTCAGTACTAGATTCACAAAAAATACATATATTAGTTAGGTAGGTACATAATTATTGACAATTACTTATAAAACTTGTTCTGGTTGCGAAAATGCTATAGAAATTTACGAATAAATAATAAGATTATTTATTCGTAGATAGAAATATTTTGTCAATGATATACTAAAAGTTACTTTTTGTTTAATCTATGCATTTGACATCTTGTTCCATGCCGTAATAAATTATGTACTTTAAATATATGGTTATTAAGGCTTGTATCGTAATTCGTAGACGTAAACAAATTGATGATAATTTTATCTTTATCGTGCGCTGATTGTTCATTGTTTCACTAAACACTTTAGTTGAGTATATTTACAGTAATTGTAGGTACATATTCCTACTATTTTTTAAACGGCAGAGGTTTAGTTTTAAGGTAATTTCTGCAAAAATGCAGTCGGAATTAAAAGAGCAACCTAAAATAGTAATTGTGGGATCATGCAGCGTTGACTTCACCGTGTATGTACTTAAATATAAATTTTTGTAATATAAAATAGTTTTATTAGAACCGTAAATTGTATTTTTTCCATAATGAAAACATAACCTAATATTGATTTAACTAGCTATATATAGGTATTTTCATATTTCTTGAGTTTATTTGTAGATATTCATCGAGACTTCCTCATCCAGGTGAAACCATTCACGGCACAAAATTTTCAACCAGCTATGGAGGTAAAGGAGCTAATCAATGTGTCGCTGCAGCAAAGTTAGGCGGGAACACATACATGATTAGTAGAGTAGGTTTTATACGAGATTCAATAAGTAATTTTAAACTAATATACTGATTATAATAAAATTAAATATGTTTTACATTTTTATTAGGTCGGTGACGATGTATGGGGAAAACAATACAAGGATTATTTAAAAAATATTGGTGTAGACGTAACTTATACAAAGGTGACACAAGACGTTACAACAGGAATAGCCCAAATTTCTGTAGCCGAAAATGGTGAAAATCAAATTGTCATTGTTCCTGGAGCTAACAGTCGTTTATCTAAATCTGATGTAGATGAAGCTAAACAATTGATTGAAACTGCCGATATACTTATTGGGCAGCTGGAAACTCCTTTTGAGACCACCCTTGAAGCTTTCAAACTTAATAACGGTGTAAGCTTTATTATTATATAAGCATATGATAAAATTATATAAGCACGCTCAAAAAGATTTCCATAAACTATGCTTAAATATAAAGCCTCAATTTTTTTATAAATTACGCGTCTAATAGGTCTGAAACGTTTTTTATGATTTTAGACTTGGTAGTTTCGTAAATCGTTCGTAGACTGTGTCTTTTAAACAATTTAATTATAATCTTTTTTTAAATTACAAGAATAAATATTTGCCTTTTTTATATCTCCTATGTAAGTAGTAATAAAGTGGAAAACGAAATGTTTTTTTAATGTATTATAATAATTACTGAAAGTCATAAGTTTATCATTAGTTTGAAAAAAAAAACCTTGAGAAAAACTGGCAGAATAAGTTCAGCGGGACTAAACTTAAATTTTTATCTTGTTTTTATTAACATAGATAAACAATTTACCAAATACTATTCACACGAATACGTGATTTTCGTTTAAATGGATCTTAGACTTACCGACATGTTGAGAAAACGCTTACATGTACGGAAGTTACCAAGTCGTTTACGATAGTGTGAAAAGTGCGTAAGAGTTTCGTTGTACCAATGAATGTTGTTTATATAAACTTTATCTTATTAACAATGCTTTATGAGTTTTTTAGATTAAATTGCTAAACGCTGCACCGGCTAGGACTGATATCCAAAATATTTTACCTCATTGTACTATTTTATGTGTCAATGAACATGAAGCTTCCTTACTGGTAAATTTTAATGTAGATTTATCGTAAGTATTGAAATGGTATAATTGAAATAAAAAAATATTACATACTCAAAAATAAAATGATAAAAAAATTATATTTTTATTTAATTGCAGAAATATAAAAACTGCATTAAAAAACCTGTTAGAAAGTGGATGTGAAATAGTAATAATTACTTTGGGAAATAAAGGGGCTGCTTACGCGTCGAAAAACTCAAAGGAATGTATTCAAGTGGCATGTAATAAAGTTACACCTATAGATACGACCGTAAGTTAAAAACTATTGGTGGATTATTTTATATATATATTTGATAAATTCAAAATGAAATATTTTCAGGGTGCTGGCGACGCTTTCGTTGGGGCATTGGCAAAATACCTTGTTTTTAATAAAGATCAGCCATTTCACCAAATAGTAAGCGCTGCTTGTGAAGTAGCCAGTATATCTGTGACAAAGGAAGGCACTCAAACAAGTTACCCTCAAGAACACTGTGCATTTACCAAAACATATCCATACTTTGTTCTCTAGAAATATAAATAGAAAAACAAAATGAACTTAATAAATGTATTTAATTTTACAGAATAATAATCTTATCATTAATTTCTTAGTACAATGTGTATTTGTAATATACTACTATTTAACATTCAAAAAGAAAAGCTATATACATATATTAGGAAAAAATGACAGCTTCTTAACCAAAAGAACATTATACTATCAGATATCTTTAGTATTATAGTTCTCGCCAAACTTTTTGACCGCCCTCGATTAGAGCGAGCCGTTGCGCAATGCGCAGAACGAAACAATAGGATATCGGGCAAAGGGCGCAGGGGACGCCATCGCCGCGGGTCTCCCTTTGTTTCCCACCGGCAGCGAGAGCTAATCTTAATTATGTAGCAAAATTCTTAACTAGTAGTAGTAGTAGCAATAATATTTATTTCGTAACTTTTAGTTGTGTTTAACCTTAGATTATACATACTCTAAGTGTTTAACTTTTGTTATTTATGCCTCGCAGATGTTGTAATGTAATTGATACTTACATACGAGATACGTAAAAATTGTATACGATACATTTAAAATGTCTTTGATGATTAAATGTATTTAATATCCAAATCCTATTAATTGAATAAGTATTTATTTATTAATATTTTATTTATATTTATTAAAACTATAAAAAAACATTGCATATGAAAAAGTACTAAATAACAATATAATATATAACACTTTATTTTAATAACATGTATTTATAATTGCGTTAACTGTTCGCCACTCGAATGTATCTGCGCGACGCGCGAGCGCGAGGTCTTGCTAGCGCCGACTTCAGGGTTGCCAAAAAGTTTGGCGAGAACTATAATTTGTTATTAATACATAGAAAGGTGTAATCTAAAATTTAATTATATTTAATCTTATTTATATTTACCGTAATTATAATAATAATACAAGCACTCGGCCAAAACTCTTCGTTAGCTAAAATATTTATTTGAATAAAAATTTTGATTACTATCCCCATTAGAGATATACAGCAAAATTTGATAAGAACACAATAATAAAAAAGTAATTTTATCAACCCTAATGAATTAAACAGGCAACAGTTCTAAATTATTTTATTCATAAATGTTTTTGTAAGCCTCTCAATAACAATAACATCGCGTGTACCGTGAATGCAATACATTATGGATTTAAACACAGGCTATTAACCCATACAACCGACTTACCAAGGCATCTAGACAAGGACAGGTTCTACAGTGCTTTAACTTTGAAACCGTTTGACGTGGAAATAGCCAATAGGTATTTTTACCTCACCTACTGTATGGATTTTTATACTATGCTTAATTAAAGCATGCAAAATTCAGGCGACCCAAAATGTATTTATCATATTATATTATGCGAAACCCAACAAGCACTTTCGCATTGACGCTACTACATAAAGTGGTCGTCTGTGACTGTACTCTTATACTGTCAAAATGTATAAATATTTTCGTTTAGATTTTATATAATAAAATAACAGTACACAATTAAGAAGTATTAATTGTAATTTTCAATAATTTAGCAGGTTGTGTTCGTTTTCTGATATTTATATTGATAGATATGACGCTAACGATAGCTAACCAACGATTCCAATTATGATTAAAATATTGGAATTAAAACGCCGTATTTTCAAGATGAACTATAAGGGCGTATACACACGACTTTTTAACGCGCCGTCGACGTGCGCCCTTGAATTTATATTAAATGCACTGATAAACTTAAAAGGTAGAATAATATGCACACTACGTTTCATATAATCGTCGACTACGCCTATATCATGAACGCACGCCGTCACCGCATATTGAACCGCGTTGATCATTTAAAAAAAAAAGCTAATTGCTTGTATTCATGTCGATGCCAATGCGTATCAACAGCGCGTTCAACGCATGTTCATAAGTTGTCGTGTGCATAGGACCTAAAAATATTTGATTTTTATTTTATATGGAATTTCATAGGAAAAAAAGATGTAACGGATTTACCTACATCAGAGTATGGGATTCGCTTGTCTATTGAAAAACAAATACGTAAAGGCGTAGTTTAAGTTATAAGTACTCAATTACTTGTTTAAGACATTTAGTAGTACATTTAAATTTGTTTATAAAGTCACTTTAAATGAAAGTTGAAACGGACGGCTGGGTTGGTGGGAATTAACTTTGTGTAGGTAGTTTGCGTCCTGTAAGTTGGTTGGTTCCCACGGTGACTTGTAACGTTCTTAAAATTGGCGATAATTAGTTTTCTCGAATAGGTGATTTTGGAATTAACGAGTAAAATATTACACAGACTAAATAAGTGTCTTTCTGCAAATTATTTGCTCGTAGGAAATATTCTAACCGCAAATATTTCAGGTAAAAATTGAAAGAATAAATACCTATTAAAATATACTTCTTGAAGTGTTAACGGATACTCATAGTATTGACAAAACCGAATGATATTAACGCTTACTTAGATTATTCTTACAAAAAATCTTATAGAGGTTATTTTTTACTAGAAAGGAAATTTCTTGTAAACATCTTTTATTGGTATACTGTGATTGGTGTATTGAGTACTCTTAAAATGAACCTATAGTTTAATAATGCTTCTTTCGGTTGGTAATCTGCTTATCGCCAATATCTTATGATGTAATCGTAATATTTCTCTATGGTAATCATACTGGTTACTTTTCCCTAACGTTGCATAAATATAGATAAAAAAGTTAAATTAACAATGACATGTACTGAAATTATAAACTAAAAATATTAAACAAACAACACATATCACGTTAGATATCTAAGTAATAACAATAGTCATTGAACATTAATTTATATACCATATTAAACTGTATCCATTTCTTAATTTATTTGCTTTGTGTAGATATTTACACATTTTGGGGAATTGATACGGCTAATATTGCCATTTAAAAATATTACTTTTAGACTTAAACTTGGAAAAACTAAATATAACAAGACAATATAAATAACGAATTGATGAATAAATCTTCCGTAATACTCAATTATTTATATATTTGCAGGAAGAGATTTATGCTCTTACAAAGACGAAAAATACATAATTTTGTTGTACAAAAATATATTTATTTATTGGTGTTGGATCACAAGTATATTCATTTTAAAAAAAAACTGAAGACAAATGATTTAAGATCTAAGTGGAGCGTTTTTCATAATAGTATTATGTGTAGGTATTTACTTAACCAACTTTATAAAAAGGTTACCTATGGCTAAATAAATATAATTTAATATATTAGTATGTTTGTCTCTTTAATAATTTTGGGGAGCTATTAAACGGATTATAATAATTTTTAATGGATTTAGTCTCTAAAATTCGACTATTAAACCAACAAAAATTTAATTAAATCAGTTCAATAGTTTTCAAAATAGGTATGGATTATGGACAGTTAAATGTGTGTTACCATGCTTCAAAAATTTTTTTAAGGACTAATAGTTTTACTACCTGACCTTAAAAAGAGAAATTAAAGAAAAATAAAAACTATAATTTTGTACATTTTTTTTGAGGTTGGTGCCAACAGTTAAGTTATAAAATAATGAATAGCACCAACCTCAAAAGAAAAAAAATAGGCTTATCTTCCTTGATTGATGCTCACTTTTGTATTTAGGGTTTAAAGAATTTTGAACATCATTCATTATTTGATCCTTATAACTTAGTACTTTAAGTTTTAATAAAAACAATGAAACTCTTAATTTGAAACTCAGATGCTTCACTTGGGACTTTTATTTTATACCTCAATTTAATTTTATATTTTATTCAGAATAGTAAGTGCCGACCTAAGTTACCGAAGAGAATACAGAATTTTAACTAAATAATTTTATTGGCCTCTATATGCTACACTAACAAAAAATATATACCAGTTCTAAACATCATCTGTAACATACCATTGTAACATTTTTAGTATAATATCTTATCTTTAAATTTGTGTGTACACTATTGGATATGATAAGATTTAATCTCTATGAATAAATAATTTATCATTATGTCTTGCTATATTATTTTCACCAAGTTATGTCATTATAATAAATATATCCAATTAAATAAATAAATGTTGGGACATTTATTGATTGATGTTTATTATCAACCGACTTCAAAAAGGAGGAGGTTCTCAATTCGCCTGTATTTTTTTTTTATTATATATCCAATTGATTTTTTGTGTATAATGTTATATTAGGGCCTTTTACCTATGGAACTTATAATAAAACAGATTTTAATTTTTTTCATTTTTAAAGCAAATATGTATTGTTTCATTTAACAAATATTTAAATGAAATATATGCATATATCATTATGATTTTGATAGAATATTTCTATCTATTAAATAAAATATTTTTCACGTTATCTTTGATACTTAGGTATGACAAAATTACATTATTTGTATATACATACAAAAGAATGTTTTTCACATGGCAAATCAATAAAATATATATAAGCTTTGCAAGTCCGTCTCATGTACTATTTGTAATAATACCTGTAAATCTTCTAAGCTTGAAATATATTTAGGAGCACCTAAAAATTCAACAGATTTTTCTTCAATTTCTATGCTATATTTGAGATTTTTAGGGCATGTTACAGATTTCTGACATACACCATTGACTACTTTTTTAAATATTACATGTGTTACTTCTTTAATCTTCAATGCTGGACAAATACTTTGAACAGTAAGAGGCTCAGGTTTTACAGTATTTTCATTACTATTTGAATCAATAGTACTTTTAACATTGTCTATACCATTTTCAGTTTTGTGATTCAATTCAGGTATTTCGTTAATAGTATTATCATTTGCATTATTGTCTTTTAATGGTGAATGATGACTTGGCAAATGTTCCTCAATACCTTTCTGCAAAGCTTCATCTAATATAGAAGGACTATGTGGATTCTCTACTTCACTTAATTCATTAACCTCTTTTTTCTCCATTTCTACAGTTGCACTGAATTGTACAACATCTTCAATTAATTTATTAACATCTGTATTATCTACCTCCATAGACGGAGACGGTTCAATAATTTTACTGTCATTTGCCTTACCAAGGAGCATAGCTTCAACATCACTGGACTCTAAATTACCTTTAAATTCTATATTATTACTTTGATCTTTTGGTTCAGAATTAGTAACAGATGCACTATTATCATTTAAAATATCCATTATTGATGGAAAATCATCTACTTTGCTGTCTGTAGCATCAGATTTACTGTATTTCACTTCAGGTTTTTCATTATACATTAAATCTTCCAGTTCAGCGGCAATACGGTCATATACTTTATCATCAGTAGGCTCATCATTTTTAGGAAAGTAATCTATACACCAGTCTTCTGTAGGTAAGATTCTTTTGTCTATATTTGGTAATAAGTCAGTCAATGTTAAGTCACATTTAATATCAATATTGTTATTAGATTTAGGGTCATTAAATATAATTGCATAATGCTTATTATTATTTTGGTTAAGTTTTTGCATTTCATTGTGGTTAGTTTTTCTGTCTGTTAATAGTGATGTGATTTTAGGACCATTATTTTCCTTTAATACATTACTTACTTGTCGTGGCGTTGATGCTTCATTTATTTTAGGTTTCTTGGAATTAGATAAACCTTTTACAGGGTGCTGGCTATAAACATTTCTATGGATGAGTACCATGCCATTTTCATTGTTTTTTAATCTTGCATTTGAATTTGGTGCAGGGCTCTCGGCTGTCTTTTGGGTTTTTGGAGATGAACTGCTTTCATATTGAATTTTAACTTTGGTAAATTTGCCCAAGATTTTAGCAAAATCCATTCGTGTTACCACAACTGAACAATCACGACATTTTCCTTCTTTATATAAACGATCTAAATGTCTAGACATTTTTAAGTTTCTTCCTCTTTTGCCTTCCCGTCCCTTATAAGCAATCATTTTGCTACTTTTTTGTTTTGAATACGACAATATATTTTTCAGGGCACTTTTAGTTTTTGAGAATACAAACCGTAGCAATCCACATTTCCCGCGCAGGCGATATTATCTGCAGTGTAGAGCAATTCGTTGAGATTTTAAGTTATTTAGCAAATAAACAACATTAAACATTGGAAAGAAAGATAAATAAGGGCTAAAAACTGTATTTTTCAATAGAAATTTAAAGTAAATAGACCAGACGACACACAACAGTCACTACTATATCACGCAAATATGGCGTCTCATGAGTGAGGTGATAAATATCCACCAACACAATATCGAAAAAGTTATCGATAAAATTCATGTCAACAATTCGATAACTGATTTTTGCTTCTGTAAGCTATATAAATAATAATAATCACTAGATATATTTCTGTTAATATATTTTCTTTGAAAAAGTACAGTACATAAGAGTGTTAAATATGTTAAGATTTAAAATTATATGTAATTGTAAACTTTTCAGTTAATGTGTCAGTTTAATACAGATTACTTAAAAAAAAAAATTTGAAATAATATAATCGTCAATATTGAATAAGATAATTACATATGCTTTAAAGTATTAAAATTTTATTTTTGTATTGTACTCAGTCATTTACCTATTTTCAAAAAAACATTTACTAGCCAAATAGAAATAAATGAAACAACATTAAGAATGTCAAAAAAACTGATATTTAAATATATGTTTTAGAAGTATGTATTTCTAAGACAATATTATTTACTTAATTTTACTTAAATATTTGTCTATCTGTATGTCTGTTTATTCTGGCTAATCTCCAAAGAGATTTTGGACAGATCAGGACTTTCACTGGGAGATAACTGATGTTTTATGGAGTAACTTAGGCTACTTGTATCTTAGAAAAAGAACAAGAAACAAAATCCGATTCAAAAATGAAAGTATTGTATTAAGTCCTTTTTAACATCCCACTGCTGGGCTCGGGTCTCCCTTCACTACGAGGGGGACCGGGACATAGTCCACCACGCTGGCCAAGTGCGGGTTGGAAGACTTCACGTCTTTCGAAAACTTGCTAGGTTCTCTCAGACATGCAGGTTTCATCACGACGTTTTCCTTCACCATATGGTATGATTTGGTATGTTCGGCCTATTTTCCGCAACTCGACGACTATGCGCCTATTTTGCGTGTGTCTCCTTCACCATAAGGCAAGTGGTAATCATGTTAGAAATGATTCGCACATGAAAATATCAGAGAGACCTTTTTTTTTAATGTCGGGAAATGCATTTACGCATACCACCTGAACCCCCAGGTGGTGATGTGGGGCTCACCGGCTAGAAGAGCCAGTACTACCCACTAAAACCCGACATTCCCCTCCTCTTCGCCTTAATGGGATGCCGTAGGATCGCTTGCGCATAGCTACTACGGCGCCCCGGCGGCAGATCTGCCTAAACATTAGGCAGACCACCAAACCAATGGGGCTGCTCCATAGTCCACTCTACTACGGCAGAGAAGTACCCGGAGCAGCCCCATTAAAACCTCACCGCCCACCGAAGTGGGCCACATTCATCCGGCTGCAGAGGACAGGGAGAGCAGCAAAGAAACACCGACACTCCTCTCCCCTGCAGCCCCACCGCGTCCGCCATCAAATAGTGGCGGCCACGTCTAGGCCGCATAAGGTAGGGAGAACGGCGCACCGAAATACCGGCACTCCTCTCCCGCCGCGGCCTACCCCTCCGCCGGATGCGGGCCTGCCACCACAGTCCCGCTACCAGTACCTATCATCTGGTTGTGGGACCAAGCGGTCCCACCACTGGTGGCTGGAACGTCTTCGGCCGAGCCTTTCAGCTCGAGGCCTAGACGAGCGGCCCCACCAAGCCATTTGGTCCGCGCCGGATTTCTCCGCTACCACCTGCCCCTCTAAGCGGGTGGCGTTCCCCGATCCACCACCTGGGGACGCGCCTGGTAGCAGTTGACTTCTCCCCCGGGAGAAGTGCGAGACCTGGGATTTGAATCAGATTCACTCAATTTTCCAAGCGAGCTCGTTACAGTGGGCTACCACTGCCTATAGGAAAATATAATATTATAATGAAATAACAATTAAATAATACTTCGTAAATTTAATTAAGATTATATTTTTATTATTAAATATTTGTATCTATTTACGTACCTAAATGCTGATGTAATGAAAAAGCTGATAAATTTACAAAGTACGTAGTTGTTCTTAATAATACTATAATAAATAATGATACAAGAATTGATTGACCAAATGAATCTTAGACAATACTGAAATATTCCACTCTCTCGTATCTATCTACGTGGTTAACACTTGGATTTATACTACTTACCAGCCACTTACCCTCGCTTCACTCGGGTTCGTCCCTAGTTTGATTCCCCATACAAACTTTCATCCTCATTTTCACCCCCTTAAGGGATGATATACGAGATAAAAAGTATCATATGGTCTCAAACTATCTTCTTACCAAATTTCATCCAAATCGGTTCAGTAAATCCAGAGATTGACCCCTACAACGTCACAATCTCATAATTCACAAACTTTACCTCTTTATAATATTAGTATAGATTTAGTATGTAATATAAATAAAAGTATCCAATGTAGCCATTATAAAGGATTGAATTAAATTAAGCGTCCTTCACTGACTTATTTCATAGTCAGTGTCTTAACTTCTTATAAGTTTTACAATTTGTAAGTCTATAATCGGGCTTGACTCTTGAAATATTACCTATTTAAAACGATCAAATATAAGAGAATACATGTGATACATATTTAATACAATGAAATATAAAATTAAAAAAAGAACATCACTGAATTCATACTTACCATTAAGCAAGAGTTAAAAGTCTACCTCAAAAAGATAATTGAATTAAAATTAAATTATGCTAAAACGCATCGATTTCCCAACTGAGTGCGTTACCACTAGGCTGCCACTGCCTACAAATAAAAATATATACCTGACGAGAAAACTAAAATAAACGCATGCATTCTGACCCACTATATTTCTAGGCGTTTCTATCACCGAGTTCGAATTTTACATGATTCGTTGCTTAAAAAATGAACTATCAGCATCTCTAGCTTATGTGTATATTATATTAATTTTAAAAATTAGAACGTGATCTCCCGTGGGAATGAAATAATCTCCACCAGTATAAAGTAGTCTATGCACTCTCCAACTCACCTATTATCTTCACACAAAACTCACGCTAATTTGTTACTGTTTCAACGTGAAAGAAGAATAAACAAACGAAAAACTAACATACTTTCACATTTATATTATTAAAATATTATGTATGTATGTATGTGTGTTTGTGTGTGTGATTTTACATTATTTTTTGTATAATGTAAATGCACGGTGCCATTTATGACAAGGTCTATTTTCTTCTTTATAGCACATTATAATAAAAGGTTGTACGTAAAAATATTATGTTATTATTAATCTATTTATTTAAATTTTTAGTTTTCGCTGGATATATTTCTAAATTATTGTAGATCTCTTACTTTCCATGAATGCGTCTAAATCATTATTTGCGTATACAAATAAAAATATACTTTATTCAAATAGACTTTTACAAGCACTTTTAAATCGTCAATTTTACATTTAAATGTAATTAAATGTCAGTGTAGTCAGCCTGTGAGGAATCTACCACGGGCTCGGAAGGCAGCTGAGAAGAGCCAGCAAGAAACTCAACAGTAGCTCTTTTAAAATAATAATTGCGTACAATAATATTGTATTACAATAATTATCTATTTATCTTACGTGAGACTCAACTAGACATTAATTCCACTCATTGATATCTGCGAAGTATTTCGTGACAGTATAATAAGCTTTATTCACTAATAACTTTTTATTTTAGACTTAAATCACGGTAATGTATGCATAACATTACCGTGCTTAAATTGTTTAAATGGCAAGCTCAAAATCGATTGTGGAATTCTTATTATACATGCGTACGCCTTGCCCCATAAACGATCTATTCACTTTTGAAGGCGAAAACAGGCGTTACCAGTTTATCCTTATTTCTAGTGTTTATTACGTGTCTATCACTGTCTTAAATAACAATGAATATTTTGTCCGGCCAAACATAATATTACAATATATAAATTACAATGCAACCGTCAATATACTAATTATCTTTAAAAAATCTCGTAGAGTATCCCGAGCTCCAATGTTTTGAATTTTCATTCAGTTACAAAATTTAGTGTCTGTGGCCTTGACTGCTGAGATTTTTATAACCTGGGTGCATCAGACAGGCTATGGTGTACAAAACGGGCAAAAGTTTCATACCTGTGCTGTTGACCATTGAGGGAACTCTCATTTGGGGCCAACTTTCTTTTTTTTCGTTCTTTTTATAATGAACAAGGTACACGTTGGTTTTAATCGTAGAATATATACACCCTATAAGGTGTATCCTTAAAGGAGTAATAAGTACTTAGAAGGTCATTTTAAAGAATTTATATTTTTTAGAATAAGACTTATTAAGAATATATACCGAAAAGCAGATTCCAATTAAAGTAGATAGAAAGTAGCTAATACAGTTAATAGAACTGTTACGCACACTTTAGTTGAAGTCATTCGTTTTTTGAAAATCCACTAAGTAACATAAATTGTAGTGCATAGTGCTTAAAAGCAGTAAAATTGGTATATAATAAAACATAAAATGTCTACAAATTAATTAGTTCTTAAAAGTTGTTTTAAAAATAATTTATTTTTAATGTAATACTTTCTTAGATTTACGCGAATATTTGACATTTTATTTTCTGGTCAAGGGAGAGAGAGAGACTCTCCCGTGACCATGAATGTTGTAGAGCATTTGAAACATCGGGAACCAAAAATCCAAATAAATCCTCGAAAAAATCCGAAAAGATAGTTTTATTTATTTTTAAGGTATAAAAGTTTATCCTTTCAGAAAATAACTGATCCTTTGTTACCATCCATCTACCAATAACTCTATTTTTTTTATATTTATAACTAGTGAACCTAAAAGTGTAGGTTTAAGTTAGCATAAGAGATGTTATAGTACAAAAAAAAAACATTTACTATCTATATATATAAAAGAAAGTCGTGTTAGTTACTTCGCTTATAACTCAAGAACGGCTGAACCGATTTAGCTGAAAATTGGCAGGGAGGTAGTTTAGAGCCAGGAGAAGGACATAGGATACTTTTTATCCCGTTCGACCGCGTTCCAATTTTTATGATATTTTAATTTTTGGATTTCTCTTAGTCCGGAATAGGTAAGTATTAAAACATATAATTAAAATGTGAGAAAGAAAGATTTTTTCTTTTTATATCTATTTAAAACGTACCTAGCGACGAACCCGAGCGAAGCGAGGGTGAGCCGCTAGTTACTTATAAACCGATCATCTTTTATTATGCACAATACACCGAAACAAATGATTTTTTGAAGCTCGTCATATTAATTGAAAAATTTAACAAGCACTAACTTCACGCATAATGGTATTTTTTCTTACCGATTGAAAATAAATAAATATATGCAATATCTGACAGGACGGCTGATGACTTCAATTTTTTTTCCAATACGTCATCGGTTGGACCACAATCAGAACATCCTCCAGGGTACTGAGCAGGAACAATTTTTAATACAAGCAAATTGCTTGGCGTTGTATAACCAAAATTACCTTTTATATAAACATTAGTAAAACCCACGGCTTTGCTCGCGTTAAAACTACAAACGATACAAATTCTTTGGCTTTATGTTATAAGTAATAAATACAGAAACACCCCTGCTCTCCACTATGTCTTTTACACCATGCGCCCGTCTACTATGCCGTGTAGGATTTTCGAAGCATTATTTGACTCTGTTGGGAGATAATCTTGGAAAAACTGTGATATACGTGTCTCATAATTTTAATTTAAGAGTATACCAATTTTTGAGTCAATCGACCCAGAAAGTAAAAAATTTCACAGAAAATTCAACGCCCCGTTTCACCCTCTTATGGGTAGAATTAAAAAAAAAAACCTTTTCTTATTAGATACCTAAACTTTTCAAAGAACACACCCTCTAAATTTAATATCTCTAAGACCAGCGGTTTAGGCTGTGCGTTGAATTATCAGTCAATCAGTCAGGACCTTGAATTTTATATACCATATATAGATACTAAAATTTAAAGTTTTAATTAAAGGTTTAATAAGTTTATTTGGCAAAATCTTGAATTTGCGAATAACGTAATGCAAGTCTTAATTTTTAAAACACGTCTTAATAAATAGTAAAAAAAAGTCAACGAATAAATAAAAGTATATTCTCGTGAATTATATATCTATTTCTATATAATTGACTGCTTTGTACTTTTTATTGAAACTGAAATTGAAGAACTCGGTATACATGGTGGCCTCCTCCGTTGGCTTACTTCATACCTCAGAGATCGTAGCCAGGCGGTTACAATTAAAGGTTACTGCTCTACGTTTGTGCCTGTTACTTCTGGTGTGCCCCAAGGTTCTCATCTTGGACCCCTTTTATTTAATTTATTCATTAATGACATTATTGCGGTATTTAAACATTCTTCAATTCTACTCTATGCTGATGATATGAAGATATATAAAACCATAAGTAAACCTTCTGATTGTAGTTTATTACAGGATGATCTGAATG
This sequence comes from Brenthis daphne, assembly GCA_947093115.1. NCBI lineage: Eukaryota > Metazoa > Arthropoda > Insecta > Lepidoptera > Nymphalidae > Brenthis > Brenthis daphne. The sequence continues at coordinate 16,988,532 of OX352476.1, read as the reverse complement.
AATTGTGTAAGTATTGCAATGATAATCTCTTACAACTTAATATTAAAAAGTGTAACGTAATATCATTTTCCCGCAAAAAAATACTATTAATTTCAAGTACACTTTAAACGAAAATCTTATTGAACGGGTTTTAGGGGTGAGAGATTTGGGCATTCACCTTGATTCCTCGTTAACCTTTAGTCAACACTATAGATATGCGACTGCAAAAGCCTATCGGATGCTTGGTTTTGTTCTTAGAATTAGTAAAGATTTTAAGAATAATACCACCCTGATTCTTCTCTTTAACGCATTCGCTCGCTCAATACTAGAATTCGGTTCGGTGATTTGGAATCCACATTACAAAGTCCACATTCAAGAAATAGAGAAAATTCAAACAAAATTCTTAAAGCATTTAAGATTTAGATGTTCCGCTACTGATCAAGTTGTTCCTAATTGGATCTCTCTGGAAAAGCGTCGTAAGATAAAGGACCAAACATTTCTGTTGAAATTACTACATAATATTATTGACTCTCCATTTCTTCTTAACATCATTAACTTCCGATGTCCAAGACAATCTTCGCGAATTAAATCTTTATTTTATTTAAATACTACACGTACCAAATATGCACAAAATGCCTTTATTCATCGTTCTTGTTTATTATATAACAAAGAATACTGTTCAATTGATTACTTTACGGGTTCGTTTCAGAAGTTAACTCAACAAATTAAGAAAATGACCTAGTTTAAATTATTTTTATTTGTATTAAATTATATTTGCGACTCTTTATTAACTATAATTATGTAATTATTACTAAAACATTAATTATTTTCTATTCATATGATTATTATTTTATTTAATGTTAAATTTTTTTTAATTGTAATTAATTTGCTCGCATTATTCTATGTATTATTTAATTGTGGAAACTTTATTAGTCAATGATTTATATTTTATGTTTTGTTTTTTAATTTGTATCAATTTGTACTGTTTGTTTCCCAAATAAAAATTAAAAAAAATAAAAAAAGAAACGTAAACGTAATTTTGTACCATGATTATATACCTGTAACTACTAGTATAGTATTATATGATCTGTGTCCTGTGATATAACTGATATATTTAAAATTTATGTTAAAAGATGAACTCATTTTAAAATAATTCTTTTTTTTTCCTTTAAGGAAAGTATTTTGAAATCATTTTATTATACGAATACTTATCTGATATCGATAGTTTGTATTGTACAGCACTACGACACAGTTCGGACTTCGGAGACCGCATTGTCGAAGCTATGCGCAGCGTTATGTTAACGTAAATCAAAATGGCCGACAAGTGTTATGAAAGCAAATTAATATTGATTTAATTGGAGCATTAATAATTAACAAATTGCAGACAACGTAAACAGTTGAATTACATAAAATTTAATTATTTTCAACTAAACAATGGCGTGGTCCATGCCTACTTCGGGTCAATGGAATCCCAGTTTTACTGTTTCGCCAGACATGAATATCGGTTCTTATACACCTGAACAATGGGCACTTATGCAGCAACAGAATTGGCAGCAGTGGGCGCAGTGGCAACAACAGTATGCACAATGGCAAACCCAATATGGTGATAAGGTGAATATACAAAAGTTATTTTAGTGCTTAACAATTTTAATTGTATTCTAAGAGACATTACTTTTTTAGTACACGCAGCAAATGCAGGCTATGCAAGCTATGGCTGGTTGTCCACCAGCACCTCCTTCTAGTGCCGCGCCTCCACCAGCTCCGCCTCCGCCTGATAAGCCACCACCACCGCCTCCTCATGAAAACGATCAACCATTATATGGAAAACCGAAAACGAATGTTACACCTGTTCCCACTCTTGAACAGTCTCAACATAATACACAAAGAGAACACAATGATCTTACCATAAGTGGCAATAATCAAAATTGGTCTTATGCGCCTGATTCCCATTCTGAGACCCAGGCAATGGGATCATCTGTCAATATTGAGGCATTAAAAAAACTTGCAGAAGAGGAGAGATTATTTGACATACAATTTAAAAAGTGGGAGGAGGAAATACAAAAATGGAAAAGAGAAAATGTTAACCATCCAGACAAGCAAGCGTACAATGAATATGAGCAAAAGTTTGAAGCATGTAGAGCTCAATTGTTGGAACGCCGTAATCAAATGAAACAAAAAAGAGCCCGTCTTATGGGTAATATTTCTCAAGTGCCTAATACTCCAAACACAGGTAATATTCCAGTAGATATACCTCCTCCAGTGCAAAATACTAATTATCCCCAAAATGTACAATCTAATTTAATGCAAAAAAATAGTCCTGTGCATACTTTTACAAATCCTACTGGCATGCAATATTCATCCCAGAAATACAATATGGCTCAACATCCAACTTCAAATATTAATAAAAATAGTAGCAAAATACAAGATAAACAGGAGAGATATGAATCATTTCAAAAAGTCAGTGAAGAGTATGTTTCTACTCAGTCTTCTACAAACTCTAATTTTTTACCTACAAATCAATCGAAAGGTATACCGGGCTTAGATCTAGTACCAGAGGGTGAAAGGCCTGTTCCTGGTAAAAAACAAGAAGTAGTAGATATAACAGACGAAAATAATCTAAATATGCAACACCAACCAAAGTCTCAAGCACCTGACTATTCAAAAATATCAAAAGGAATCAACAATATCCTTGGTGATGAAAAAATTATGAATATATTGTCTATGATGTCGCACCAAAAGCCTGGTCATAATGAAGCTAATATTGGGGTAAATAGACAAGATGGTAAACAATGGACTGGAAATTACAAGAATTACAAAAATGATTATAATGATCAACAAAATATTAATATGCAGTACAATCAACAAAACACTACTGACTATTCAAATATTAGAGATCAAGTTGCAACTACTAATTATTCTGAGCCTACTTATCACAATAATTATGCAAGAGAAGAATATAGACAGAATGATGTTTCACAGCAGCATTACTTTGACGGCCCAAATCAATATGGAAATCAAATGATGCCTAGACAAAATGTTCCTCAACCTAGGCCTTTAATGCAGAATATACCTCAGCACACTAATGAATATTCCCCGTCCTATGAATATTCCCCATCCTATGAAGCATTTGAAAGTAATAAAACTCAGGAGATTGCTAAACCAATTATACAACCACCAAAACCGAAGTGGGTTGATGAACCTCTGTTCACACCATCTATTATTGTTGACTATGAGCACAAATCTTTAAGATTGAAAGGTAACTAACTGCATACAATAACAATGGTTTTTATAATTGTAAAATTGACAATCATTAGACATATTTTATAAATGGCTTAAAAAATGATGAATTTTATAAATAATATATATTTATATACATATTATTGTTATATATATTTATGTTTTATTGAATTCATGTTACACAATGTTTGTTGATGGTGTACTATTTTATATGAGTTTTTTTTATTATTGGGTATGGTTTTAAAGATAAAATAAGCATGTAAGGGTAAATTGATGTTTAGCTTGAATTTGGTTTAGATAAAATTGCACTGTAAAATATGTAATGTTGAAATACTTTATTTTGTTTCTTGTAATCATCTTCAACAAGTTTGTTTTTATAATTTATTTACATTTATACAAAAACAATTTATACAAAGGCAACTTGAGGAAATCTGTTATATGTATATTTGTATTTCATGTTAGTTCAAATTTAGCAGTTGCACCTTCATTTTTTTGAGTCAACATATTATACACAAACCCAGTCTGTTGTGTTTAAGAAGAAATATCTTCTAAAAGTGTATGTTATTATTATTAATTTTATTTTTTAAATTGATTATTTGTTATATATAGGTTAACTATATTGATAAATTTTAGTTCTATCTCATTGATTCACAATGAGAGAAATTACCCAGAATGCATTTATTGTTATTTATGTATATTAATCCATTAACTTTATTTTTAGCCCGTGATTTTATAGAACCTGTCCATATGTTTGATTACAATCATAAGTCTAAAGATAATGAAACAAGCAGTAAGAAAGATTTTGGGAAAGAAGTAGATGATTTGTTTTTAAGAAAATCTCGTAGGTCAGATGATGATGACTGGAATAATTTTGATAGAAATTATGAGAAAAGACCAATAAAAGATGATATCAGAGAACGGTCAAAAGCATATGTTAGAGAAGATAACGACATATATAATCGTCGAGGAAGTGAGCGCTACGACGAAAGAAGGCGGGACGATCGTGATCGATTTGGACGAGACGAATATGACCGAAAAGATAGAGGAAATGACTTTGAACGATTCAGAGATGTTAGAGATTATGCAAGAGAACGAGAACCTTTTAGAGAACGGGAGCTAATTAGAGATCGAGATTTGGGTAGAGATAGAGATCTGGGTAGAGAAAGGGATCTAGGTAGAGAAAGGGATCTAGGTAGAGAAAGGGATCTAGGTAGGGACAGAGATATGGGTAGAGACAGAGACCTGGGTAGAGACAGGGATTTGGGTAGGGATAGAGATTTGGGTAGAGATTTAATTCGTGATAGAGAATCTGGGAGAGATAGGAATCTTGTTAGAGATAGGTTTAGAGATAGAAGAGATGAATTAAGAAATCGTAGTCGAAGTAAGGATAAGGATAGTCGTAAACGTGAACATAGCAAAGATAATGATTCATTAGATAGTTTCAATTCAAAGAAAAGTCGAGAGACAAGAGAGGAGCCAACAAAACCTCAACCCGGTAAACCACAACATGTAGTAATGATTGATGATTTGTTAGAACCTCCTGGACGAAGTATGAGACCACAAAAAATCGTTATTATCCTAAGAGGTAAGAATAATGTATTTCATACTCATAAAAATAAGGAATCAGCCCTTAATTTACAACTCTTATGTTCTCACTCTTTTTTCAAAGGGGCCGTTCATAAAATACGTTCGCATACAAGGGGAGGGGAGGGATCTGGCTGAGTGTGACAAGATGTGAAAAGGGGGGACGGGGGGGGGGTATACGGCAACGTGACGTTCGCCGTTTATTATTTTTTGACATGAGCGCTAGCTCTGTGGCGCGACTCTAGCGGCATTGCGGTCCGTCACAACTGGTTTCTTTGTTTTTCCAATACTTGAGAGAGTAACGTTTCCACGTACCCTGCACTCTCGATTCAGTAACAAATGAAAATACTGTTTCTCATGTATTTATTATTATTTTATTCCTTCATTCGCCATTTAGCAGTGAACTAATACAGACGCTTTTTTTCATCTTCTCAATTTAATACTCTTTAGTTAATTACTTTATCCCTTCATATGTGGATATGTTCGTTATGAAAGATATTTATTAATTTATTTAAATTTTATTATATTAACTAAATAAATATTTTTAATTTTCAGAATTTGTGTACTATCATTTATAAATTATCATACTCAGCAGGGGGGGGGGTCTTAGTTTTTGTGACGAAATATTTCTAAGGGGGGGTCACAGAAAGTGTGACACGGCGTGACAATAGGGGGGGATGGGGTCAAAAAAAGCTGATTTTAGTGTGACGTATTTTATGAACGGCCCCAAAGCTTATCCCATTTCTATTTATAATGTCACTATCAACCTGGTATTGGCTATGATTGAAATGATTAAATTGTATATGGTTGAAAAATTCAATTAATATTATTTTATACAATCTGGGTATGTACTCGTATATGTATTGGCTATTACACAGTAAAGGTCCAAGAAGTGTTATCCAGGCTATATCAATGTCAAATAAAAAGAACTGTGCATTGTTTGTACAATTTAATATTTAAAATGTTGCCAAATTACTAATACATATATTAATAAAGTAGGTATATTATTCACCAGTTCTCATAACTGCCATACAAGACATTACAGATATAGCTAAGAGTTAAGGAAGTGTTCAATAAGTATTTTTTTTAATTTATTTTTTATGAGTCAATATCATAAAAATAAAAGTCTTGAACATATTATAAAAAAAAATATACAACATAAAAAATAAAAAATGTGTGCGTTATGAGAAGTAAATCGTTTTAAGTGCTTTAGACATACATACGAGTATGTACATCTTGCAGCAAGGATAAAATTTGTATGTCTCCGACTGCAAAGTACTATATTCCTTCGTGAACTTGTTATCATCTTTTTCTAGTTAGCTTTTATGCAGTCGGGTTTTTTATTTTTATAATATATTTATTTCTTTTAACCAATTTGTTACATAACTCATTATCTACATGGGTATGTCTGTAAAAATATTTACATTTTATTGGAAATTGTATGTTTAATTTCAGGTGCTCCCGGCAGTGGTAAGTCGTATTTAGCGAAACTAATACGAGATAAAGAAGCAGAACATGGTGGTACTGTCAGGATCATGTCTATAGACGACTATTTCATGCAAGAGGGCGAAATTGAAGAAAAAGACCCTACCACAGGAAAAATTGTAAGCATTAAATTTTATTTAAAAAAAACTAATAATACTTTCTTAATACTTTCTTAGATTTACGCGAATATTTGACATTTTAAATAAAACTATCTTTTCGGATTATTTCGGGGATTTTTTGATTTTTGGTTCCCGACGTTTCGAATGCTTTACAGCAATCGTGGTCACGGGAGAGACTAAGGTGTTAGATGTATCGAAGGTATAGTTGTTACAGACGGCCTACCCACAATTAACAAAATGAAAAATTGCACCAAGTACCTTACAATATTTTATAACTTTAAACATTATTATAGTATATTATATATAATATACTATAATATATATAGTATATTGTATATATTATATTATATATTAGTTTTATAATTGAATAGGGTATATTATTTATTTATTTTTTGCTGTTATCATTATAATTATTACAATTTTAAAAATATTAATTAGTAATCTATATTTACTTTTGCCATTATTATATTTATAATCATAAAGAAAAAAAAATATAAAATATAATATTGATTATTTAAGCCACATAATTGTTCTATGTGTAATATAAAAAAATAAAAATAAAAAAAAATATTTAAAATAAAAAAAACTAATTCTATAATAATAATTTTAAAGTATACTTTTGTAATTTTCAAGTCAAATGGTTTTTTTGTTGTATATAAAAAGATTCTGTTTTATAATGGATTTTATAAGGGTAATATGGTATGATTTATAATGTAGATGAATTATCTCAGGGAGAAAGAAAACTACAAAATACACTTATATTTATCTACATTATAAATGCGGTAGTTTATGAGTTCAGCTCTTTTTTTGCGACTTTTTATCGATGATTATATTAAACGAACAAAACCGTTAGTGAGAACTTATAAATACCTCGTGTCGCGGTGTTTATGGTCGCATTCCTCCGAAACGACTCGACCGAATTTAATGATTATTTTTTGTATATTTGGTAGGTGTGAGAATAATAGGCCGTAAAGTATTTTTCACTCTCCTACCCCCACCCCCCTTTTTTAACATAAAGCCAAAGATTTTTTTTGTAGATTGAACGCGGGCATAGCCGCGGGTTCTGCTAGTAATATATGTAAAAATACTATTAAATCATTTTAGGTAAAACGGCCATCTCTGAAATATGAATACGACGAGAGCTTAGAAGAGACATACATAACTTCCCTGAAGAGAGCCTTCAAACGTAGCATTACTGATGGTTATTTCACATTTTTGATATATGACTCTGTAAATGAACAACTAAAGAGTTATGCAGACATTTGGAACTTTTCGCGCCAAAATGGATTCCAGGTACGTTTTGTTTAACGAAGACCCAAATATATAGCCCCTTTAGAATATATTAATGACAAATGAAATAAGTTTAACAATTATTTTATTTAATTAATTACATAATGAATTAATTAGTAATTACTTTATACATTTTGTATAACCCTTTGTGATTTAAACCGGCGTTTAAGTAACGCTACTTTTGCGCGCTAACTACGCCCACCGAAGTGGTCCTCCTCTGTGTGTCTCTTGGCTTCGCGCCTGGCTGGGTTGCCGGACGCTAATGAGTGCCTCCACCACGACAAGGTGAACACTGAACACACATCGGGGGAGATCTTATATACCGACCTGCGCTAACAGTTATATTAACTACTTTAAAGATTCAAGAAGGATAGACATTATTTATTAGATATTTTTTGTAAACTATCAATATTTACCATTAACTCCAGGTCTACATTTGTACGATGGAAATGGATCCGCAAATGTGCTTCAAGAGGAACATTCATAATAGGACTTTGGAGGACATAGAAGTCATTATATCTAGATTTTTCCCAACTCCCACACACCACATACAACTTGATGCGACGACTTTGTTGCAAAGTGCGTCCATTCCAGAGGTCCATATGGAAGACGCTGATGACGTCACAATGGAAGACGCTGAAAATACTGAGGTGAGATTCATATAACAACCGTTGTATGGACATGGCGAATTCTACTACTTTTATTTGTATTATTTTACAATTTTTATAACATACAGGAAACATGTCAAAGGTTCGCTATTCCTACTTCTAAGCAAGAAACATTTAGGGCTATATAAGTTTTACGTTACAGGATTTATAATGTTTTAATAACATGCATTTTTCATTGTTATTGTATCGAAACGTCCCACCAATATGGAATCTTCCAATAGTTAGGTTAGGGCTAATAACTTTTATTTCAGCGTATACTTAATGCCTCAGCTGTTCTACCGCAGGTTGAAAGTAGTTTTACGTCGAAATGGGAGAAAATGGACGACGCCGCGCAACTAGGTAGGTTATTAGTCATGCTTATTATATTATACTGTTGACATCTTTTTAATTTATTCATCGTTACAATATGGATGATCATACAAACATTGAATAGATTATATGTTATATCTTCTTTTTTGTTTATACATTGTTAGTTTTTTTTGGCATACCACGAATATAATTTATCGAATTTTATAATTGGTTGCAACGTAAACATCTTTTTTTTTAATATAAATATAATATTATATGTGTATATTGTATCCTTGTTAGTCACTTAAACTTAGAATTTTTTATCTAATAAGTGTCGTTTATTTAAGTATATAACTTTTACGATCATCTCAAACACTTGCCCTCCCTCAGTGTGTGTAAAAGAGTTAAATTATTAGCCATTGAATGCCTCGATATATTGTTTCAGCTCGACTCGACGGCACCAACAAACCGCTCCGGCCCTCGCAACTTTCAATGGAAGACTACCTACAGCTAGACGAATGGAAACCCAACAAGGCTAAACCTGGCAAGAAAACTGTAAGTATAACACATTTTAAACAAACATTCGGAATAAAGACCGTCATATTACATTTTCTTTTTACTAAAATGAATTATATTGATTTTCTCGGAGTTACATTGAAAAAATGAGAACGGTGGTTTTTTCGATGATTCGCGAACGTATTTGAAATTATAAGCTGGAATTATTTACGAACAATTCCTTAACTACGAAGTGATTTTTCTGAACACCTGATACAAATCAAAGGAGTTATTATTATATCTCTGTGATTGCGTGTTCTCATTTTATTATATTTTGTATATTCAAAATATTACTATATCTTCTTCATGAGTGATTATTTAAATATATTACAATATTAATATTTTTACGCTTTTGTACCATATTTGATGATCTCAGTATGGAGATACATGTTTTTTTCTTATATGAATATCAAGGTGTTGTGGTAAGCTAGACGAAAGAGAACATTTTTTTCCAACGTTAATATTATTAATTACGTGGGTAATTTATAATTATATTCTTAAGTTGAGATAGATGTTAAGCGATTTTTTATTTTTTAAATTTATTTGAGTCAATTTTTATTCGTATTTGCGTGCGTGTTTTAGCCGTGTCGTATAGTTTTTTTAACAAAGATACATTTTGGAAAGTCCCAACATCGTGTTGAGCTCAAATTTTAAAAGATGCATAAATTAATATGAATTTTCTAGGCATTTTACAACTTCAAGAAAAGTGAAAATAATTTAAATACTAAAATATATACATAGTAATACACCTTGATATTTTTTTACGAAGAATTGATTCACAAAAGGTGAGTTGATCAGATGACATGACTTGTCAGCTGACAAAAACAAAAACTTTTCAAATATTCAGTATTTCAAAACTATTTATTTATTTTAAAACCAAAATGACTAAAATAATTAAGTTTAATAAAATATTTAAAAAAAAGATACATCCATAAAAAATATATCTTGGACATAGATAGACCAAAATGGAGTAGTTCTTCTACTAACAGCAGTAGAAGAAAAATAAAATTATTACTAGTTTTTAAACCATTGCAATCTTTCAGTTCTGAACCTCCATTGGTCATTAATGTATATGGACACCATATCTATGTTAAAAATTATCCATTTTTTTTTAATTCGCATAACATCGCCTACTCAACTAGGTAATTAATTTATTATTAAAGATAAAAAAAATTATTGACGGTAAGTTTGGATTTTGTGATAGCGGTTTTATCATATTATAATTGAAACAGGTACGGTGGGCGGACATTGAAGAGAGAAGAGAACAGGAGAAGATGCGCGCTATCGGTTTTGTCGTAGGACAGACGGACTGGACTCGAATGACGGACCCTACTATGGGGTCCAGTGCACTCACTCAGACTAAATATATAGAGAGAGTTAGGCGATTTTAAAAAATAAAATATTTTGCTTTTAGGGTTCTTAAGAGTATTATTTCATTAACTATCCCAAGGATTTTGAATAGACTATAAGTAATACATAAACTACAATACACAGTCACATAATTCATCTATCAATAAGTGTGAAATTTTACCGGAAGTGAAACGATATCAATAATTTTGGTTTTTATTTCTAATTATTAAAATATTTTTTGGTGAGTGCGACTACAGCTCCCATGTACTGATTTTTTCAGTTATCATTATTTTATTTATTTATATTTTCTTCGTTATTTTACTTTAAAATATGTAATTTGTTGAAAATGTGGTAATAACATTATTTATAACTCTTTTTAATCTTGCACAGCGCGTATCCTGCTTTAAAATTAGAAAATTAGATAGTCTGCTTTTAACCATTTAGGTTTTTAATTTTTGTTCAAAAAAGACAATTGTCTTAGTTTTTGGTGCGTTTCTTATTCATATTAATAAATACAAGTCAAATATCCTTCTAACTTACATGTTACACATTAATAATACGTGAGATATCACAGTGACACCTAAAAAACAGGCTCAATAAAACGATGAGAACAAGTTGACGAAGGAACTTACACATATTATGTAGTCGGAGACTTGCCTGCATGTTTTGTGCTAGCTGCGAGTATCTGTCTCAGACTGCATAATACGATGTTCTTTTGTCTCTTTGTTCTCATCTTTTTAGTTCGCTTTTTACGCAATCGAGTTTTTTATTTTTGTATTTTTTTTATTTGCAACTTTTTAGTTTTGGTCAGTTAGACATTTTCAACCGACTTCAAAAAGGAGGAGGTTCTCAATTCGACTGTATTTTTTTTTTTATGTTTGTTACCTCAGAACTTCGTCATTTATTAACCGATTTGGACAATTTTTTTTTGTTTGAAAGGGTATACTTCCAGATTGGTCCCATTTAAATTTAAAAAAAAAATACCACCCCTAAGGGTGGAAAAATAGCTAATAATGAATTTAACCTACTTCTAATTGTCATATTGACTTGAAACTTTGCAAGTGTTTCTATTTCCGTTGATAGTACAGAGGTTCGGTATTGTTGACCTGATCTGATGGTAAGGCCAGAAGGCGGATAGGTGGAACTCTTCAACGATAAATAGTAGATACTTCGAGTTTGGGCTTATTTTGTTTGGTTTGACAAGCCTAACACTTTAGAATTCTTACTTTGCTACTACTGTCTACACTAAAAAGGGAAAAATAAAAACTTTTTAACAAAAAAATAAAAACCGACTTCAAACAAAAGCACTAAAAAGTAAAAAATAACTGATTGGTAGTTTTCATTTACTATACATACCTAATCAAATATTTTCGAAGTCGGTGTGCTTTGCTTTGTATGGGTTGGCACCGATTTCAAAAATATTTGATTAGGTATGTATTTAATAGGTAGGCTTTAATTACTTAGCCAAAGCACACCGACTTCGAAAATATTTGATTAGGTATGTATAGTAAATGAAAACTACCAATCAGTTATTTTTTACTTTTTAGTGCTTTTGTTTGAAGTCGGTTTTTATTTTTTTGTTAAAAAGTTTTTTAGTTTTATTTGACAATTTATTATCCTGAATTACTTTAAAACATATAAGTTGTATATGGTTTTGTAAACGCCTCGAAACGTGTATTTTGATACCCCACTCGATTGATTCCGACGAACATTTTTTTTCAAGACAAATTGGCGTCTTACATCCACCATTTTGACTATAATAATTAATAATTATTAATGATATCTATATACCTTATATACACTCACGTTCTCAAGACGAATCGAATGCGTTCAGTAATTACGAGGGATGATAGGGTCGGACATATGTATATATACATACATACAGGTCACACACAACCCTCCTTTGGGTTTTGCTGCAGTCGGGTAAATATAAGAACAATGATTTATCATTATTCGTTTTTAATCTATTGTTTTATTAGATATAAATAGAGTAATCTATAATTTGACAATACTCTGTTTCATTTAGCATATTTTTCGGTCAAATACATAAATTAACAAAAATATATATGTATATTGATGTTAGTGGTGTTGGTAAAGTGTATACAATAAAAAAAAAATAGCATTATAAATTGTATGTAAATCGTGCCATTGCACATAGGGTGTTTCAAACTTGTACATGAGTCATTTAATAATAAATAAATAAACAAACGAAAGATTTTTATTTTTCCATCATATTTAATTTCAAGTTCTAATTGTGGTGTTTTTACTAAAAATTTAAATTTAACCGTGACATGATTTATACTTAATAGTCTTCGGGTGGATTGATAAAACCAGAAATATCCGTATTTTTCTTAAAAATATTTTGATGCTTTTGAGATTTTCTCCACCGCGCATCTTCAGAAGTGGTTATTTTTAAATAATTTTCATCATTCGCATTTTCTGATAATGTTTTTTCTAAAGTATTTCTTTTATTGTTAGTGTCCGTTTCGAATTCGCCGGTTTTGTCGAATTTATTATGGGTTTGTTTGGCGATGCTTTCCTCGCCATCTCTCCCACCGGTCATTATCATTACTTGCGGCGTACTCATAGCGGTCATATGGTCTTTTAAACATTGTTGAAGAATATGCAAAAAGAATAGAAATGCCAACAATGTTAAAGCTGACATGGCAGCGTTGTTTTTGTGGCTGCTTCCGCCTCCATAGTGGCTGAAATTTATTTTACATTTAAAACTTATATTTCACTTACTTGCCTAATAGAAATGTACCTATTAAAAAATTCTAAAAATTTCAACTAATTACCAACTCGGGGCTCGAAACTTATTCGATTATTATTCAAAGTATAGTTTCTTAGTTTAACCAAACATCAGTTTTTAGTTCATTTATTTTTTATCTGGACAATTCTAATGCCTTGTGCAGAAAACTTTTGGCCGATACATTTTGTTGTCAAAAATATTGATTTATTATATACTTCTGAGATACCCGGAAATAGCAGTTGCATGCAGGGGAATGGTTCCTAAATGTAGAACACACGCCTTGCAATACAAAACCAATAATATAAAATAAAAACTAAAGAAGAACGCGACAGACTCTGCATTTGATATCGCTAACAATATGTAACAAAATATGTTTTGGGACGTTCAAAAAACTACCATCTATAAGCAATAAGGATATGAGCTGCAAGCTGATACTCAATGTGTTTTTACTGTTATTGTAATAGGAGAAGAGAAAAGCCTCAACGTCGATGGTTGAGTTATATGAAGAAGGATATGGGAAGCTGCGATCTCAATTTAAAGGACATAGGATGCTGAGTAAAATCTGGTGAGATAAACGGTTGAAAATTGTCTGTTAGGAGCGAGAAATTTTAAAAACCAAAGGAATATTACCTATTTAAGGATGTCGTGACTGACATCAAATTTTGAAAAAAAAATGCAAAGTCCAAGATTTTAGGAAACTGAAATTACTAAACGGATAGGTAGATTAACCATGCGATATCGTCATTTTATGAATTTATTCGCTTATTCGTAGCCATATATATACTTATTGCTGATCTAAAGCGCTTTGATGTGAACCTTGGATCGGATGAATAATATTATAAGGAAATTTAAAGCATTAGTCTAAAGTTCCGAAGTGTCCTCTAACCTGAATGATTTTCATATTTTTCCCACATTACAATTAGACAATAAGAGTATGTGGACAAAGAGAGAGCTGTGCTCGGCGTCACCGTTGGAGGTCATAACGAAAAAAAAATGTTAGAAACATTCTTATTTTACATGTTATATTTAAATATTGTACGATACTCACTGTTTTGTAGGCACAATATGCCCTTGAGCTGGCTGAGATGGTTCATACGGGTAATATAGAGGCTGATCATGTGCGGTTCCTGAATAATCGGCGTATCTATCAAAAAATTAAATCTTGGTTGTAATTCTTAAGAGACTTGTGCCTAATTTTTATTTATCAACTACTTACAACGGCCTTTTGCTATTATCTCACGACAACAAGTTGATGTACCAGGTTAAAAATCCGGCACAAAAGCTTGTATGTATATAGATATATTTAAAATTCTAAATATTAATCCTTTCCTGCGTGAAAAAGAATTAACCAAAAAAGTCTGTCGCATTTATATTATTACTAGCAGAACCCGCGGCTTCACTCGTGCCAATACTACGAAATCTTTAAAAGATAGTTTCATACAAACTTTCATCACCTATTTTACGCCCCTTATGGGATGAATTTGGAAAAATGCTAAAACACGTATTTATTTTATTGAAGAGCATTAGTACCAAGTTTCAAGTAATTCTGATCATAAATATTTTTTTGGATCGTATTATAACGTGTTTTTCCGTGAGAATTACAAAATCTCCTGCGGTATAAAGTAGCCTATGTCACTCTCCAGCCCTCCAATTATCTCCACACAAAAAGTCACGCCAATCCGTCACTCCGTTTCGACGTGAAAGAAGGACAAACAAACTCACATTTATAATATTAGTATGGATGTGAGGATTTATTAAATTTTTCGTTATCGGTCTATAAAAGTTCGTATGTAAAATTACTATAACTTTGTAATTTTTTTTAATTAGTATGACCGAAGCGTGTATTATATTAACTAACCTGTCTGCCAGTTGTTTCATTGGCAATCCTATTTGGGAGTGTATGGTATCCATCGTCAGATCAGTCTCCACACACAACTGCGAATGTCAGGGTTTATGGCAAAGAAGTGTTCATTACGCTCTAGTTCCCCTGCTGTATCTAATATGCAACATGCTACAACGGTATACGGTTGATAATTTTTTCATAAATTATCGAATAAACAGTTCTTTACTTGAAAAAGAAAACTTTTTAACCAAAGCGAAAATAAAACTCATTTATATTTTTTAAAGTTTATTTTACAATCACAATCACACAAGGACGTCCTCAATCACTCGATCACAAAAATATACACAATATTACTAACTATATGTGATATTAATTTATTTATATCACTCAAAACATCAGTCGTTAATTACAAATAATTGGCAGAATTAAAAAACAAATTCAGTGCCAATTCTATAAAATTCAAAGGACCTGTTAGACAAAATCTTTTGAAAAGGGATTGCTACGACGTTTTGCGGTATTTTAGCGGGGCCTAAGCATTAACTTCTAGAATAAGTTAAATAAATAATTTAAATAAATACCTTACTTTATCCATTTTATACTGTGCGATGGGATAAACTGCTAGCTTTTGTTGAAAAAAAAATACAATTGACAAGACCTAATTGAGCAATTTGAATTTGGAAAATAATTCCAAATCTGTTTAAAATAATTACTTTTTAAGTTAACTGATTTTTACACAAGGTTTCTATTATTTTCTTTAGCTTAAAATATATTTGTTGGCATGGATAATTAATTTTGGAAAGTCACTTAAATTAAACCTCGTTACACTCTAAGTAAAGATGGCGACAGTCTACGCCTGAACGTCCGCGACGCCCTGCTTCGTAAAATTGATCGAAAGTTCCAGCAGATTGTCTCTCCAGGACAAAACTGGCGGCGTACCTACAACAATAAGTTCATTAAAGTAACGTAAATATACCATGAAAAAATATTTTTAGTATGATAATTATTAGCGCGGATAAGAGTAAATTGTGTTGTATTCAGCCCTTTTAAATGTGGCACTGCTGGGCACCAGTCTCCCCTCAATACAGGGGAAATCGGGCTGTAATCCACCACGTTGGTCAAGTGCGGGATGATGGATTAAAACATATCCAAAATATTCTAATAATATAATGCGAGTAGATAAATGATTAACATGTTAAAAACTTACGTTCCCAGCTGGCAGAAAACACTTTTAGGGCCAATATCTGTGGAGCATTCGTTATTGGCATCGCACACATATTTTTGGAGGCACTTTTCGTCATTAGTTTTAAAGGATCGTACGTATGTCTTCAACATGGCGATACCGGCGATAGCAGCGTCACTGATAGAGTCCTTCCTACCCATTGATCTGGCAGCTAGTGATCGGTGCGAGAACGATGTTTTAAGAGCATCCAGAAGATTTACAACGATGTTGATAAACTGAAAAAAAATTGAAAATTGTGTGAAAAAATTATACATTGTATAATATTTAATTAATAAAATAAATAGTTTAATCCAATTACTATATGTGGTAATTTATTAACATTTATAAAGCAGAGCTCGTATAATATGTGATTATGTGAAGATGAGGAATTAAGTGATATTAAAGTCGAAAGTTACTTCAATAAATACAATAATAATATGGTCCATTTCACAAGGATAGGAAGGATAGCTCGCGTACCTCTCCAGCCTGCTTTGCCATGGAGGCCACTTGATCGGGATCTTTTGCACCGAGCACCGTCGACAGAACCGCAGCCAATATACTCTGAAGCAAGCGAGAAGCGAAACCGTCTCCATAACCATACTTTTCTATTTACATAATAAGTATTAGACTACCTCAAAGAAGTTGTATTTAAAATATATTCTTATTTTCTGTGAGATAGTCATAGGACGTGAAGGCTGCAGTTATTTGTGGATATCTAAATTCTAAATTGGATTGCTTACTAAATGTGAGGAATAAATTTTATATAGGTGCTTTACATTAGTGTTTCAAATATGATAAATATAATATAGTATAAATACATATGCGTCTCTACATGATGTCGATGTTAGTGGATCAGTATGAATTGTAGCTAAATAAATGTTTATACACATAATTGCTAATTCTTTTAATTGAAAACTTTTACATGCGCTGGATGAAATATTATTTTTAAGATAAGGCATCTTACCTGCATTGGAGAAGATTCGTTGTCTACTTTATCAATGCCAGTGTTGTTTGTTGTCCCTCCTAGAATAGCGGTAAGGATTTTGAGACCCATTGAGAATAAAAACGTCCATGGAGATGGAGAGGGTGAATCTGTGTCCAAATTGTCACTCTTGTTTGGTCCTACTGCGCCGGCAGGGTTGAAAATCATTTGCATTATCATACCTAAAGATAGATTTAGAGATAATGAATATATTTGGAATTCAATAAAATTTCATGTGTTTAAGTATCCTTTGTTGATTCTGTGTCGATTCCTACCTAACATGTTTGACCATGATGAACCGCTGTCCGATATAGAATTGTTTTGGATATCGTCTAAGTCGTCGAGTGCTACTTTCTTCAATGCATTGGACTTTTCGGCGAATTTACGTTCCTCAGCGATTTGCTCTCTGTGAGGTACCGGTAATGAGTTACTGTAATATTGTGGATTTTGAGTTCTTACATTGCTTGTGGCCTGAAACAAAATTTAAAGATATTATCGTCGGAAAAAGTCTTGAGAAATCACGCGAACTGGAGCAATAATTTCAAGTTTAATTCATACCTGAGAAACAAGAGGTGCATGCTGCTGCGGGTATGCAAGCGTGTGAAGGATTGTCGACGAGCAGATAAGGGCTAAAAATGCCCACCCTGTCACCTTTTGATGCATACTGTTGACAAAAAAATAATTTACGTGAATATTTTGTAAGGAAAGACTTTTTAAATAATCGAAAACTAAAAATAGCGCTCGATCTTAGATAAGAAAGTTTTCTATTACATAAGTGAATAATGATGTGTTCCGATGAATTGTCTCTATTTGGACTCCTCATAAATTTACTTTTATTTTGAGGATAGAAACTAATTACAGGATACCCATTAAAATAATTACGTATTTGTCATCGACAATAAAATTTTGAAAATTGACTTAATGATAGCATTTATTTAAAGTGCATGGACTTTTTATGTTGTGAACAACTTTCTAGTAGAAAAGCAGTCTTGATATTATGATATCACGGAGATGTTATATGCGGTATGATACGCTGCTTGATCACCTATCCGGTATGGAAGTGTGTTAGCGGTTTGACCGACAATCTCTATACAGGTGACCCGGTCTTTGCTAACTGTAGTTCGGATGTCACCTCTCGCACCTGCAGTAGGTGCCACTTCTATAAATTGAAGTTAATAGAAACGGTCACGAACGGTTATGGCATAGGCAACTCCGAATATGGAATGTTTAGTTTTTCATTGTAGTCATTATAAATTGTTATGTTATAAATATTTTATTTTAGCATAATACATTAAGAATATAACAAATGTTACAGATTTTTATTATCATTTTTAGAAATTTATTGCTTAAAGCCTTAAAATACCTAATGTCAGAGGTTCATGATTTTATAAAATATTTTTGAATACTTTACTATACTTTCTTCACAGATTCAACTTATCTTATTGACAAGATATTTGTTATATTCGTTTCTGAACATTTTTTTTAAATTTTGCTTTAAAGCTTTAGCTTTAACGTAGAAAAAATTAGCATGTCATAATTTTTGTTCAACTGTTCGTTACTAGGCGCACTGCTTAAATGAGTATCTAGGAGAAATTTGTAGCTGCATAAGCCTAGCGTGCCGCTAATGTTCTATGTATAGATTTTATTGCTCTTTAAACACCGGAGTAGATTGTAAGAGAAATTATACATTAAAATTACTATAAGTAAAACTAACAAATTACCTGATATTATGGAGATAGATATAATTAATGTTTTAAAACTAGAGAAAGGAGGAAGTAGTCCGGAAAGAAACTACTTAATTATTAAGCACTTCGTGTTTCGTAAAGGTTAATTATTCTTTTAATTAAAAAAAAGTACCTACCTACAGTTTATAGGTGCCTTATACCTCTTTTAATACAACTTGTGGTAAAATGTTATTTATTTTAATTTTACCAATATTTTTTAAGCTTATAATAATGCATAACATGCATTGTAAGTTTTTCAACTTTAAAAAACAACATTAATTTATTTAATATAAATATATTAAAGATGTCACAAAAAGTTAGCAGCTCCGACCTCATGACCTAGTGACCCTGAGAAGCGGAGTCGGAGGCTACTGAACTTCCATGCACTGGAAAGCGTCACTTTCGATTTGTTTTTTTTTCATACATATTTGTTTGTAGTTAGCCTAATCGCCTAAGTTTATTTTCCTCCATACAAAACGTAGCTCTAAAGGATTGTATCTACTGATGTAGCCTTATTTCATTTACACCCCATAATAGGTGATTTCAATCGCCTTCCCTTTAAAAATATAGTAATCCACTATCAAGTTTAAAAAAGTAAAAAAATGTTTTGTTTTCCATGTTCATTATTCTTTGATTGCTTAATTGATAAGTTTGTATTAGCACTAGTTTTCAGAGGTAAATAATATATTTTGACCAAGTTAAAAAGAATGTTGAGATTGACTGAATGGCTTATATGTTTAAAATTTCACTCTTCGTCAGTGGTAAGTATATATTCAATTCCGTGCGTCTTTCATATGTGATGGTAGTGCAAGGTGCAGAGTTGTCGATGCGAGGAACATGGCGATAGGTGAAAGCAGCGCGAGCCGGCCGCGTGTGCGACTGCTGCGCAAGGTTAACGTTTTTCTAATTTCGGAGTGAGGGCCAGACCTGATATTACGGCGCGGCGAACTAGCTCCCTACTTTCATCGTAAATTCGCGTTGGAAAAATAAAAGTCTTCAATTTCACTCATACGACGGTTTTCTTGGGAAAACTTATTCTTATATAGTGGGGAGGCGTCGAGAAAAGGAAAATGTTATATAAAATGTTTTCTCGCTCGTCGTTTTGGATTCATTTTTCACTCGCTGACCGGTCCGGCGTGCAATCCGCTTTCTAAAACCGTGCACAAGTCTGCCACTGCGTGTTTCACACGCGGATATGAGCACGAATTGATTATTCAGCCGTGGACATTTTGTATTCGTTTTTAAGTATGCGTTGGCAAACAAATAGAAATGTATTTAGTAAAGCGTTCAACATTAGCATTTTATTTGATACTCTAATATGGTTAATCGTATTCAACGGAAGTTCTGTAAGGCACCGTTTTTTATTTCAATAAGTTTATATAATTAACTAATTTAAATTATTGCATATTCTATTAATAATTATGTCTAGTTAAATATAATTAATTAAGATTCAGAGTGTTGAAATGTTCACATACGTATGTCTATTTCTGAGCCATTAGGGTGTTACGGAAGAAGTAGACCGAACGGTACAATACCTAGCCAATGCATAGCACATGCTTCCTTAGTTATGGTGTATGGATATTGGAAAGATCGTTTATCGACTAAGTAAGCTTTCAACATGCTTATTTAAGCTTTGTTACGCTTGTCTTTAATTATTTTTTTCTTAAGAAATTTGAAATCTTTTATGAGTGGTTGATTTAATTTGAAGATTTTTATTTATAAAATATATACCTACCTAACAATTTAATACATTGGCTTTTTATTTACAATAAAAATTAAATGATATATCGGTATTAGGTAATATTAGAAAGTAGGTAATATAATGATCAATAAGCTTAAATCATAAAAAGTTGCCGAGATTAAAATGAATATCTACTAAAATATCATTTGTATAACGATAACCCATAATTACTGTCTTTAAGCGATTTTATTACTCGACGGCCGGTGAATGACTAGATTCCTCTCGGCGTCACGACTTTCACTTTAAAGTTTTTTGGATATGAAAGGAATGAATCAGAATGGTTTACGACCTGCGAGTCGTAGAACTTGTTTGGTATAGGTACATTCGTATTGTTTGCTTTCTAAAAAAATATGAAAGTTGTTTACTTTAAAAATCATTTTCTTTTTTATTTAAAACGTTTAAATTTACAATCGTCTTAAGAGATTTTTAATTTTATGCATTTACGTGTAGATATTTGGGTACTCAAAAAGTAGACGTTGCATAACTTTGCTGTAATTTTAATACGTAATTTCTGTTAGAGCATACGAGAAACTACGAGTAGGTAGCGTCAGTGACAGCACGCGAGCTGTGTATTGACCATTCGGATCGCAGCAGCTTTCATCGCCACTTTCAACACTATCCGCGAACGTTTTAAGACTTTTAATTAGCTATTTAAAAACTTGCTGTATAAAACATATATGATACATTAATATTACGTTACAATATAGTTTTTATATATTTTATATGCAATATATTAAACTGAAATAAAATAATCTTAGTCTTATCACATTGTTATTATTTGAATTTTAGGACTTTCTCGAATAAAACAATAGTGTTATACTTTAAATATGTAAACGTACATTTATGAGTTCACTACTTTCGTTTTACTTTTTCGAGATGAGCGGATGCGTTTGAATTCTGATGAGCTTGAACATGAATACCACTTTTGATTCGCTCTATTAATTGATTGGAGCAATTAGAGAAGTAAACCGTTAAGATTTTAATTCAGCTACCGTTGCTGCGATCATACACACAGTGTATTTTACTAATTAAATTTACCTATTGCAAATATTGCTAAAACTTAACAATCAATCACTTGACATTGTTTTGACAAGCGTGATAAGAGGCTTTTGTCCACCGCATCTAATTCAGGGTTGAATGAGACCGTATTTTCACATATTAGAAAGTGAAGGTTCTCATTTACATGTGCAAAGTTCGTAGCAGGGTAACCGCATGCGCGTATCCTCTGTCAAACTACTGTGAAATTCTCGTGACCTCATCCAGCTATTGTTTCTCTTTATTGGCGTATAATGTATTTTCTATAGGTTTCCATCTATTCTTCTTTTGAAAGAAGCCGTGTGAATTGAGTCGAGGCGTATGGGATTTATTACATAACTGTCAGTGTGTTTGATAAGAAAAGACTGTTTATTTACCTTCTTGGAAAATACCATAAGTGCATAAGTATAAACTCTTAAATATTATTAAAGAAATTTAAATATAATTAATATACTGCGAATGCTAATTTATATCTATTTATTCTAGTTTTTTTTATAAATTTTGAATAAAAAGAAAAAGTTGATAGATAATTTATATAAGAGTTGAATATTTTTCAGTATTCTAAAATAATATTGGCACCATTATTATTAGATTAATAACGCTTTAGAAAAACTATCTGATGAGATTTATGAATGATGTACCTAACTATTCATTTAATTAGACAAAAAAATATGTTTACATGCGATTTTTTATTATTTAACTTTCTCCGTTCCAATGTCTTAATATAATGTCGTGATAGTTATACTTTCACAATTATGGAAGGCGTTCATCAAAGTGGCGGGAAATTTAAATTAGATATTTTAGGAATCACAGTTAGTATAAAAGTTATTGAATCTCAATTAACCGACTTCAAAAAGGAGGAGGTTCTCAATTCGATTGTTTATTTTTTACACAAAATTTGTCACCAAAACCACCTTAAATAATGATAAATATCACAGGATCACGAATCAAAAGCGTCCAGCCCGTCAGTATATTTCACAACTTTTCAAACACATTTTCACTCACTGCTAAAAACATTTTTCAAAAATTTCTTACCTTATATTGTTTCAAAGGATAATCACTAAATCACTGAACACTTATTGATATCTTCCACGAGGTAGCTAATCGTCACCGGTGAAAGTGCGTGTTGCTTGTGCGAGAGTTTGACTTGCAATGAGTGGTGCGCCTTGAACTTCACATATATATAGGATGACCCAGTTAAGAAGGCGATAGCTAACTGTGCTAGTCGGTCCGTCTGTCCGTGTGTACAACCTGTTCATCCTGTTGTGTGTATTTGGACCCCGCAGTCCTTTAGTCCTTGTCAAGGACGTCGGCTGGGCGAATCAAGCCTGAAACGTCTGCGTCCATAGATGAACTCTATGCTATAATAGATTAATGAAATTTATCTATTTTGTTCCAGGTATTTCATCTTCGTCTCAACCGATTTTTAGTCTCGGCGTCGGCGGCCAATATCACTGAGACTGAGTTGGAAAACAAGCATTATATCGTGAAAGTCCTGCGCCCGACCATTAGTAATCAGGCGTAGGAGTTGCCTGAAGACTACTAACATTTCAACTTCAACTTCATCCGGCATTGATAAGTTTTTGAAGGAAATACCCAGTACCTTACTCTTTTAGCCCAACCTCGGATTTGAATCTGGAATCTGACCCCATTGTCTACATAATATTATGCAGATAATGGGGTTCACAGTATATGGGTTTAAAAATATGAAAATTTTAAATTTTGCTAAGAAGGCTTTTGAGATATGTTACT
This sequence comes from Brenthis daphne, assembly GCA_947093115.1. Lineage (NCBI taxonomy): Eukaryota > Metazoa > Arthropoda > Insecta > Lepidoptera > Nymphalidae > Brenthis > Brenthis daphne. Next base: position 16,964,929 of record OX352476.1, on the reverse strand, counting down.
TATTAGTACTTATCATTTAATGAGTTTATTTATTTCAAGCCTCAAAACACAAAATAGATGTACATAAACAGTAAGTTACTCGTTTCATAGAAATATACCGAGCAATGCCCTCCGATGATAACAGTCTGGTCACACGCCTGTGAATGCCATTTGTAATTAATCGTAATTAAGATCTGGTAAGTTTTTCTTTGCAGATTTGCATATATTCATTTTAGCAATGTTAACAAATCTTAAAAACATATAATTAATGGTTTTCAAGTTTCGAAATTCGTCTACGGTTTCGCCTTATTTTTAAATCAAAATAAAGTTTGCTTTTGCAGTGTCTTTAAATGCAGTAGAGAAGTAGAATAAGCATTAGGTAGGTACTCGTATATAATACGTGTTAAAAACTTGTTAAACTTCATGTGAAAGTCTCGTCGAAATTGGTGTAAATAGAAAAATTTGCATTTTAACATAAATTGCCCTAGTATGTACCTACATTGTACAATGTACATATTATCTCTCTCTGGGGTCGGTCCCTCACGTCTGAGGATCGTGGTCAGTGTTAGGGTTGCATCTGGAGCGGATGATCTGCCTCCACCGGTTTCTGTTCAGCGCGTCTCTTACCACCGTGTGGAATTTCGATGACGAGTCTTTAATTTGGTCGGTCCATCTTATTGAAGCACGACCGCGCGATCTTTTGCCTTCGGTATTTCCAACCACAATGAGTTTGTCCAGACTTTCGTCGCCTCTGCGCATTTATATTATAGATATAAAAAAAATCTGAAACAACATTTTGTTCGTAATATAGAAGTATTATATACTATATTTTATGCTCCTTAATTTTTTATTTTAGATGATAGATTGATTCATTTGTTTTTAATCTTTAAAATATTTTACCTTCCTTCATCATATGAGATTATAAAAAACTTTTTGAGAAGGAACATACTTGCGATAGCAAATGAGGCACAGGTAGTGAATAATGAAGGTTTCATTCAATTTTGTTTACAGATTAGCGGCCACACCGATTACTGAATGGTACCGTAGCAAAATTTACGTAATATCATTCATAGTGTTCTGTAACTTTTATACGTAATATATATTTTTTTTGTATTATAGACTTAGTATAGATTCTAAGTAATAATTTTACCATAACATACAACTTTGTAGGTCATTCATTAACAGTTAATTAATTTTAAACAAACATTAATTAATTTTAACTAGCGACATGCCCTCAATGCTTCGCTCGGGTGCGTCCCTACGTGCCAAACGGCCTATGTTCTACTCCAGGTTAAAGTCTTATCTGTATTATGTATACTAAATTTCACCCAAATCCGTTTAGCCGTTTTAACGTGAAGAAGTAACAAACGTACACACACATACACACACACACACAATATTATTCAGTTTAAACGTATAGTTTTATATATCAAATGTCTCAAATGCAAAAAAATAATAATTGTTTTCTTCCTGCAGGTACGGGCAATTTTTATAGCCTTCTTTCTACTTTTTAGATAAATCGACGGATGTTTACAGTAAGTGTTTTATAGCTATTTCGGGTTCCATTGACTGATTGCCATACGTAATATTCAAATGTTCAATTCGAACTTAAAGCTTGCATTGTGTTGCGCTCTGTTTTATTGCTTAGATATTTTAAATAAAAAATATTATTTTTATCTAATTGTTTCATTAAAAATAAACCCTCTTCCCTGCGATACATCTGTTAAGCATTCTAATTTAAATATATGAATTTAAACAGTATTTATATCGATATTAAACTAACAATAAATATTATTATTTATGTTGGGTGTGGTGCCGAGGTGGGCCCTAGCTACGTCGACCTGTTTTGGTCCATTGTAGCTCCCTTTAGCTAATAATAATAATAAACAATAAATATAAATATTTAGCTACGTACTTATTCGACGACTTACTCTCGCTAAGCCTGGGTGCGTCCCTGGGTGCCTAAAAGTAGTCTATGCCCACCAATGTATGTATGGTATGTAGCTCTCAAGTTCAAGTCCTACTCTATCTGTGTACTAAATTTTATCCAAATCTGTCCAGCCGTGTCAGTGTGACAGATAAACATACACACATACAAACTTTCGCATTTAAAATATATATAATAGTCCGATGTATTCATTAGTTATATTTACAATGTTAATTATTCATTTAGCACATAGTGCTGCTGTAAATCATGATGTGTTTATTTGTTCTTGTTTTTTTTTAAATAACGCCTTCAGAGGGCGCAAAACGATGAATATGTTAAAAATTGACACTACCATATAGATAATTCAGATTCAAAATCAATTAATTGTACGTTTCTTTAACTGTTAGTAGAATACTTAGGTACCTACCTATCTATACATATAAGTAAATTGTAACTTAGCCAAATCTGTACCTTAAATATTTTTTGGAAAATCTTATTGTAATAGACATTATTAGCGATATAGATGCCGAATCTATAGTTTTTAGAGTTTTTGTCTGTCTGTCTGTCTGTTTGTCTGTCTGTCTGTCCGTCTGTTACCGTATCACAGAAAAACCACTGGACGGATTTTGATGAAATTTTGTATGGTCGTAGCTGGTTATCCGGGTCAACATATAGTATACTTTTTACCGCGGGAAAGTATTTCATTACTGAGAAGAAAATACAAAACTGCCTTGTAAGAGTTTATTAATATGTAAAGCCTAAGAATTTGCTTTTTGGTCACCAAAACGTGGGTGGAGCCGCGGGCAATGCTAGTATAATATATATTGAGTACTAACAGAATAAAGTTTCACTTTTTCTAGTTCTGATAGTACGTAATTAAAGTTTTATTTAATGTAAATCATTATCTCATTTATAAAGATCGAAATTTCATTTTACAACGGTATTTAAACAACAGTTTGCTTGAAAACTACGGATAAATTATTCGTAATTTTATAAACTAGCAGTACCCGCGGCTTCGCCCGCGTTTCTAACTACTAAAAACAAATTGTTTTTTTTTAATGTAAACATCCATTTGAAGTTGGGGGTGATTTTAAGCCTCCCGAGACCATAAAATATAAATTTCTCGGAAACAGCTAAACATTTCAATTTCAAATAAATGGTTATTATACGATGTATGCATATTTTCATGTGCTAATCATTTCTAACATTATTACCACTTGCCTTACGGTGAAGGAAAACATCGTGAGGAAACCCGCATGTCTGAGAGAATCTAGCAAGTTTTCGAAAGACATGTGAAGTCCGCCAACCCGCTTACGGGATAAATTACAAAAATGTTAAAACACGTGATTATTTAATTGAATTGAAGATCATTAATACCAAGTTTCCAGTAATTCTAATTATAAAATAAATTTTTACCCTCAAACATTATAACCTTTTAAGAGAAGAATTTCGAATAAATCCAGATATACTTACCTACGTATTGTTTTATTTTATATTTTAAAGGTAACGTAGGTATAGAGGCTTCATACAAACTTTCGTTCCCTATTTTATCCCCTTATGGGATGACTTTCGAAAAATGCTAGAACACGTACTTATTTATTTAATTATATTGAAGAGCACTAATACCAAGTTTCAAGTAATTCTGATCATAAATATGTTTTCAGGTTGTATTATAAAGTATTTTCCCGTGGTATTCAGATGGATCTCCCGTAATAAAAAGTCTATATGTCACTTTCCAGCTCTTCAACTATCTTCACACCAATATCACGCCAATCCGTCACTCCGTTTCGACGTAAAAGAAAAACAAACACACAAACAAACAAATACACTTTCACATTTATAATATTAGTATGAATAAGTATGGAAGTATGGATTTGAAAACCTATTATAAATTGTAACATTACATTTAAGTAATTCTAAGCTGTTTATGATTCATTGTATAACCTTGGAAAAATTAGAAATCTAAGGATGGACTGAGGGCGAGGACTTGTCGCTAATAGCAATGTAGGTACTCATATGTTCAATAGTTACACTCGTAGTATTATGTCATCTGTGGTTAAACTCATCATCTTTGAATCGGTTAAAAACGTTATTGTCATAAAAATAAATAACACAATAAGCAAGAAAAACATTTCATTGCATTTGTAAGATTGTTTAATTAAATACATAGATATAGGTATTGTTATTTCTTGGGAGTTTAATATCCACTGAACGCTATTATAAATTCATCTTTCGAGATCCACTGATTATGATCGGCTCAGCACTTTCCAATGTCGTAGAGGTTCAACGCCAAGGAAAATATTTGCCCCTTTCACTTGCGTCCTTGAAGTTACCAAGGCATGTTACATGATCGAAATATTTATGTATAATATCATATCATTCAAAGAGAATGTAAGACGCATAAGCAAATTAATAAGATCGCGAGTTTTAATGTATCTACCCTAAATCGCGTTGCGTATCTATAAGATACTTCTTATGTAATAAGTACAAGTTTCTTTTTAAAGAATGTGCTTATAAAAATAAGTTGGTTCAATTATAATTTCCTTTACTCTTTTCGAATTTTTTATAAGAAGCATAATTAAATAATTTAATTTAGACTTGAACGAAGATCTATTTCTTGTAAAAGCCTAGTTATACGAGCAAAGTATCGAATGCTAAGTTTTAATAAATAAGAAGGTACCTACTAAATAAGATTAAATTAAAAAAATACGATATCCTGAGTTCGATTTCCGGGTCGGGTCAAGATAAATAATAATAAATAAATATAAATATGTTAGAAGTTAGGACATTAACACATAACACCATCTAGTTCCATGGTAAGCTAGGAGACTTGTGTTATGGATACCAGATAGTTCATACACTACACATATATAACTTTAAATACATACATATTATAAATATAAACACCCATGGCTGGAGAACTAATATTCGTGCTCATCACACAAATGAATGGCCCAAGCGGGATTCGAACCCGCGACCGCTGGCACAGCAAGTAGGGTCACTACAAACTGAGCCAAACGTGTCGTCAATACCTTCTAGGTTTTTATAACGTAAAAACTTTGAGAGCTTAAACATTTACATAATTTAAGCATGAAGGCAGAAGTAGAAATTAAAATAATTGAAAAATCATATGTTACTATAGATTGAAAGAAAACCGACACATATGTATGTATGTATGTATAGATTGAAGAAAAACTGATAATAATTATTAGGTATTTATACATAATTTAATCATTAGCATGCTTTATAAAACAGAAGAAACTTTATCAGCGAGGTCCACTCGTACTCGGCCTTTTCTCCTGATTTTTCTATAAGCAGATAGATATAAATAAAATTAAAAAAAAATATATATATATATTTTGTTATAATGCGGTATTTCCAATTAAATTTTAATTTTGTTAATATTTTATTTCTGTTTTACACGGATTACTATTTATTATACGCAACAACATGAGTCAACACAACTTTCTTATTCGGGGAAATACAAACACGCTATCGTTTAAACTTACAAGGAAAGACTTTCTGTACATAATACAAATATTTAAAAGATTATGATATTGAAAACTTGTAAAAGAGAATTATATAAAATTCAAGTCCAGATAAATCGTGGTAGGTACTACTTAAGTAATCTCACTCGGTGGTTTGGCGGTCCGTCCGCTGTGTCACTGTGGCTACTTTTTTAAGGGTTAGTCATAATATTCGCAAATTGCGGGGCGTTTTATTGCTAGTGTCACGAAATGTCGCTTTCATATTGTATTCATAATTTGTTTTTAAAATGTTGTAATTTTTGTAATAAAATATCTATAGACAAACAATGTATGATACATTACAAATACTAGTATAGAGGCTATTATTGACTAATTAATAGGCACCTACATATATTTGCTCACCATCATTAATTGACTTAAATCGTTTTTCCATTTCAAAAAATATACTCAATTCAGTATGTTGAAGGAGTATGGAGAGGTCTAAAAGTGTGTAATTATGCGTGATATGAATTACTCCTTAGAAAGTTATATAGAGCTTAGGAAGTTTATATAATCTGTGATTGAGTTTATAAATAACTAAGTATTTATAAAATAGGTATCTAAACACTAGAATATTATATAATAGCTAGCTAGCATTGCCCGCGGCTCCGCCCGCGTTCAGATGACCAAAATCCAAATTCTTAAGTAGTATATATTAGTACACTCTTACATTGCAGTTTTTGTATTTTTTCTCAGAAATGATATATTTTCCCGCGGTAAAAAGTATCCTATATGTTGACCCGGATAACCAGCTATCACGATACCAAATTTCATCAAAATCTCTCCAGTGGTTTTTCTGTGATGCGGTAACAGGCAAACAGACAGACAGACAAAAATTCTAAAAACCATAGATTTGGCCTCTGTATCGATAATAATGCTTATTTCAATCAGATTTTCCAAAAAATATCTAATGTACAGATTCGGCTTAGTTACAATTTTATTATATGTATAGATAAATAATATCATTATATTAGTGATTAAAATAGTTTACTCAAATCACATGTCTGTTTTTACTCAACAGAGAAAATATATACTAATCGTGTAAGTTATTTGTTACATAATAAGGGTTATGTAGTCGGTGATTGTTATTGAGTATTTCTTTTTTCAAATATAAAGGTAGGTTAAAGACGAGAACTAAAGCAAATATTACTTCAATACAAACAAAAGAATGTTATATAACTTTGTAGGTTTTATAGAGAACTAGTTCATCAATAATTTCTTATCACATAATGTAATGAATGATAAAAAATATTTAGAGAGTGTTATATGTATACTTACTAACAACTAAAAAGGCAAATTTCTAAATTATCCCCAATTCACACTAATGTGTAACATTTATATGGTCGGACTCGACAGCCGTGAGAGAGTATTTGTCAATTTGCATGTGCCTGGAGGGTAACTGTAAATTTGGAATGCGTGGCTGGCTTACTTTTCTTTGGTCAATCTAATGACCAAGTATATAGTAATATACTGCCACTGAAAATATCTTGTATGTATTAAGCCCTTTTTAACGTTCCACTTCTGGGCACGGGCCTCCCGTCAATACGAGGGGGATCAGGCCATAGTCCACCACGTTGGCCAAGTGCGGATTGGCGGACTTCATATGTCTTTCGAAAACTTGCTAAGTTCTCTCAGATATGCAGGTTACCTCATGATGTTTTCCTTCACTGTAAGGCACCTTAAGCATAATTTCCGGGATAAAAACTATTCTATGTCCTTCCCTGGGTCTTAAATTATCTTTATACCAAATTTCGTCTAAATCGGTTTAGCTGATTTTTATTTATCCATTACAAACAAACATACACTCGCAAACTTTACCTCATTGTAATATTAATGTAGATACGAGTATGTTGATAGATACTATTGGAGCTTACTTTATTGTAGACAGTTTAACACCTCCAGGTAAATTTCTAAGAAATTAATTAAATTACTAAGAAATCTATTGTTAACTGTAACGCCGGCGTGTCCGCGGTCGTGGAGGGATTAATAACTGAATAAAATGAACCTTATATTGATTTTTGATTGTTGTCCTCTGTTATTGAAAACTTCATATAAAAACTACTGCACTTATTTTGATAAAACCTTGTATTTATTATATTATATACATATCTTGCGGGACAGGGCGCTTCTAATAGTGTTGAATAGCGGTACTGTGTTTATTTAAGCATTTAGAAGTGATTTTTGGCCTATAACTTTTATCCACTAGGTGACTAGGTTATCTCTGAATGTTACTAATGACATTAGGTCAATATTTCAAACCATCAGTTTCTAGTTGTACGATTAGAATTAAATATTCGTATGATTCTGATGGAAAATTAGAGAAAGTAAGTACCTATTTGATTTTTAAAAGATATAAAAAAATTTGTACTATCATTAGTTATTGTAATAAGTACCTACAGTTAAATACTAATTAACTCTAACTTGTGTAGTGCGTTATTCACCTCAATTGCAAATACAGATTAAACCGAGATATCGTAAAGGAAATACACCATTAAATTACAGATATAATATTTTAAATAAGCGGAACTAGCAGTAGCTACCTAATCGTGTCAAGCTCTCATTATAGTTAGCAATTTCTATGTAGCCGCAAAGGGCGTTGTAAAATGCGTGCTGCAACTTAAGTTCATTTACCTTTACATCTAGCGACTAGTCCATAGATGGATTTCTGGTAACAAATATACATTCTTGATTTTCAACACATATATGTATATGTTGCGTTTATATATGTTAAAAAGTTTATATTTTATACGCAAATGAAAGTTAGTGACTTCTCTAGGTGGACATATTGTGTACGTTGGTAATGTGACTTATTCGACACAAACCTATCTAATACCTTTTTTAACGTTGTGAAATGCATTTACGCGTAGGTACCTACCAACAGTGTATATAAAGGTGGTTATATGAAGACTCATCGGATAGAAAAGCCGGTACTACCGACCAAAACCCACAGCATGCAGGCAGGATTGCTAACGAAATCAATCGGCGCTCAACAGCTGGTCCAAGAGATTGCTCCCACCGTCCACTCTGTCAGAGACGTACCAGAAGCAACTCGCATAGCATATCGCCCAACGAGGCAGGCCGCGGCCCGCGTCCCAACTGCGTTTCTTGGCTTCACGTCCGGCTAGAATGCGAACGGTAATAAATACCCCTATCACAATAAGGTAAACACACCTCCAAGGCGGACGGGTCTAATACCTACGTGAGTTTAAAATAACAAAAATGTATTTCTATTAATTCTGATACTTAAATGGTTAATGGTATACAGTTATATATAAATGGTTTGTGTATATCTAGAGTTTCTCTTAAATAGGTGGTTACGCCTTTAATTTGCTAAGTGTCACAAACTTAATTAACCTAGAAGGGCTGTCGAAGTCAGTTAAGCATGTAAAAACAACTACAATATGTGCGGGTGATGGTAGGAAGAAGCGCTTAGAGATAATAATCACTCGTAAAGGTCTATGAACATACGTACAGTAAGGTATAAGTATAACATAAAAAACGTAGAAAGAGAAATTTACTAAACCTAGTAAATTATTAAATTAGCGGAAAAATTTTGGGGAAAATTGATGTAAATAAAACTTTATTGAGTGTTGCGTCCAAGTAGGGCAGTAGGGCAGCGAAATGTTGGCTTTCATTCTTACTGGTCAATGACAGTCTATTATCGCCGTGACCTAGAAGGACACACCGCATTCCGATTACCATAGACACCTCAACCTATCATGTTATGGGTTTAGGTGTACTTACAAAAGAAAATGATTAGAAAATACAGTCCTAATTTTTATAACCCTGTAAAAATAATTTATAATACTTTTTTTTTATAAAATAATATTCTTTGCTTTATACTGCACTAGCATTGCCCGCGGCTCCGCCCATGTTCAGATGACCAAAAACCAAATAAAATAGAGCTATTGTTAATTTTTTTTTCAAGATAAGCTATTTTTAATAGTTTTTGCCTTATTTAGTAAGTTACCTTGCTAAAATATATATAGTATCATCGTGGTTTTATTCTAACCAGTTTTTGTATTTTTTCTCAGAAATGAGATATTTTCCCGCGGTAAAAAGTATCCTATATGTTGACCCGGATAACCAGCTATGACCATACCAAATTTCATCAAAATCCCTCCAGTAGTTTTTCTGTGATGCTGTAACAGACAGACAAAATTCAAAAAACTGTAGATTCGGCCTCTGTATCGATAATAATGTCTATTTCAATAGGATGTTCCAAAAAATATTTAATGTACAGATTCGACTTAGAATTTTATTATATGTACCTATAGACAAGTATAAGGCGTAGGCACCTATTAGTTTCTTGGAAGTAGCAAGATAGGTGCAACCGCATGACATGTCAAGTCCCATACAATTACATATACATATCGTGCACATACATCTATACATGTTTCACTCATATCATCTATTCTTAATTAAACACTGGTACCTTACTTTCTATTTGGAGGAATGAGATTAAGGAATGTAAAACTGAAAAAATGACGAGAGAATGCATTGCTGACTTTTGTCTAATATCTAGGTACAACGTTATTATAAGTAACGACTACTTATTATGCCCAAATATTATGGGACGGCCTCAACTATCTTATAGACTAATATTTAAAAAAAGTTACAAAGAAAGTGAAGTTTGTTCCAAATGCGAACTAGAACGCATCATTTGTAGGTACAAAGTAACAATAGCTTATGATTTTGAATTACGATTTCATGTGAAGAGAAAAGCCTAGGAAATATACCTTATTGTTTTCTTATATTTTCACATATGACATACTTTTTTACAGAATTAATACATAACGACATGTAAGACGTAATTATATTAGAATTGCTGTGCCCTGTGGTTTCTCCTGCTTCAAATTTGATTATAAACATCAGTTTTATAATAATGCATGGAAGTCTGCCCGATTTGTTGACATTTATCATTTCTGCTCCACTCTCTTAGGTAGTAGCAAAATGATATACCTATAGCCTTTAACTTTCCTCCTTAAACGGTCTATCTAATGCAAAAAGATTTTTTCAAATAGGATTAGTAGTTCCTGATATTAGCGCGTTCAAACAAACAAAACAAATATGAGTATAGATATATTTTTTTAACGAAATTTAGATAATAATAGTAAAGACTCATCATTTACCTCTCTACCTCTGGGTTAAAATTTAAGTAAAACGCGTCTAGTTAAGGGTAATTTTCGTATCCCTCCTCGTTTGTGTTGATTTCGAATATATAGACAAACAGTATACTTGTGTATGTGTATTCAGCCCTTTTTACATCCCACTGCTGGAATAGATGCCATAGTCCACAACGCTGGCCAAGTGCGGGTTGGCGGACTTCACATGTCTTTCGAAAACTTGCTACGTTTTCTCCGATTTCCTTTACAGTAAGACAAGTGGTAATCATGTTAGAAATGATTCGCACATGAAAATATCAAATGTGCGAGACCCTGGATTTGAACCCGCTTCACTCGGTTTCCCAAGCGAGGTCGTTACTACTGGGCTACCACTGCCTTACTAAACACTATGCTTACTTACAACAATTTACATAATAAATCAAACATCTTATTGACTATTTACACTTTCCTGATATTACCTATAAAGAAGTAAAGTTTGTAGGGAAAATTCTTTAACTAATATGAAGCTGCATTTCGTCCAAGTGCTATGACGTATTTTTTGCTATTCCGATATTAATAAATGTTTTTATTGTTAGAAATCTATAACTTTAATTGAACTCGGAAAAACACTAGCCGTTGAATTGTTTTATCGGTATGTGCTGTCTAAACGGTTTAAATAAAGCAAAAAAACTTAAAAAAAATACCGACTTCCAGGCACTAAAATGTAAAAAATAACTAAACGGGGGTTTTCATTTATCATTTAATAGATACCTACCTAATCAGATATTTTCGAAGTCGGTGCCAGCCGATGCAAAGCAAACAATAATAATAAAATTGTAACTAAGCCGAATCTGTACATTAGATATTTTTTGGAAAATCTAATTGAAATAGACATTATTATCGATACAGAGTCCGAATCTATAGTTTTTAGAATTTTTGTCTGTCTGTCTCTCTGTTACCGCATCACGAGAAAACCACTGGACAGATTTTGATGAAATTTGGTATGATGATAGCTGGTTATCCGGGTCAACATATAGGATACTTTTAACCCCGGGAAAATATCTCACTTCTAAGAAAAAATACAAAAACTGCATTGTAAGAGTATACTAATATGTAAAGCCTAAGAATTTGGCTTTTGGTCATCTGATCGCGGGCGGAGCCGCGGGCAATGCTAGTCTAATATATTTCGATACGTAAAACACATATTTACCTATTATATCTTAAAATATGGTAGGTTTCGATAAAATTAATATGGGGCGGCCACCTGGGAAGTATACCCTTTGAAACAAAAAAAAATTCCAAATCGGTTCAGGCGTCTTCGAGTAATCGGTGAACATACCTACACCAAAAAAAAAAAGATTCCGACGAATTGTGAACCTCCTCCTTTTTGGAAGTCGGTTAATAAAATGTATGGCAAAAAGACACCTAGGGACGCACCCGAGCGAAGTGAGAGTAAGTCGCTACTTAAATTTAAAAGGCTGTTCTCTTTCTTGATTGCTTCCCTATGAGCAACATCTTCAAACAGAAAACAAATGAACTATCTTAAGTTCGATCTTAAGTACATATAAAGGAATGTATGTTGTGAGAAATTCGTAGGACTAGGCTCTCTGTGCAGGCCTTTCTTCGATGAGCTTCAACATATACAGTACAACATACGTTGCTTAAAGTTTATCATACTCTAGTATCTACTTGTGACAATTTTTATGACCTAAAACTTATAGGCAGCAGACAGCGAAAGGAACTTCGTTCCTAGCGGGTGTCCCACGACACTTCTCGACTTTTTTTGGATTTTATGTACGCCATTTTTAAAAAAATAGTGGAGAAGGTATTCGGATGTAATGTTTACAACTTTAGAATCTTAAATAACTCGGCTAATAATGGGTAAATTAAAAATAATAATGATGAAAACATTTACCTACCTTAAACTACTAAGAAAGTATTTATCTTTATTTCGATTTTTTTCCCTATTTATTAGTTACTAGCAGAACCCGCGGCTTCGCTTGCGCTAAAACTACAAAAAAACTCTAAAATGGTAGGTTTCACACAAACTAAAATGAAATGAAAACTGGGATGAATGTCGAAAAATGCTAAAACACGTACCTACTTATTTAATTGTATTGAAGAGCATTAATACCGAGTTTCAAGTAATTCTGTTAATAAATATTTTTTTGGATTGCACTTTAACGTGTTTTCCCCTGGGAATAAGATAATATCCCTCGGTAAAAAGTAGACTACATCACTTTCCAACAAAAAATCACATGATGTGAAAGAAGGACAAACAAACAAACACACTTTTATATTTATAATAATAGTATGGATTTGCTATATAATAACTTTTTAGACCTTACGTTAATTTTACATTAACTAAGACTAAAAAGTAAAAAAAAAACACTACAAAATAGTATAAAAATAAAAACCCGACTGTATAAAAGCTAACTTAAAAGATGAAAACAAGTTCACGAAGGAATATAGTATTATGCAGTCGGAGACTAAATGGTGTCACAAAGGTACAAACCCACATAAATAGGCTGTTAAACACATTACCCTCCTTTGCGTCGCGCAGTCGGAGAAAAATAGATTTTAATTATGTATAGGTACACTAACTAATATATATATGACTAGCGACTTACCCTCGCTTCGCTCGGTTCGGGTCGGGACAGACCGACAGATAAAAAATTTAAAAACTAAAGATTTGGTCTCGGTATCGATAATAAATAATAATAACTCAGTTAGAATTTGATTAAGTATGTATATGAATAGATGTTGATTACTTAGTCTTAATATGGGTTTAACGAAAGGATATGTGTTGTAGATATCTTTTTAGATCACGGTAAGAAAGTAGTCAAGGATTTGCCTAACTATTTACTTAAGTTTTATGACCAAGGTTTTATAATCTAATCGATAGGTTACACCTTAATGTTTTATATAGTGACTAATTGAAAAAACGTGACTTATAAAGGAGTGTAAAGAAATTTAGCACCTATTCGTACTAAGTAAATAGTAATACATATTAATTTCGGGATCAACAAAATGTAGAGTTCGGTACATCCTTATATAATATATTATGTTTAATATTGTCATTATTTATGTAATATATTTATAATGTTTTTACCAATATCAAAGTGAACCTTGGGATATTTTTTTCAAATAATTTAAATTTTAAACTGATTCTATAAATGTAACGTTAACGCACTGACTCCTTTTTCTTAAAATATTGCGTTGACATAAACTAGAAACAATAAATAAAGACTACTTACAAATAGACAAATAACATTAGCCAATACTTTTGTCATAGTTATAAAACTTTTCATGTTAAGTAAGGTGAACGTCCGCAGATTGCTCTTGTCGTTTTTTTAAGCAAAATTTGGCTGGCTGCGTCGTGTGACCATAACACTTTCTCCTCTCATTTAGACAAAATGTCTATATTTATTGTATAATTTAACTTGTTTCTCTTGCGGTCGAAATTTAATGTAAGAATTAAAGGGAAATTTAATCGATCGAGTTGAGATGTTTTGCCCGAAAAATATTATACTACTTTTTTCTTACAAATTATTCAAATATTTATATTATTTGCAAGAATTTGTTATAATAATAGTTTGTTTTGCTTAATAAAATTATTTTAAATTTCATTAAATTACTATGGTAGGTATTTTGATAGATTATTTTTCAACCTACTTTAGATCTTTTATTAATTTAAAATGCCTGCAAATATAAATAAACAATTAAAGAAAACTACAGAAAAGTAGCTGATAAACGAATTAGGGAGATTTTTCATTGAACTTTCTTCCTGCACCTATTACTAAGTATGCTATGTATTATGTAACACCACTCGCCGGCCATCGATCTGTCATTATCTAATTATTACATCACCTATTATTATACAACTCCTCCACTATTGACATTCGTTTATTCACACTTTTCAAATGTGCGACCATCAGTAATTGACCATTAGCGTGGGTTTATTATCCTAACATATTTTCGTGAATTGAATTATGAATGAAAATTTCTATCTGAGTAAAGCTATGTGTAATTCATTATATTTATAAATATAAAATAACTAAGTTTAAATTTTTTAAATTACTAATTAGATATTAGGTAGATTACAGTATATACTACTAATACAGGAAGCATTTTAATTTTATATTAATTAAAATTTCATTCGAATTTACTTTTTACTTTTAAGAGATTTTTTTGAAAGTTCTAATATACATTATATGCAGCATTAAGACGAGGAGTAAATTAAATTATTTATTAACAATTAGACATAACTACTAGGCACTGGTCCACTCTTTGCTCTATAATTTCATAAAAAGTATTATAAGCATATACCTATATGTTTAGTTGTTTGTATGAATATTGATCAGATTTTGTAATATTTATTGAATTTCAATTATTCGCATTTGTGTAGTATATGAAAAATATTATTGATATAATATAGTATATCAATATTATTTTTTTTTCGCTATTAGTTTTTAAAGTAATTTTCTTTATTATATTTCTTAAAAGGAGTATAGTACAGTTGTTAAAAGTACATTTGAAAAAAATCAAAATAAGTTTATATATGTAATAGTGAAGTGGTTTCTAATTCATAGGCGGATTCTACTATGGGAACCACCCTGATAGCACCCCCTAAAAATAATTCTGCCCGCGGCGCTCAGGCTATGCATGCATGTAGGTATTTTATTTATATTTGACAGACATTAAATAGGTACTAAAGATGAACTATAAAGTGGCATTTTTTCCAAACAACTTCTCAATTCGTCAACTTTCCAAATAAAACAAGTCCCAACTCACCATGCCAAGCAGTCTCACGCCTCAGACACCTTATATAATGATTAATTTTAAAAGTAATTAGCTTATATGTACAGTCCGAGAGGTCATTAATCTTTAATTTATATTATATAATACGTTTCGGTACTCATATCCGTCTGTACATTATTAATTATTATGCGCTTGAAAGCATTAAGTGCAATCGTAACTGAAAAATAATAATTCGTACGTCAATATACTTTCATATTAATTAAATAACATTTGAATATATTTTTGTGTTATATATTAACTCTTGTAATATAGTATCTATGTATTAAAAATATATAATATGCATTGTAGGGTTTTTTTAAAATTTAGAAGAATAAGATATCTTAACAAATAAAAATGTATTGAAAATATATTAACAAATCATTTTTTACTCATATAATTTACAATCTTTATGTTTTTGTTCACAGACGTCGCTCTTTGCATTGATCTCTTCGCTTGTTGGTAAATGTCGATACAAGAAAGCAGCGCCACGCAATTCTTTATTTATTTTGTCATTTTCCTCACTAAAAACAGTTTCTTGCATTTTGTTTATGAAAGGAGTTATTTTACAAACTAAAAGCTGAATGCAACTAGTCTCTTCATCTGATTTTTCCTTAATTAAATCTTCTATTTGTTTTGGTAATGAGTCATTTCTAGCAACTTCTATAAGATCTTGCAGCCTTCGTGAGTTTTTACTAAGAATCCAGGTTGTAAGATCCTCTGATCTGTATGGTTTGTTCGGGCGTCTCGGTCCGGCTAAAAATGTAGTAATCTAAAAAAGAGATTAATTACATTCTTTAAAGTTTTGAAAGATAAATTAAAAATTTAACAAACGCCCTATGCAAATTGTCATTTAACGATTACACTGGCACGCGTGAAGCACTTAATCGAGTAATCATACGCCAAAATGCCTTACATCATTTTGAAAAAGAGCTGATACTCTTTTACTGCTGGACCGATATCAATAAAACAAAGTTAAGAACCACTGCAAGGAAACTGGCTTTCAAATGAAAAAAAACGCATCGAAATCAGTTCATCCGTTTGAGAGCTACGATGCCACAAACTGACATCGACGTCAAACTTATAACGCCCCTCTTTTTGCGTCGGGGGTTAAAAATAAGGATTGACGCGAGGCAATGGCAGAAGTATAGTAGCTTAATTAATTTCAATGGATGGTGGAGAATCCAGTTAAAAATAATAAAGGCTAAAGTAAATAAGTAAGTATATACATATAATATAATTGACTACGTTATGATACAAAATATAGGTATATATTGGAATGCAAAATATAGGTAATAACATAAAAAAGCGTAAAATATAAGCAATAGGCAGTACCAAATACTATATCTACATTCTACAACTACTTATAAACAAGACTTTTGTATGCTTGTAACGAATAAACTCAAAAGCTATTGGATTTAGACGAAATTTGGTAAGGAGATAGTTTGAGACCCTAGGTAGGATACAGGATATTTTTTATTCCGGAAATCATCCCGTAAGGGGGTGAAAATGGGGATGAAAGTTTGTATGGGGAACCAACATAGGGACGAACCCGAGCGAAGCGAGGTTTGAAAATATAATGGGTTGGATGGGGCGAGGTTTGAAAATATAATGGGTTGGATGGGTGGGTTCGATTCCGGCCTCTCATGTTTTTAGTATATGTATATATTATCTTAAAATCAACTAAAAGGTACTAGGTAGTGTAGGCAAAGAAATATATAAAAGTTAATTTATCACCATTTGAGCAACAAATACAAGTGCGTTGACGGCAACTGCGCTTATTTGATTCGGCTGAAGTCCCAAAAGACGTACTAAATGTCGCAACGGAGAGAAATATGGAACTTCGTTTATATTATAGTTCTGTTTTACTTCATCCGCATAATTCTCATTACTTTGTTCATCTTGAAAGGTATCAGTATGTGGATGCCTCTTTGCCGAGGATTTTGGCTGGAAAGCACGAACAACAAAATCAGCCACTTTTAATGCAACTGATTCGGAACCTGTAAAATAAATGTATCTAATATATTATGTATCTAATTGTGTTATTCTTATTACTATATAAATATAAATGCGGAAGTTTGGATGGATAGATGTTTCTTACTCGATCACGCTAGAACGGCTGAACAGTGAACTGATCTGGATGTTTGGCAGTGATAGATTATTGTCTGGAATAGCACGTAGGCTACTTTTTATCCCGGAAAAATGTACGGTTTCCTTACGATAGATTTGTTTTTCTTTTTCACTAGTGACAAACCCAAACCAAGCGGGGGTGAGCCACTAGTTTTTAATTTTTATTAAGTGTATTTTTTATGATTGCTTAACTTTATTTTACTGATGATAGAACTACTGAATATTTATTTTTGGTCAATTTGATCATAAAAGCTACAAGATTATTTTTGATCAAACAAAGGAAAGTTAATAATATTTTAATTAGAACGTGAGTACAAAAAATAAATTCCTACCTTAATTTAAAAAAAACACAACTAGGTAATTCGATAAAAATCTAAATTGAAAAATTAAGAAAAAATACCTATCTTAAAATTGAAAAGTAAGCGTGAAATATATTCGATAGTTTCGATTTTATCTATTTATTTAAATCTTAACTATTTATTTAATTGTTTATTATTATATTAGTAGGAAAATGATTAAATTACTACAATAAACACTATTTTTAGCAATTTTTTTTAAATTTTAAAATCAAAATACATATATAATCAATTTATTATTTAACATTATAAAATAAACAAATATTTTTAAATATTATCATTGAATCAAAAAATATAATACATACCCAAAAAGTCCTTAGCAAATTTAATCCCACTGTTTAAATGGTGTAAAATGCTATCGCTCCTGTAGTTTTCATTTCCTGCAACGAGCTTTATTAAAATGAAGTAAAAGACCAGTGACGCCATCTTAGGAGAACGCACAATACTACAATAGCGAAGTGTACGCTGTGCTCGTAGTTATGGTTCGATACCTGGCGTAATCGCTGCGCAAGCGCATATCAGTAGAGCATAAAAATTTTGTGACATTATTTTCACACAGTACAGGAGGTTAATTTAAGTATATTTTATTTATATATTGATATAATTCAAAAATGAAAACTGAAAATCGATTAAGACTGCTTGCTTTTAACGTCTTTAAATTTTAAAGTATTAAGTTTGTTTCTACAATATGTTCATAGATGTCAGTACTAGTATCAACAGTAATGTGTCTAGATTCTAAGTTAACTTTTATCATGGAGTAACTTTTAAGTAGTCTGTTTAGCTTTTTGGAAAAGAAAAACAGAATTTTTGGATAAGAAAAATAGCTACATCTCTATGAAATAATTTAATTTTTAATGTTATATGAGTTTCATAAACACAATAAAATACATAATAATTTAAAAAATATGCATAATAAAAAATAAAAATGTAACTAATATGAAGAAAGTTTTATTCCTTTATTTGCATTAATATTCTAAAAGCGTAAAGTTTATGCGTTAGCCGGGGAATAAAAGAAAACTCCTAACATTACAGATCTAAATTCTAAAGATTTCTTACTTTATTGGAAGGTTATCTTTTTAAAGTTTGAAATTGCCTTTACGCATACCACCTGCATCAACATACAGGTTATGGAGATCTTTTGGCGAGAATAGCCAGTACTTCCAATTAAAATTAAATAGCACCTCTCCCGTAGTAATGGCACCGCAGGATCACTATACACTTAACCACGACGCTTGACGGCTGGCCTACCGAGACAGATCTCCTCCAAAACAATAAAACTGACTGCCCCCCGATGCATCTCTTCGGCTTGTCCTTTTTTGGGATTGTGGCTAATTAAGTCATTAAAAGTTTTAAAACTTACTGAGGTTGTTTACCTCTCTGTCAACGTCTAATATTAGAGAAGTATCAGGAGCAACACGCATAGAGTACCTCCCGTCCACTACTTAGCCTTGTGTAACATAAACTATTTTTTTTGTCCCGGTAAGAATTTACACACAACAAAAAGACAAACATAGTTTCGCTTTTTATATGAAGTGTTATTGCAGTAACTTATGGGTAACATGCTCGTTTGGAAAAACTAGTGATGTGGGTTCAAGTCCTGGGTCTCACATCTCAGAAGTGTCCATAAGTGAATACCAGTCTTAATAGGAATGCCACTTGCTAGCATGGTGAAGGTTCTGTCATGGTAATGTTACATACCTACAGTATTCCATCTTCATACAAAAGGTCGGAAATCGAGTTATACCTACGCGCGTCGCGTTCGGTATACACTCGGTAGACAACCGTGCGGGGCTGCCACATCGTATAATTTGATACGAAAATTTTATAAAATGGTTATGTTATGTAACTTTTATAATTGGATAGATAAATAAACATTTTATTCCTCCCGTAAATTCGCTATTATGTCAAACAAAAAAGTATCGTACATCACATCGTATGTTTTAAAAATAAAAACTAATTAAATAAATTAAAAATAAAAATTAAAGTATTTTTAATTAATTTTTTTATCTGAATGCGGATTCTTTATACTATTCAATTTAACAATAAAGCTTTTCTTATGTCTCAGTCGAGGTGCAAATATTTTTAAATCTCAAATTTATAAGGGTCACATACCACCCTTATAAATTTGAGATTTTTTAATTAAATCTACTAATAATATTTTTTAAATAAAATATATAATATTTGAAATCACAAAACTAGAAAGAAACTCAAGTAGGTAGATGAAATTAAAATACTGGCCGGCGGGCAGCCCTGTCGCGTGGGTACGTGACGTTCGGCTGTAGGTAATTATTTCAAGGACAGGCCCGAGTTAGAATACTGTATGCATTACATTACCGTGGTTCTGTCCTGTCTCTTCAGTTTGAGAAATTTGTAAGTAGTTTTAATGATAGATATGTAAAGTCTGCCTATTCACATTTGTTTAGAGGGGGACATGGGGGTTTAGAATAATAATATTCCTACCTCGTATTTAGTGAAGTTTTTGGCCCATCTGTGGGACGTTAAGGGGCTTAATAAGAATGTAAGATAAAGTACACTTCTAGCTATAGATTCTCTTGAGACCAACTCTAAGTTGGTCAAAGACTGTATGGATAATCTGAATGTCCTGGGCACATCCAACAGAGTTACCCTCAAATGGGTCCCGGGTCACTCAGGCATAGATGGGAATGAAAAGGCTGATGCATTGGCAAGAAGGGGTGCTGAAACCCCAGAATGTGGCCCAGAACCTTTTTGTGGTATTGCAAAACAACATGCCTATTCAATTCTCAAAATTCACTGCAATCGCCAAGCACTTCAAGAGTGGCAATCCACTACTGGACAAATACACTCTAAAGCGCTAATTAAGGGATATCGCAGAAAGTTTACAAAAGAGTTGCTTCAACTCAACAAGTATAAAACCAGTGCAGTAACCAGAATACTTACTGGTCACTGCAAACTCAATAAACATATGTTTACCCTCGGCCTCAGTCAGACCGCAATGTGCAGACTATGCCATGAGACAGAGGAAACTGCTATGCACGTCCTCTGCTCGTGCGGTCCACTCATGCACCGCAGAAGTATCTATCTAGGGCAGCATATTATGCAACCGGAAGAGATACAGATGCTCCCCGCTCAGAAAATCTGGAAGTTCCTGGAGTCAACAGGACTAAGCGGAGAACTTTGAACTCATTATAAAGGGAGCTACAATGGACCAAAACTGGTCGACGTAGCTAGGGCCGACCTCGGCACCACACCCAACATAAATAATAAATAATAAATAAGATAAAGTAGGATATATGAGAGTTATTTGAAAAGGCTGCATTTTCTAAAACACCCTGTGTACATTCGTTTTCTTAGATTAAGATATACGAACAATGGAGAGCTATGATGTGGAAGGTAGGAAAAAGTAACAAGCTTGCGTAATTTTTAAAGTAAACCAATATTAGATACATACATAGTTGCTTTTTTTTGGTTGACATATAAGGCTTAAAACTGAGTTTTCAATCTTTATAATAATTAATAATATCATAAAGGGTTTTATTTAATTAATAAGAAGGTACTAATATAATTTATATATTCAAATAACAAAATATCTACATAGTACTTGCTGCTTTTGCAGGAATATTAAGTAAAACAATAATATTACCAACTTATTTAAAGGAACCGCTAGTTGACTGTTGCGCTTAGTAGACCATAATAATCTCTCGTATGATTGTGATAATTTCCTCACTATATTCCTACTTCAGTTCTTCGACGACATCACCACGCTACAATGTTGGCTTCTTTTATATTATGTTCATTGATTCAAGTGATAACTGCTGACATGACCACAGAAGAGGTTCAATATCTTAACGAATTGTCCATTAACAAACTATTACAACTCAAGAGCTCATTGAAAGATTTTTCTACTGAATATAGCAACGAGACAGAAACAACGCCTGCTTACATTGAACATTTTGGAGCACAAGCGATGGCTTTCAAAGTACCGCCGATAAAGAGGATGGAGTACGAAGAAGGCTTATACAAAAAGGGCGGATACGGAAAAATAAGCCACATTTTTTCAATATCGATAACTGCTCTAGCTTTTTTGGCATTTGGTGGTTATTTACTATGTCTTATAGTACAAGCAGTGAAATCTAAACAAAATACAATTGTCACAACTCCAACTCCGACCTTCTTCGTTAATGCAGGGATCAAAAAGCCTCAGAATACTTTTAACTCATACGGACGACGAAAAATTCAAAAAAGGGAATTGAATGATATCGATGTGCCACCTGAGGAATTGTTTACAGCATTATTACAGTTATGCGAGGGCTACGCAAAATGGAGCAAAGGCATTGAAAATGTACAATAACAGTAATATATTAAATACATTTACTTATCAAAAGTGTAATACATAAGAAGCCATTTGTTTTAAAATTGACGTTAATTGGAACATTATTTTGAATAGTATACATATGTAAATTTTGTTATTATAGAGTGGTTAACATAAAACTTTGAAGGCAATTTTGTTTATTGTGTACTAAATAACGTCTGATTATAAAATTTCGTTACACTAAATTACCAATTAATTTTCAGTGAAAACGCGGCAAAGCAGTGTTTACATTAAAAGCAGGAAGCCAGATTGCCCTGCAATATACCTACAATCTGTAAACGTTTTCAAACTGTCAAATAATCTTGCTAACACCTAATAATAGCTGTATCTTCGTTTTAAAGATGCTATTGTATCATCCACTCGAGATTCGCTCGATTCTCAATTACGAGGAAAGTGGATTTAATGTGATATTAATAGGGTGTGTTTTAGGTTAAACACTGTTAGTTTTTATGATATTTTGGTTGGCGGTGTAGAAGCTGGTAATGAGGGGATCTGCGGTGGATCTGTCATCGCGAGAGATCTACTGTTTACAGACCGGCACCAACGTACTTCGTTAAAACATATTAACGCACAACGCCTCTCATTTTTTAAAATAATTTTTGTAATGTGTACCGATTTACAAACAATATTATGTGAAATTTAACATCTGTTAGCAATGAAATTGTTTCAGCGCTATATAGACGATGTGCTTATAATACTTTTATGTAAGTAAGTATGAAAATAAGCTAAGCATACCGTTGTAATTTTGATTATATTACATGAAATATTTATATAAATAGTTTAAACCTAATACGTATCATTTGTTATTATTTTATGACCTAGTTTTTTATATCTTATTATGTATATGAGTATAGATAGAGTATTTAAACTAAGCATAGTAGCTATAAATTTTAATTTTAGTTTATATTATACTTATTATGTCAAATGCATGTAGCCAAATAAAGTATCTAGGTACCTATGTAAATTGTAGATAAACCTATTTTTAACGAAAATTTTTGTACGATAACTATTATATACTGACTTTATTTTTTCCCAACATATGAAAAAAAGTATTTAATACTATTTGTTTAGTTAACTCTGGGTTAAGTAAAGTATTTTGACGGGCCATTGGACATGGAACATTGACGGTAGAGATAAGAGCTTGCGCTCTACACATGTGATTTGGTGATGATCTGTTACAAGTTGCTGGGAACAGTAATCTCTCAAGTGTTTACTTAAACATTATTTAAAACATAAATTAAGCTACATTCAAATATTTCACAGGATTGATGCGTAAAGATTTTTTTAAAGAGTTCGTATATGAATCTCGTTAGTTTATGTTAGCGGTTTTGTAACTTTAGAAAATATAAATAAGAAATTAACGTGTATTACCCATACTGATTTTATAAATTTAGGATACTTTTAAAGATTTAATTATCGACGAGGTAAGTTTAGACTAAACTATAATTACTTTTTAAGTAAAAGGGTACACTGATTTGAAATTCACTGTATTTTTACCTTTACAGCTGGAATTTCTTTATGAAATTTCTATGAGAAGAAAGAGTCGTCCCATATAAATTTCATGAAAAAAATCCAGGCATAATCTCATTAAGAAAATCAGTAAAAGTGTTATTATTGGAGATAGTTTACAATAGGCGATATTGGTGGTACTTATTTCCAGTATAATGTGTAAGTATTATTTGTTTACATAAAATATTCTACAAATTACGACCGAATGAAATACATTCTACCTACTTCTTAAATAAAACTATCTTTTCGGATTTTTTCCCGAATTTATTTTGAATTTTTGTCAAAATAAATTCGTGACAAATACCAAAAAGATAGTTTTATTTAAAACTAGCATTGCCCGTGGCTCCGTCCGCGTTCAGATGACCAAAAACCAAATTCTTAGGTTTTACTTATCAGTATTATAATGTAAGGGATATTGCAGTTTTTGTATTTTTTCTCATAAATGAGATATTTTCCCGCGGTAAAAAGTATCCTACATGTTGACCCGGATAACCAGCTACATCAAAATCACTCCAGTAGTTTTTATGTGATGCGGTAACAGACAGACAGACAGATAAAAATTCTAAAAACAATAGATTCGGCCTCTGTATCGATAATAATGTCTATTTCAATAAGATTTTCCAAAAAATATTTAATGTACAGATTCGGCTTAGTTACAATTTTATTATATGCATAGATGTCAAATATTCGCGTAAACATTCTACTTCTTTAAAACCGATTCATATAAAATTCATGCAACTTCTAACCTTTTTAAGTCGCAATACTCATGTTGTATTTTGTCATTTATTTACTGTATGATTTTTAAATTGCACTTCTACGTCCACTAGATTCCCTATTCAAAAGTAATTTGCTGAATACCCTCGTTTGCGGTTAAAGCATTTTGAAAATAGGACTAATGAAATACAGAGCGTATTTCTTGCAAACGGGAGGGAGACTGAAAAAAAATATTATTTTCGCTATGGCTAAGGTTATATCTTATTTTTTAAATATTATTATTCTATACTTTGAACAGTAGTCATCTTTAATAAATTTATTATAAGTGAATTTAGACAAGAAAATCGTCTACAAAACATATTTACATAATCTAATCAATTTAAATGTATTGAAGACTAAAGCAACTATATACCTACTGCAAATTTATTCATATGGACAATCTTATAATCAGTACAAAATTAAAAGCTCATAAATTACATTGTTTTAAGTTTTAAATGATAAAGAGAACTAGCTCGAGGGGTCTTTAGCTTACGAAGCAATTTACATCAACGAGGCTATTGAATGAATAACAATCAGAATGAATATATTTCTGTTTTTTATTGTAATTTATTACTTAAACTTTGCTTAGAGACAGATCACTTCGATGCGATGTATATTGTTGTCTCAGATATAGAAATAAAATTTATAACCGACGTTTTACCTAGTCAAAAAATATTTAAGGTTATATTGCCCGATTTCACCAATATCCCATAAGCTACCACTTACGTATGGGATCCCTAGCTTAAAAGTTCCCCTAAACTAGATCCTTAATTAAATTTCGTTTTACCATCGTCAGAGCCCGCATTTCTAGTACCTATATTTAGGTGGCATTTTAACATTTTAGTGACCCCTAACTGACGGTGAAACAGAAACTGTCTCCTAAAACAGCCCCCTAACCATGCTTAGGGGACCCCTTAAACTTAGGTGACGTTGGTGAAATCGGCCATATTATAACTTTCAAATTACAAAGTTTATATAAAAGTAGAGCAAGATAAGTACACATATTTTAAAAGATGTAAGCGTAAGACTAAGCAGTATAAACATTGTATTTTTATATGTAACACAACACTTTTAATTAAAGATTATGTTTTTAACCTGAGGTGCAAACTAATACTGCGTCGGCTAAGTTCACAAGTTGCTCATTCACATTATCGCAACAATATTCCAAGAAGTGAATTTAATATTTTGTTATATTAAATAGAAGTTACTTGAATAAAAGACAGCCTTAAAATCGAGATTTCCTTGTCAGATTCCAACTAAAACAGATAGCTATCGTCCTACAATGCACTTTATTACTATTATTGCCTATATTCGCGTTAATGCGACATAAATGGAAACAAAATGGCATTTAGGTCAAAGGTTTACGATGGTCGGACTTTAAACTAAATTGAATTTGACTGAAATCGCCTCGTAAAGGAACTCGAGTCGTGATTGCAGTCGTTGGATCCACAGTGTTAAAACAGAAAAGCTTGTACAATAACTTGTCAAAGTGGGTATCTAAATAAGTATCTACTTATGTTTATTAAAAATGCTATCTTATAAGATTACAAATTGATTTTATAAAGCCACAGTACATGTTAAAGTTTATAAATTTTTAATGAACAAACGATAACACATTTATAACATTGTGAAAAATATTACAGAAATGGTAAGATTTTAATACAAGAATATTGTTGAGGACAATAATTTGAAGTCAGTTTAGAATTGTAAGGGCGTAAAAGCAAGTGGGCGCTTAAAACTATTATGTATTTGTAAGCTTTTTGAGCTGTTTACAAGGAAATACGAGTATTCTTTGACTATCATAAATATTTAATATTTATTATAAATAGTATAACGCTTCTCATAGCAAACCGTTATTGGCTATGCATTATGTACTCGACTAATGACTAGTTACTGTCCGTACATGTGTATACACTTAGAGTTTACATTAAGAAACTTACAATAAATATCTCAAGCAACAAAATACATCGCGCACTCTGTTGACAAATCCCGCAATAAAATATAAGCATTTACAATAAAATTAATTATTATTTACACGACACGGCTGGCCCGAGATATGACGTTAGGACATCGTGGACATAACTCGACAAAATTTAAATTAAAATCTGCGACCATCTTTCATAGGCTTTAACGAAGTTGATTATACCATTACATTTAGTTTTTTTTTAATTAGGTACTTAACAACGTGTACAGATAGAAAGTAGATTTCTCAATTCTCGTCAAAAAGAGTACCTACTCTTGGAGATCTAAGCTTAAGAATAAGATTTAATTACTCCAATATGAAGATTTTACTTCAGATCTTTTTTAAGCCTTATTGTTGGACACAGGCAAATTTGAAGGCAATGCGAGGTGGATTAGGTTTTAAGTTCAACTTAGCTGGTCAAGTGCGGGTTGGCGGACTCCATATGTGTCCCGAAAATAAGTTCGGTTTACTTAGACATGCAGGTTTCCTCACGATGCTTATCACATCGGAAGGCGTGGTCGCGTCGACGGTCGAAGGAAAGAGTGGTAACGTATTGAAAATTCACGCATGAAAATATCTAACGTAAGACCCGGTATTAGAACTCGTAACACTAGATTTTCAAACGAGTGCATTACCACTGGGCTACCACTGCTATCAAAATTAGGTAGGGGTAAAAACATTATAGAGTATTATATAGATTTAAAAATATATTGGTATGTCCACATGATGATGTCGGTGTTCCACCATGCTGGGGGTCCAGGGGCCCCGCGGCGCCCTGCTTTATCGCACGCTGCGCGCGCCGGACACCTCGCACCCCCCACGCCCTAACTACGTTCTCCACGCTTTAAAATACTCATTCTCTATTTTATTGCTTTTCTTAAATTGCTTATTGAATTTCCATTAAATATTTTAAATTGATCAAAAATATGTTATTATTGTTACATGAATATACCTACTACTATAGTAATAGAGAGTAATGGAGTGAATCTGAGTGTAAAAGTTTTTTGGAAAATGTAGAGTTGGGTGATTTTTAGGATGTTAAAACCAAATTGTCTACTTTTTGCCCATACATTATGCACAAGCCATGATATTGATATTTTTTCTGATTCTCTTTGTAAATTTAAGCAAACCATAAAACTTAAGTTTCTTTAATCTACTATACCTACTTAATAATTAATTGGTTGATTATTGTAACAATTAAAAAAAAAACATTTTTATGTTTTTGTTTGCATATTTCAATTTTTATTTTAATTTTATGTTTGCTTACTAATGTAAACTATTATTATTTGATAATTATGTCGTTACTTAATGAAGTAACGACATAATTATCAGAATGCAGTGTTGCTTATAATTATTAGGGCATAATTTAGTCTAGACATTTCTTTTGATATATCATGTACTACTGTAAGAATAAAACATGGATAAAGCTTCCTAAGTATACTTCCTAAATACGTAACTTATAGAAGTTAAACTTTATAGGTAGTAAATTTAGTTGAGACAGATACAGTTGGTACATAGGACAATCACCTTAAAATTACTTTAACA
The DNA here is from genome assembly GCA_947093115.1 of Brenthis daphne. Taxonomy (NCBI): domain Eukaryota; kingdom Metazoa; phylum Arthropoda; class Insecta; order Lepidoptera; family Nymphalidae; genus Brenthis; species Brenthis daphne. Next base: position 16,936,987 of record OX352476.1, on the reverse strand, counting down.
GCAATTAGTAAAATTTGATTTGTACAATATTTTCTTGAAATTTATATATAATAGTGATAATAGGGGTGATGCCGCTATTTATTAAAAATGAATTATGAAAATTATTTTAAAATTTGCAAAGATTTTGCACAAATAGAATCATAATATACACAAAATAAAAATAATAAATATCCACCTCTCCTCTTTTCTTGAAGACGGGCAAATTTTGTTTATTTCGAATAAATTTACTTTTGAAAAATTAGGTACTATTACGAGTAGGTACATAGTAGAGTAGTTTTATTTACAATGGTATTAAACATTTTACAATCATGGTATCGTATCAACACACTTCTTTGCAGAAATATGAAGTCCAGATTTCTTGAGGTAGAGCGCACACCGTAGCGTAGTTTACGGCCTTCCTGCGGCAATCATAATTCGTCTCCAGCCTCCGCGGCCTCTCAGGCGTCTCTCCGGACTTTTATTGTGATTTACACGCGTATAACCTTTGTGCTTTTTTGTACTTTTTGCAATAACAACTAGTTGGCGATTACGGCGCTGGTTTGACATAACGGTTCAATATCTACTGCCTTATCTGATTGAATGTTTTCCAATATAGCATTTTAATATATTTTTAAACGACATATCATTGATTTAACAACTCATTAATATGATAATTTTAATCGGACTATCTTATTTCGTGAGATTTTTTAACTTGAAATAGACACTAGATATAACTCATTCTATTTCGTTCGTCGGCGTTTGTTTTCTTTGAATTCGTGTAGATAGGTTCTATTGGCTAAGTATATTAATAGTAAAATACCCAATTAAAGTGCTAATAAAAATATTGAAAATTTTATATAAAATATATGCAATTATTATAAGAAACATATCTCCACCAAAGTACATAACAATAAAAGTGAATCTGATCTTTTTTCATTTGTAACGATGTTTCCTATTGAGTCAGAAAGCCAGTCGATAAAATTGTAATCTATTATTGCTTAAGCTTTTTCCATCAAAATTGTATTATCACCAGATATTGCTAGGAAACTAAAAATCGTTTTAAAAAATAGTATAAATAAATTAATAACACAACCGGTTAGAAAACTCGAATACAAATGGAAAAATCTATTTCAAAATCATTTTTTATAATCCATAATCATTAGATATGGCAATGTAATGGTAATTAAACTATGACGATACTTTTTTAAAATTCTCAGCAATAAAAAGCTCATAAACCTGTTAAGTCATAATGGCATATTGGAAGATAATGAATATAAATCATAACATTATTGATCGAAATAAATGCCATTTACACATTAAATATTTCTATAAAAATCAACATAGTGAGCTAATTCTTATTATGATTCGTCGATTGATATTAAATTTCATAGAGGAACGTTATAAAATATGATTATGCAAATATTATTAGTTCTTAATAAACAGTTTAAGCATTTGATGGGCGCGCCACACGAGACGCGGCTAATTACAATAAATATACAACGCCGGATTACAGTCGATCAAGTTCCATAGTTCGTGTAATTTATCGGAACTAATAAACATGATGTACGGTTATCGGCGTAATTATTTATTTTTTATGATTGTTATGTATGAACAGATAATATAAGCTGTTATAGGATCCGTGGAGTTTACCACGATGTTGTTATTTATAGCGTTTATTGGATTCAAGCTTTTCCCGAGGCGACATACTCTTACTGATCATCGCGTAATACGTCTTATTGAGGCATCGTTCGATAACCGTATTTCGTAAAATATTTATCGGAATTTTCTACGTTATTGTAATATATGATGTTAGTTTATTCATATTTGTTTAGAGATATATTCAACAATTTATTCTAAAGAAATGTAAAATAAGCTAATAAAGTAAATCTATTTAAAAATATATCAGTTATATGTTATACATACATAAATTTGTTTTTTTTTACCTATGATTTTAAGACTAAATATTAACACTTTCTTCGATTAAGGCGAATATTTGACGTTTTAAATAAAACTAAATTTTTGGATTACTTGAACTGTAAATAATTTATTATTTATTTGTATATAGGTAGACCAAGCAAGCAATAACATTAAGTACGGTTATGTAATCAAATATCAGAAAATCATAATGCAGAAAATTCGATGAAATAAAATTATTTATTTACAAAGTAAAACAATCCAACAGATAAACATTAAAGAAGTACCTAGTAAGTGTTCGATATGCACATATCGCCTGTTAAAGAATAGCCCCCAAACCGGGTTCGACTCAGCCTCGTTCGGCAGACTTATGAGGATAATTCACGTCAACAATACACTTTATTAACAGTTAGTTATGCGCTGTTTGATGATATCGCGTCTACAATTAAATATTAATATGTGTTCGAAAGGTCGTAGGCGGCCTAAGAGATTTATCGAGCTGCTTAACGGCTTTGGATGCTGTTTAGTAACAATATGTAAGTTAAAGGTGAGAAATGTGATTAATGTCAGACGGCAACGATTCCTCGTTACGTACTTTGAGTTCCGCGTCGTGACTGCGACTGCATAATTATATTAAATTCGCCACTCGACCTGTTACTTAGTATCGGTTATTGGATAATTTTATTTCCTACTTATCAAGATATTGATATCCATTTAATATATATAAATATATGTAGGTATGTGTGTATACTTCAATTTAGAGCTATTTGTAATTATAGCTTAAATGCTCCTAAAAAGTGCCTATCATTAATGCATCTTAGTACATTTTTCTTTATTAGTTTTTATATGTGTACGAAACGTATAATTATTCTATTGGAATTTTAAAACACTACTGATCAAATACATTCTCTGCTTACACCGCAAGCAATAATAGTGTGAACAAATGTACTTAATAAATTTTCACAAATATTTTATCGCTAACTTTAAATCTAATAGACATTTTCTTGCTTTCACATCCCAGAATCGATAGTAAATTCTTCAAACAGACACAAGGTAAGTAATGATAATGATATCGGTTTACAACAATTTAAACACCAATAAAGCATGACACTGCAACATTTCGAATATTATGCATATTGAGAAAGCGTGCGTGCACAAGAAAAAAATACATAAATATGTAGAATGAACGAAAAAAGTCAATTGATTGCCTCCTCCCGTACGTAAACATGTCCGTGAGCGCTCTCGTAAACTGTAAGAGGATATTTTTAACAGCGTCGATATTTAATATTTATGGCGACACAGACATCCAATATTAACCAAAGATTTATATATATAGCGTTCCGATGCCTACTAATTGATTATGCCTTTTATTCGATTTAGTAATAAAAGGATTTTCCTTTTGTAAATTTATTTCCTTTTATTTTATGAGTTTTGATTATTTTTAATGTATAATCTGATATAATCTTGATTACATATATTTAGCAGACGAAGCGTTTCTGCTTACAAGTAGATACAAACAAAATATTTATATGTTCTTTGTTTAGATAGTAGGTATAAGTGTCATTAGTTCAACTTTTGTTTTTTTTTGGTGTTCCGGAAGCCAAAAGAGCTGGAATTACGTTATAAATCAACTTCAATTACCGGCTTAATAAGTTTTATAGATAGGAGTATTTCGTTAATTATACAATATTAAACATAATAAATATACTAGAACAAGGATATTAAAAATTCAACATTGTAAATAAAGTTGCCGAATTATAATATAACTCAACCGTGCTCAAACACTCAATTGTAAAAAATGTACCGAACTGTTACGATTAATTAAAAAAAATACATTTGGTTACTAAATAAAAAAATATTGACAAAAGTGTTTTATTAAAATAGTTATTAAAATATTTAGAAGAATCGATAATAATATTAGTATACCTATTACCTATGCATATTCTTCACGATGCTTATCTTCTAACTCAAATACGAATAGAATTGCAAATACAAATTAAAGACATAAAGAACTCAAAGATCTGGATTTGTAGTCGAGGAGCCACTATTTGTGGCGCAGTTGTATGATTCTCATTTTTTATAGGTCTTACGACTGCATAAAATAATAATGTATAGTTAGTGTTAATGTTAATTTTCTGATCTTAGTTATGATAATAGTCTAAGTAATAACTTACGTATGACTATTATCTAAGTGCCAAAATAGGTATATTTGTTTGTTTGTTCTTCTATCACCTTCAGTTCGGAACAGCCACATATCGGCCCTCCGCGGTGCTTACGCTTGGTGGGCACGGTGAAAATTGTATCTCTCTCGCTGGTGCGGAACGATTACCTATCTTAGATATTTGTAAGACATCGATCGACCTATTTCAGCCTGTCGCCTTTAGGGGGCAGCCTCCGGCCCGCTGTCACAGATACTGATAACCCCTAACTTTTGTCTGTCCCATCACTACAAAAAGTACTTTCTAGTGTGGTTCAGGTCGTTATCGGCCCGCCACTTCTCTTTGTTATTTCTTATTTCCTGTTTGGCAGATTCAGGGGCGAACGAACCTAAAGAAATTGGGTTCAAAGTCATTCTAACAGTACAAGAATATGTATACTCCATGTTTTCCCAAAGTTATAGCACATTAATCTAACCTAGTATTGGCGGGTCGAAAAAGACCTGCCATACGCTGGCGGAAAGGTCGTTGGGGGGCGCATTTCGACCCACCGCCGCACCAGATCAAAGTTTATGATTTATTTGCCGCAGCTAAGGTGCTATCATGCAACAAAAAGCAATGGATATTCGTTATTTTTGGCGTAGAGATAGTTAATGATGGAGATTCCTATTAGAAACTTTATATTCATACATGAAGTGGTCCTCGTGGTATATCACTTAGTTCTTAAAAGCTACCTAAGAATTGGTAACTGTACCAATAATAAATATGACTTTACAAATTGTTGAACAGGTGTTTCTAGAACGTAGAAATCTCTCGTTCAATAGAAAAAAATCAATAAGTAGTATGTACTTCTATTATCTATTATTTTGGTACTACGACTTACCCTCGCTTTGCTCGGATTTGTCCCTAGGTGTGAGTAATTCCGTAACCTGCGCGGCTTTCTCTACATATTTTGTATAAATACCTATTAAATTAACCAACATTATTTTGTTTCGGTTATGAAATCGGTTTGTTGTCTTTGTATGGCTAAATATACATATATTATTTTTTACTATAGAGTTCGTTATTTTATTAAACAAAAGCGTCAAGCCGTTTAGAAGGATAATTATTACGAATACATGCACAACGGAAATTTTCGTATATTAACTATTAATGTGGAAAAAAACTGATAAAAAATTAATATTTTTAGTATTTTTTAAGAAAAGAACTAATCTAGACCAGTTGGATTTGTAAAATCTTTTTTGCGTTCATGCTACGACTTTTATGATCGAAACAGTTAGATATACCTACATAATACGCGAGCGGAGCCGCGGAAAAAGCTAATATAACTTATTAGCCAAAGTTGATTGTGAATTATAAAACCTTATTATCTAATACGATCAAAATCAGCATTCATGTTTTAGACGTAGCGATGTCAATAAATCTATTTAGGAAGTTCCATAAAAGCTCAATTATAAATAAAACCATATGAGTCTGAATGATGAACGGGCGTCGCTCCCGGGTGCCGGTCAAGAAGGATGTTATTCTGTTTGTTGATGCAGCTACTTTACGTTTGGATGGCCCAATTGTAGTGCGTATCTCGGTGATCGGACGTTAACATCGACTTTATAGTCGATGAAAAACTCTTGCAGGTAAGGACCTTAGCACTTCTATACATATAATAAAATTCTAACTAAACCGAATCTGTACATTAAATATTTCTTGGAAAATCTTATTGAAATAGACATTATTATCGATACAGAGGCCGATCTATAGTTTTTAGAATTTTTGTCTGTCTGTTAAGTCATCACAGAAAAACCACTGGAGGGATTTTGATGAAATTCGGTATGGTAATAGCTGGTTATCCGGGTCAACATATAGGATACTTTTTACCGCAGGAAAATGTTTCATTTCTGAGAAAAAATACTAAAACTGCAATGTAAGAGTATACTAATATGTAAAACCTAAGAATTTGGTTTTTGGTCATCTGAACGCGGGCAGAGCCGCAGGCAATGCTAGTAATATAATATAGACAATTTTTATTAGCTTAGGTACAACTTCAACTGTTTTTTTTACGTTTTTAAAGCTATGTAGATACATTTTGTATTTGCTAATAAATAGTGGTCAATGGTTATCTAAAATTATTATAATAATATAAAACGTTGCTTAGAAGGCATATATAACTATTGTGGAGTAAAGTAAGAATGAGCTACGCATAATCAAATATTTAAATTATAAGCTTATAGTGTTTTAATATGTCATAATTATATGCGTGTATTTAATTAGTTGGCTAAGATATACCTCCAAAAACTTAAAAAAATATTAAATTATCACATATATTTTGAATATATATTATACTATTTTCTAGTCTGTGATCGCCCTTAGTTATAATAAATCTTGTCAAGCGGCGATTTCCGGAAAGTCATTTAATTCAGAATAGCGAAGCAGTTGTGGATGCACCCGTTTGTCGAATCAAACATTGAAACCGCGATAAATTTATTTCATTTGGCAGTTATATCCACGTTTTTTAATGCTACGTATTCTTATTTATCTTTAGACCTTGATTTCGGTATTTAACTTCTAACTTATTTTACGTATAACCTGTGAACAACTAAAAGTAATAAACTTAAACATATTAAGTACTAGCATTGCCCGCGGCTCCGCTCGTGTGACCAAAAACCAAATTCTCAGGCTTTACATATTAGTAAGTATATTCTTACATTGCAGTTTTTGTACTTTTCCTTAGAAATGAGACATTTTCCTTCGGTAGAAAGTATCTTATATGTTGACCCGGATAACCATACCAAACCAAATTTCATCAAAATCTCTCCAGTAGTTTTTCTGTGATGCGGTATCAGACAGATAGATGGACAGACAGATAGACAAAAATTCTAAAAACTATAGATTCGGCCTCTGTATTGATAATAATGTCTATTTCAATAAGATTTTCCAAAAAATATTTAATGTACAGATTCGGCTTAGTTACAATTTTATTATATGCACCTATAGATTTAATCAATTTGTTGTTTGAGTAGCATTTAATAGAGGCTTTGTTAGGATTACCATAACTAAGCCTCTATCGAGTATCTCTGTATTTCATACCAAAGCTTTATAATTTAAATATGTATTTTTTTATAAATACTTAAATTAGTAGTAAATGTTTAAAAATTATTTTTATAAATGATCTCAAACTCATAGCTTCCAGATTTTTAGAGTACCTACTTGATAGTGAATTAAACAAGCACAATATCGTAATAAGATTGCTGATAACATCAAATTGTAATATGCGAATAATCCCTTTTAAGTATTATAATTATTGTTATTTAATCATTTGGTAGTTTTAAAAGTCCATAAATCAAAAGAATGAGAAAATATTAGTACCTACCTACTATATACATATGAACATAATTCGAGTTCCGTTTAAGTCTTTAATGGTAATATTTAGGCCCTGTTTACTTTCAAAGAAAAATATTTATTTATAAAGGAATTTGTGTATTGTGAGATATATTGGAATATTGGAAAGTAAATGATTATAGTTATAATTCACGATTGCGCTGAGAGTTCACACGTGTGGTGCAATACATTTTGTGGCAAATCTTTTGATCCCGTAGCTTGTCCGGCGTGTTCGGTGTGCACTTGTGAAGCTCTGAAGCATGATTTACATCCTTGGGGCTTGCAAATGTTACTTATTTTGTATGACATTAAATATCCTCAATATTTATCATGATGGTGTATAAATTCTCTAATATGCATACGTAGAGGTAGGGGAAAGGGGGGTACACTGGATCACTTTTTTTCAAATGTAGTTTACCTATATAAATAAAGTATAAATTACCAATATTTATATGTAGAGCAATGAGGTGTTAAGTTGGCTATATAAATCTAGTTCAACTTTAGCAATAATATTAATAGTTTTCTGAAAGCAAAGGTTTTTTTAAAAAGAGGGAAATTATTCATTGTACCCCATATATGGGGTACATTGGATCTCTGCATGGGGTACAGTGGATCTTATTGGGGCACAGTGAATCAACACATGAAATCATCATACATTTTACTGTTGGGTTACAGCGAATCAATCAATATTGTAAAAAAATATATAAATAAAAATATTTATGAATTATGTGAACACTTTTAATCAACAATATTACAAAATTATCTATCTCTATTTATTTTCTATCAGTCGTAAGTAACACATTACTTGTAGTGATATCTTATAAAACATGTACTTAGTATTTATATTAAGAAGTTTAAGGTATTATTTAAGGTTTAAAAATTATTAACTGGATAACATAAATCTTGAACGAAACAAAATAAAACATATACACAATAAAACTAATTTCAAAAATAAAAACATATCACGTTAATACGAAAAGAAATTGAAAAAATAAAATAATAATTAACGCAAACTTAAGCGAGAAAATTTGAGGTTGATCTCATTTATAGACTTGCTGTTGTCGTTTAGTGCCACAGAATGTAGACAGAGGTAATTTCATTATTATATATTCTAGGGGTACTGAAGCTATATTTGGAACATCAGGTAATCTGTACCCATACTTTACTTTTGTTCTCCTCCCCTTTCATGTGTAAAATACTTTATTTTCATGAGCAACTAACTATACTAGACGCAGAATTTTTTCTTTTCATTCTCTTTGTACTTATTAGTCGTTTCTCTCTCTTAATTTGTACTACTCCTTTGTTTTTTTCTATTTTCGTCACTAGAATCGAACTGCATAACTTTTTTACTAATATGTTTTGCTACTTTCACAAGCTTATTAATTTTATCTTGTTGACGTTGCTCGATATATTCTTTATTTTTAATTCTTTTTCCAGTGAAAATCTTATTTACCCCATAATTGGGCGTTAAACGTAGCTTGCCAGTGTGTTTTATCTTTTCGCATAATATCTATGTAAGATTGCATATGGATTATTTTTCTAGTTTTACAACTTTTCTAATTTTGTTGCCCCGTAAAACAAAGACAATGGCATTTTGTATATTCAGTTATTCACTAGTAAGACCAATTTGAGTCTTTCTCTTTCAGTGCCGTGCTATGTTGTTAATCTAAAACAAAATTTATTATTACATACTATAAATAAAATAGTCTAATCAACTCGAAATTTAGTGTGGAGTATAGTGGATCGCCAATCCACTGTACCCCACATAGAAATGGCCCACTGTTCCCCAAAGCACCACTAACAACTGAACAACAAATTCCTATAACTTACATAATCTATACGAATCAAACAGCTATTTATTTCTGAAGCTTATTAGATTATTGTTTAGTTAATTTAAAGTAAGTCATTCAATATTAAACATTTTCGTGAATAAAACACTCGAGTAATAGTAGTAAAAAAATAGATTTGATACTCACGGATAGCCAAATGGCGGTAACACATTCTTCAACAGCGAGAGCGTGACGGACACTGGCGGGGTAGAGGTGTAAGTACTAAAGCATGCGTTCCATTATTGTGGTACGTGTATAGAAAGCATAGGCAAAGAGAAGTAGCCACTGATTCACTGTGTACTACGGCTCACTGTACCCCCCTTTCCCCTACACATTATAGTCTGTTTTACTTCAAATTCAAGTTTAACATTCCATATTACATAATTTATAGAGAAATCTTGATAATGATTTTATTGTACCTAAAAAAGATAAATGAATGTACAGTTTTCGAATAATAAAATATTTTAATATAAATACGTACCTACATCTAATTTCCATAAGAACTTTTATAAAAATAATAAAGGCATATCAGGAATTGGAGTCATAAATGTTTGAAATTCCCGATGTGTTTGTAATACGTTTATATGTACCTACATAATATAATATATAAGCTCGAACCTTGCTCTTAATCGTCTAAAAATATTAGCATTAGAAGATTTAAGTTTTGTTAGTTATTTATTACTGAGTGTTACGTCTGTGTGTGTGCTTGAAGATGTTCAAGATTATTGAACTGTTTAGTAATTAGGGACTAATTATTGGAGAATCAAATCGTATATTTATGCATACGTATGTTATAGCAGTAGCAGTTTATATTTTGTACCTTTTGGGCATTTTGTAAAATGTAAAGTCTAAAGATAAAAATACATATAATGTAGTTTAAGTGTGTAAAATAACTAATAAAATATTATAAATTATTATCCAATTATTAAACATTGAATGTGTCGATTAAACATTTTGTTTTAAGCAAGAACGCAAGGTATCTGCAAAGGCTAACGATTTAAGTAGTGACTTAATAAATCAAATTCAACAAGCCCAAGAAATGGGATATCAATATAAATTTATTTCCTCCTAACCGTAAGACAAACTCGTACTTAACCAATTTTTTATGTTCTATAAATATTTTTGTCTCAAATACTCAATTTAACCATCTAGCATTATACGAGTATATTAGCAATTTTTAATCTTAACATGTCAGGCTTATAAAAGCTTTTCAAAATCGAGAAGCTTTCTTTGCTTACTATAGGTACGGTACATTTTATTACGTACAAATATAAACTTTTTTGCCTCACCTCCGGTAATTGTATTAAGTAAACAATGGCACGCGGCTCCTCAAGTAATGATTGCATCTATATCGGTGACTCGGACGAACCGCAGGTGGTTCTGACAAGCAAAATAAACTGAATCGTAATCGATTTTAGAGTTAGAGCCAACAGTTGTTCGTGAATGGATCGATGTATCAGGTATTTAAAGATTGGAACATTTGATCGGCTCTACATTAAGTTTAAAGGAATAAAATTGTTAGTAAGTATTCCACACTAGTTTAGGTTCTGTAAATAAATGAACATGGGTGGCGGAAGCATCTTTGGTGTATGCTGACTGTATGAGTAACGAAGCCGTTGTTTAATTGGAAACTAATTAAATAACTTGTTTATATATCAACGTGTTAGAGAACCACCTGCACCTACCTCTTTCTATGTAGATCATGTTGAAATCGAGGTGTTTTATTTAATTCGGAAAAATATATTTAAAAGAAATATAGACCATTTTTAATATCAGAACAATAAAAAATGGAGTTTATTACAATAAAACAAAACATGAAAAAACTTGTCGTAAATGGGTTATACCTACTATGTAGTAGATATATTCCCACATTATAGATTTAAATGACGTTAGTTATGGAAAATTGTGCATAAAATTTATAACATCTAAACTGAACTTATTGTCTACATATTGTGTCTCTTTGAAAAAATAAGGGAACGTAGATTAAAAATATTACTCTGTAGGTGTTATCCACACCCTACGTTAGGATTTTTTTTAATGCGTATAAATATTTTACGAATTTAAAGATTATAAAGCATTCTGAAGTAAATTTACTGGCTGAAATATGACAATGATTGTTGAAGATGTTGGAAAAAATCATGCCGACTGGGGGCTTTACTAGCGTGCGCTGCTTTATATATGAAGACAATGTATTAAGAAATTATTCATTTTAAAAAGACCTATTAAACTAATGCTATTGAAGCAATACTAAATGTAGGTAGGTACGTGATTAGGGAGGTAATCAAATGAAGGGAGGGGGGGGGGGGGGTGTCACTTGTACTTTATACTTATAGGTACCTACTTTATATTTACACAACCGTATCTTAATTATTACTTAATGTTAACAAGCAAAGTACTATTGGAAGAAACATTTTCAAAATATAGTAAATAGTATATGGTTGATTATATATTAAAATGATGTGATTATTGTAGATAAATGATTATTATAAAAATAGAAATTATAAGTGTCCAAAAGTAAAATATTGTGATAACTTCAATATGTCTTTAGAAAATACCTAGGTATATATTTGCGAGCATTTTAGTATTTAAAAATTTTCCCCACGAACATTTAGTTTTACATTTATTGCGCTATTATTTAGGTACCCACCCATTCCAATATGTTTAATCAGCCTATTAACTACTTCTAAATATTTTTAATTTGCCAATAGAAGATCTATTATATGGTTCTAATTCAACTTAATTTACAGCCACTTTAGCATAGACATAAAGATTCTTGATTACTTAAAAAGGTACCAACATAAATTTTACACAATGGATAGGCTTGTTTAGAATCAATTACAATTATACGGCTAAACGGAAAGCAAGTTTACATTACATAGATATATAACGCTTAACCCCCACTATTACATGACGCAAGCTTGGCAGTAATAAAATTAAATTGAACTTGCAAAGCCATATAAAACACATTAAAGAGTCAGTTTATTGTAAACAACTGCAGTGTTTGTAACATCGGGTCGTTCGAATTTCGAAAGCACTCCATTGCGGCGCAAACGCAACGCCCAGCGTGGATTAGCCAATGAGATCTCTTTATTTCCCTCGACACGCCCATCTCCTGCGCTTACGCTGCTTTGCGGGCTGATAACAACACGCGAAGCTCAGTTTTTCAGTTGCGTTCGCTACGACAGGTCCGGTATATGATTTTGTTTTAATTTTTTTGTTATGACTTCCGTCAGTGGAGATGTAAACACATCTAAGTTAAAGTTCAGTGTGGATAGTATACTTGGGAATAATGATTCGTCATCGAATAATCAAGTGCCAGAATCTCGCAGCCAGGAGCCTCCTTGTGCGGGGTGCGTTGCTGCTCTGTACAGATGTTGCAGAGATGAGCCCCCTCTTCTACAATTGCAACTACCATTGCCATATGCACATTTACACCCTGCTTTGAGACCTACTTCTGGTAAGTCATTATACATTATTATGTCAACATGTTAGTAGGATGTTTAATTGGATCGCAAAATATTGTACAAAATATTTCGAAGATACTAGACGGCTTAAAAATAAGTTATAAATTTAAAACTAAATATAACAATTATTTAACTAGTTTTACTTTATTTTAATATAAATTTATTTTAGATTTAAATTATTATAATATACGGTAAGTTGATGTTTGCTTAGTGTTTTTTTATTTAAAATTACTGTGATCTTATAAATATACCAATGAAAGATAATACATAAATACTTAGAATTCGATTTTGCATAATTTGAAGTAATATTGGTATATATTTTATAAAATTAATATTTATACATTATTTATTTTCACGTTTTTATAACTTTACAGGGGTCTATTAATTAAGATTGGAATGTACATGATAGAGATTAATACACCTAGATGTTGTTACTGTTACCTACTTCACTGTTAGAAGTGGTCTTTTTTAATTTCACCTAAAAAGGTGAAATTTATTTATTTTATATATTTATTAAGTTATAATTATTATTTACTTTATTTATATTTATTAAGGGTAAAAATTGTATTATTATAAATATACTAGCGACTCACTGTCGCTTCGCTCGGGTTCGTCCCTAGGTTGATTACCCATACAAACTTTCTTCCCCATTTTTACCACCTTAAACAATGATTTCTGGGATAAAAAGTATCCTATGTCCTCCATCCTTGGATCCTTCCCAGGGTCTGTCTTTTACAAACTTGACCTCTTTATAATACTAGTATACCTAGATTATTATTGACAAATATGGTAGGTACCTATATTATTATTATTGTTATTTAATTTAAATATGTGAATGTAACAATAAGATTTAGGTATTGTACCTGGTTCATTTTAATAAACACAAACTGCACTTTAAATTAAAATTACCGTAAAAGTTATTATGATTTTAGTAGGTAGCGCAATAGATTTATTTAGCTCTATGTATAGAGCTAAGATCGAGATTTATTAATCTTTGATTCTAAGAATCATTGAAGACTTGAGAAAAGTTTTTGGTTGTATTTAAATTAATTACATATGTTATTTATTTTAGTAACAATTTACTTTCGAGGAATGTTCTTTTAAAATACATGGCCTACAAATAGTGGAAAAAGTTATAAGTAATTTCAAAAAAAATAATTTATAGTTACTTACATTATTTAAAATTATAATATTTTCAATAATATCGTTGCTTTTAAATTGTCCAGTTATATAATACCTACCTATTATTTACTTTTTATTATGTAGGTACTTATTGTATTTTAACCCTGGATTATCAAAACAGTGACACGGACTAGTCTATCGTATTAAAAAATATTTACACACGATTTATAATAGGTACTCGTAGGTACGCCGTTGTCGCCCGCGGCTTCATATGCATGGTTCGTCGATAATAACAGCCTGTGTTACTCAGAAATAGCGTAGAGTAAATTATTAATTATGAACAATTTTATAAATCAATTCAATAATATTCATAGAACAAATAATACATAATATACTATTGTTGGGTCCCTAATAAAACTTCGAGATATTCCTTTCTTGTATTCTAATTCTTATATTCAGTACTTTTATAATCGTCAGTGAGTTACATAATTTATAATCATAATTTTCAGTACCTATTACAAACAATTTGTGCCTAGTCACTATATGGTGGTACCGACATCTCTGTGAATAAGCGCGGGAAAAAACAAATGAATATCCGCGCCTTTTTTTATTTTTTTTAAAACACATTCCTATCGGCCAAGGTCACATAAGTAAATGCCTTATACATAAATCATTACAAATTAATCAAATATATTATTTTCTATTAAAACACTCAATATATAAAAATGCGACCTTAGGTACACTATAACATAAAAGGAAAAAATGTTTGAAATATCAACTAGATATGTTCTAATATCAAGTAGGTACCTAATACCTATCTACATCTAAATTAATTCATAAAATCTTTGAATTTGAATGAACAACCAATTCTTATATAAATAAAGTAAGCGATTTTCAATTCTTTATTCCAAACGTTATGATCACCGAAATTTGTTTTATAATGGTGTCTCAATATGAGTGCACTATTTAAATTTTGTGTCATTTTGTTTTTCGTGCATGTGACAACTTTGCAATTTAACAGCTGCTACCTATGATTGTCCCGATTATTAAAAATGGAACGCTACACAAAAGAAGAACGCGTTAAAATTATGAAAACCCTCTATAAAATGGGGAAAATTACACTGAGACAACTCGCAAGCTTGGCGGAATTTTCGGTCGAGAAAGTACATCTAATGTGTCAACGAGTTATTATGGAATATGGATAATAAGTCAGGTTATTCTTCTTCTTCCTTCTCCTTCCTTTTCTCTCCAAGATCATGCAATTTAACGCCGTGTGATTTCTTTCTTTGGGGTTTTGTAAAATCCCATGTCTATGCGAATAAACCAGAAACAATTCCTGAGATCAAGGTCGAGATCCAACACGTCATCGGTGACATACAGTCCTATCTTTATCAAAAAGTTATCGAAAATTCCTTAAAAAAAGCCTGTCATCAGAGTCACGGGAGCCATTTGCTGGATATTTTATTCCACGCTTAATCGGAACATGTCTAATTTACAATGTAATAAAATTTCACAACTCACTCAATAAATACGTATTTTTATTTTTAAATGAAATAGTGCACCCTTATTGAGTCACCCTATGATTGAACTAGCGAAATGTCTTTAGGTGCCTTTTGCTTTTATAATACTGGACTCTACCAAATAACGATTTTATTACAACATCAAATTCGTTTCCTGCATTAAAAGAACTGAGCACACAGACAGACGGACACGAACAGTGGCTTTACTGTATACTTCCTATTTATTGATTTTGCTATTTTTGATACTTCTTAGTGTATAAAATCAAATATCTGTCTATTCAATAACTTTCTCAGCATATGTGCGTGAAAGCGAGTTATTTAAACAACTTAAAAATTAATAAAAACAAGTAACATAAAAAAAGCGAAATTAAAAGATGAGCATAAGTTAACTAAGGAATATAGTATTATGCAGTCTCTCGCTTACTACTTTTAGTAAAATAAAATATTTACCCATGTACCTACGAACCATGGGAACCATGGCTGTGACACACGAACAAACGGACAGACCTACACACAGACATGGCGAAATTATAAGGGTTCCGTTCTAGTTATTTCGCTATGGGACACTAGAAAGGATTTTACTTTTAAAAAATATATTTAATAATAAGAAAAAACTTTTTGTAATATAGTTATAAAGTTTAGTATCTAATTGTAAGTTATTTGATTTAAGTAGGACATAAAAAATACATATAATTATTATTTTTAATTTTGAAGAGCCTCATTTGAGAACTTGTCAATAATATGTAAGACATTCAGTTTTTTACTATAAGATCGGAAATCGGAATGGCATTCAATCGCGGAGGCTTTCGCCCAGCAGTGGACAGCGAAAAACAAAAAAAAACGTTTTGCATAACTACACCTATTTTTTTTAAATCCGATACAAAAATAACCAAACATCCTTAACCATGATGAACCTTAACTACTATTTATATTTAATATTGATTATTTGAAAAGTAGTAGTAACACAATGTTAAAACATTTTTCACCAAAACGTTGCGAGCTCATAAAAGTAATTTAAAAAAATATATCGACTTTAAAAAGAAAATAAATCAAAATTAAGAAATTTCATTTTTATGTATACACGAAATTAACCAACAAAACAACATCAGAAGTAGATACGAAACAAATAGGGGCCTACAACTTTTTTGAGGTCGGCGCAAGTTAAGCAAAGTACTTATCAAATATTATATTCTGTTCTTTATTGATTAAGTTTTATATTCGATCTGCATTGCTTTGATTTGCTGGCATCGACCTCAAAAAAAAAATGAAACGAATATTAACCTATTCCAATTATTTCCCAT
The DNA here is from genome assembly GCA_947093115.1 of Brenthis daphne. Classification (NCBI taxonomy): domain Eukaryota; kingdom Metazoa; phylum Arthropoda; class Insecta; order Lepidoptera; family Nymphalidae; genus Brenthis; species Brenthis daphne. The sequence continues at coordinate 16,920,330 of OX352476.1, read as the reverse complement.
TGATGATATTTGATTTTTGATATACATAGATATAAATGCTAAAGATATATATATAGATAAGATGTCCCAATTAACTGTTAATCCTGATTTATTTATTATACCAAAATTTCAAAATTGATTGATTATACTATAAAATCTACTGATTAGTACTCTATAGAGTAATGGATAGGTATACCTACGGTTTTGTATCTTCCATATTTTAGAGCTCCTTTATGTTTTTTCTCACCTCTCACTTCTCTGTTCCACTGCTTCGTATTGAAAAAAATACCTACATATCACTTAATAATTGCCTTCACGTATTTAAGAAACTTAATTTATTTTGCATGTAATTTGGGTTTTGATCTACATATTGTGTATATTTGAGTGTGTACCTACGATTTTTTAACGTCTATAAGATAGATACTCGTTACATTATTACATTATTTATACGAATAGAAATAAAATTGAAGGTATTTTTAGAAAGTTACTAAATATATTTTATGCAAAATAATAAATTAAATAACAAAAATAAAGTAGCAGGGGTTTCTTGTATTTTTCCATTTACATACCTCTTTATTCAAAACTTAGGTACTTTAAATGAGAAAGCACTAACATTTAAGTATATTTCTAGTTTTAAGTATATTTAGGTTTTATATAATTACATACCTTTTTTAATGTTGGGAAATGCATTTACGCATACCTCCTGTACATATACAGCCGTTTATGTGTGAAACACCGGTTTAAGAGAAATCAGTACTACCCATTAAAACCCAATAGAACCTCCCTCGTCTTAATGGGACGTCACAGGATCATTTACCCTACGCCCCGACGGTAGGTTGCTTCCACGGTCCACTCTGCTGTCAGAGAAGTATCAGGAGCAACCCGCATGGTATACCACCCACCTAAGTGGGCCACCTTCCAGAGTCCCAGTGCGTCTCTTGGATTCACGCCTGGCTGGATTGCCGGACGCTAACCCACTCATCACGTCAGGGTGGTACCTTGACTATGAGGTGCATATAATCAAGGTACTACATACCTCAGTTACTGCCTCAGTTTACACAATTGCATTTGATTAATTCAGAAGCGTCTAAAGAAAGTTTTTGCTGTAAGAGAAGGATAAATTTACAAATTCTTTCGCATTTTATAATAATTTTACTTCCGACTTTGAATGAATATCTATTATGATTTAAGATTTTATGTGAGGATAATACAAATTTACTTGAAGACATGTATTGAACATATTTTATGTATTTTCTTCAGCAGTGTACCGCCTACCTATTCCAACCTCGTCCCCAACGCAGTCTACGCCGCGGTGTGACGTGTCTTCGAGCGGGAAACGGAAACGATCGTGGTCTAGAGCCGTATTCAGTAATCTACAAAGGAAAGGCTTAGAAAGAAGGTTCCAGATACAAAAATACATTACCAAGCCCGATAGGCGACAGTTGGCCGCGACATTGGGTCTTACTGATGCTCAGGTAAAATGATAACTTAATACTAAAAATTATATTGTTCAATGTTCATATAAGAGGATTTACAATATTGATTGTGCCATTACATACAGTTAAATATGTGACCTTATACTAAATACCTATATTAATAGTAGAAAAAAGGAAATTTAAAACCATAAATCGCTACTACGAGTAGCTAGATACCTAGAAAAGCTCATGACCAAATTTATTTCATTTGGGTCCAAAAACCATCAATTAATTATTTTATACTAGCGGCTCACCCTCGCTTCGCTCGGGTTCACCTCTAGAAAAGCACAAACAAATATATCCCACGGGAACCGTTCATTTTTCCGGGATGAAAAGTAACTTGTTGTTAGACCGGCAATATAAGGTATCAGCATGCCAAATTTTACTAAATTAGGTGCATAAGTTGTTGTGTACTAAGTTGTATAAGTTACTATAGTTTTTTAACTGTCCCACGGGAACTCCTTAATTTTCCGGAATGAAAAGTATCTTAGATGTTGACCGGGGATATAAGGTACCACCATGCAAAATTTCATTTAAATCGGTCCAATAGTTTCGGAGATTAGTCCGTACAAACATACAGACAGAGAAACAAAAAAAAAATGAAAAAAATCTGGATTTGTTCTTTTTGTCTTCTTACATCACACTGACTCGGTTTTTAGCATTTTTGTTCTATGTACAGACATTCGACCTATACAGTTTTATTATAGTATAGATAAGAATAGATATTGCTTAGGAGTATACATATACTATTCAGAACTTTCCTGTAGGACTTTTCAAGACCCACAATTTTTTAGTTTATTGATTTGATGTATGTATGTCTTAAGGTTTATCCAGCGGAAGGTTTCTAGGGAGGACTCGATAAAACCAGTTATTGTATCTTTCCGTGAGAAAGAAAGATTTTCTTGAAGTAAAACGTATCCTAAACATTGACTCAAGTAATAAGTTATCAATTCACCAAACGTTGAAATCGGTTCATTACCTTTCGCGTGAAAGGCGCATACAAAAACAGACAAACAGACATACAGGCAAACAAAGACCCGGTTTTTAGCATTTTTTTGCTATGTACAGACATTCGACCTCTACTGTTTTATTATAGTATATAGACTAGTAGGTATAAAGTTAATTAATATGGTTTATGCTTTAAATCTACTTAGTAATTAACATAAGGTAATCTATACTAATATTATAAAGAGGTAAAGTTTGTGATCTTGTGAGTTTGTGAGTTTGTGAGATTGTGACGTTGTAGGGGGTAATCTCTGGATCTACTGAACCGATTTTCAAAATTCTTTTACCAATAGAAAGCCACGTTCTTTCTGAGTGTCATAGGCTATATATGTACCCGAAAAATGAAAAGGATTTTTCGTGGTAGTCGGATTTGTTACGAACGCTGCCTTAACGATGAGAGATATATGATTATGTTCTAGAAAAAAGTTGTAGAGCTTAATAATGCCTACAAAAAAGTCAGCGACAGCATATGTCTAACTTTTATATTTAAGTCACAAAAAGTAGTTTTTTATATTAAAAAAATAATTTAAATCGGTAGGTCATGTTTATTGGTCATATTATCAAAAATTATGAATTCTTATCAAAATAAATAAATTTATCGTCTAAAATGTTTAAAACAAAAGACCTTTCCCGTTTACTGCATATAATTTGGACAAATGGTTAAAGAGATAATACAACATATTCGTAGGTATGGACGAACCCGAGCGAGCTGTTTGTCTGTTTTCCTGTTTGTACGGGCTAATCTCCGAACCTATTGGACCGATTTAAATGAAACTTTGCATAGTGGTACCTTACATCCCCGGGCAACATCTTAGATACTTTTAATCCCGGAAAATTAAAGAGTTCCCGTGGGATAGTTAAAAAAGTATAACAACTTATACAGCTTAGTACACAAAAACTACTGATTGGATTTTAATGAAACTTTACAATAATATAGTTCATACATGACAGAAACAAATCAGCTACTTTTCATCCTGGCAAATTAAAAAGTTTCCGTGGGATAGTAAAAAAACTATAGTAACTTATACAGCTTAGTACACAAAAACTACTGATTGGATTTTGATGAAACTTTAAAATAATATAATATACTTCATACATCAGAATAACAAATAGGTTACTTTTTATCTCGGCAAAATGTACTGTTCCCTTGGGATAGATGTTTTTGTTTATTTGTAACGTATTATGTTCACAACATAGATCCCCAAACAATAGTTAGTAAAAAACTATAGTAACTTATACAGCTTAGTACACAACAACTTATCCTCCTCATTTAGTAAAATTTGGCATGCTGATACCTTATATTGCCGGTCAAACAACAGGTTACTTTCATCCGGAAAATTCATCATTTCGGAAAAATGAACGGTTCCCGTGGGATAGATCTGTTTGTGCTTTTCTAGAGGTGAACCCGAGCGAAGCGAGGGTGAGCCGCTAGTTTTTAAATAATTTTGTCATTAACCTCACTTAATCACAGAACCATAATATAAAATTAAAAAGTCCATCAATTTGTCCAGGTCAAAGTTTGGTTTCAAAATCGTCGAATGAAATGGCGACATACGAAAGAAGGACGTGCAGGCATTGGTACGGTTGCGGCTAGAGATCCAGACTCTACAGCCAACGATGACAATGAAGATGTAGACGTCGATACGCTTAGTGATTAGAAATAAGTACCTAAATATTATGGACCCAATCTATAAATTATAATATGTATAAGCAATAACAGGGACTAAGTTTGTGTTCAAAAGGAAGGGTATCGCCTCAATAAGGCCTCATTTCCGCTACAGAATAACAAAAAAAAATTGTAATACGATATGATCTTTTCTTTACTTACTATTCTAAAAGTAGACTGTGTGCCTAATAAGAAAATATATTTATGAGAGAAAATAACTACAATTAATACCACTTGCGAGACGCCAAACTTTGGTCTAACTGGTAACTGGTCTGACATTTTGTTCAAAATGAGACATTTTCAGTAACGTTTCCCCTACCCTTACCCTTTCTTTGTTATTGGCAGATCCTTTTTTTTAGAGTGAGCATGTATATGGCGGCTTAAATTTTATTGTCTCATAGAAAATCGACGTAAAATAGTATTACGTCTAAATCGGTAAGTGAAAGAACAGTAGATACGAAGTACCTATCTGTATCCTTGAGATGATTATGGGAGATTGTCAAGTAAATAAAAAATTGCAAAATTTTTACGGCTGTATTGATACTTAACATCGATATTCTGATATGAAAGTTTACAAGCTAATGCTAGCATGTCACTAAAAATGTATGTCAATAAACTTTACAGAATATGGGAAGGAAACTTGAAAAACATGTAGGTAATTTTTTTAAAGTATCATATTATCTACATTTTATTTAATTAATTAACTTAATTGTCATTTATGTTAAGTAAATAAAATAAATTATTATTAATATACCATGTACCTTCTTGTTAGAATTTTAAATATTAACCAATGCATACGTTTGCTCATTTCATCGTTTGTCCTAGAGAACAAGGACCCATTATTTAAAATAAGATTCGATAAAATGTGTATATGTAAAATTTCGGGTACTAATAAAAATTATTGCCTTTGATACAAATTAATTTTATGATAAAAAATAACTTATTTATTATGTACAATAATATTTTTTTTATATTCTTAAGTGATTCATTTTAAGGGTTTATAGCAAAAATTCATGTGTCACACTACAACTTTTTTCTAGTGTATTATGTCAACTGTATGTTATCACTTTAATCATTCAGTCAGTCTTGTTATGTATAATAATTTTAGTTAACATAAGAATTGACGTTTCAGAAACATATCACATTTACATTATTATTATTACTTATATTATGGTGAAGACGTGTTATATGCACCTGCCTTTCAAACTCCTAAACATTTTGCGTGTGACAGTTTATCATGTTTAAGTGTGTGTGCACTGTACTCAAAGATTAGAATACTTCGGGAAATGATTGTACTTCACTAATTTCATTATTATTTTTGAAGTTAAATTATTTTGTTTTTTTTTTTAACATGCTGGCAGCGCCATCTGATATGGGTTTTACGTTATTCCATCATAAAAAAATTGTAAATACTTATTTTTGTAAAAATGTATATTTGTACAGTTTAGGAGATAGAAATAAAAAATCAAATTAAAGCATAAATGTTTTATTAGACTTAACTAAATATACAAAACGCCATTTATAGGCGTATACATTCGCTAGTAATCTACGAGTTTCACTTTGTTTCTCGAAGCTTCCTCATCGCAAAACCGGTTCGAGGGGCCATCACCATATTGTTCGGAATTCCTTACATTTTGGTTTCTATATCCTCCCCTTTGATACGGTCTTCTCCAGTTTGGCCCAAATCTGTCATTTTCTGGTCGATGTTGATAATTTTCCTGACGATTTTGTTCGTAATTATCATATCGACCTCTATTGGGATACTTTTCCCTGGGTTGGTAATAACTTTGTTCTCTGTTATCGTCATTTCTTCTTTCGTAATCATTATTTTCATAACGTCTCTTATTAGTATAATTGGAATTTTTGGTTATTTCAGAATATTTTGTCCTGGGAGGCGTCGATACGTCTTTGGTCTCCCATACGGGTATACGTTTTTCTTCCGGTTGTTTACTTTTTGAGCGACTTCTATTCTCCCTTTTCCTCTCAGGTACCGGGGAGTTTCTGTAAGAAAAATCAACTTTATAGAGAAACTGCAATATTTTAATTAACGATTTTTAGGAATAAAAAATTAGGAAAATGAATGAATTTTGTAATATATTTCTTTTTATTACATTAACTTATTTAAGAAGCTGTTGCGAGAGTGCTGAGGCTTGCCAGCAGTACACAAGATTATTATATACAGACTGACCAAACTTTAATTTTTATCAATATAGAAAATTATATTCCAAATTTGTATTTAAAATTGGTTCTTTGAAACTTATTTTTTTAATGTAATTTTCTATTAATTATTTCAATTACAATAGTATCCATTTAGATTTGATTTAGGAATATACATTGATTGTTGTTTATTTTCAATTAAGTAAGATTAAAAATATGTTTTATATTTAATCTTACAGTATTTTTGTACTGTAACAGAAATGATTTTGAACATTGAAAATGTTCACAAAAAACTAATATGAAAGAAAAGATGGCATTTTAGTTTGTCGAACCATGACCCTAAGTGCTACTGGACCGATTTTAATAAAACTTATTGTTTTTATAAGTAACACTCGGAGGTATAACTTAACCATTTTTATGTACCTGGAAGATGATCCACTGTGGCTCTTGTCAGAATCGTCGTCACTCGATCGCCGGGACTGCTGATGTCTCATCTCCCGTTGCCTGACACAATAAAAAAAATAGAATATCCTTCATCTAACAATTGAGATATTTTAAAATAATTTGTGTTGATAAAATAAACTTGAATTATTAATTTAAAAAAAAACGTGTGTGCGTACTTATGTACGCACGTAAGAAGTTATACTTCTTTGGCGTAACAGAACAAAAATCTCTAAGGATTTCATCCCATATGTCACAACTATTAACTTATCATTCCTTTTACAAACAACTCTCTGTTTGTAAAAGGAATGATAAATTAATAAAATAATTAAATAAGGCATATTAGGCATATTACAATCATATATTTATATAGAATATCATTTAAGGAAAGAATATAATATTATATCATTTTTATATTAACTGCCTCGGTGGTGTAGTGGCTAGCATGTACGGCTGCCCACCCGGAGGTCCTGGGTTCGAGTCCCGGGTCGGGCCAAGTTTAGTTATTGAGTCTTTCTGTATAGTAAGTCTCAGTAACAGCCCGGAGTTGGGAAGTTGGCAGTGTTTCACCCCCGTGCCTCGGAGAGCACGTAAAGCCGTCGGTCCTGCGCCTTAACTCTCACCGGTCGTGTCGACCAGTCGTCCCACCGGAGTATGAGAGTGACAGGAATAGAGAGCGCACGTTGTGTCTGTGCGTACACTTGTGCACTATAATATCTCCTGCGCAGTTGGCTAGTCTAAATGAGATTGGCCGCCGTGGCCGGAATCGGCCAGGAGAACATCATATCATTTATCAGACAATAAAAATGGTTACCGTGGTAACAAACATGTATCAGCTAACTTCATCATGTCGCTTTTTGGCTGTCTATGTACGCGCGCACCGTAAAAATTTTACTCTCATATTTTTTTTCAAACGTGCCAAAAGAAGTATAACTTCAAAAAAATCCTAAATATTATTTAACTTTTACATCCTTTAATAATTTTTATGTGCTAGGATATATCTATACTAATAAATGGAGAGCCGATTTTTTTGTTCGGTTATACCGCGATAACTACTGAACCGATCGGAATATACTCATACCATAAGATGCAGCGTGTTTCGGAGAAGGTTTTAGTATATGATATGTTGGTGATTAATGTACTATGCGGGCGAAGCCGCATGAAAACGCTAGTCCTATATAAATGCATTATAATGGAGATATTGTATTGAAAAATGTTAATGCATATAAAACTTTTATAGCTTTCTTTACAATTTTAAAGTTAGTATATTTTTATAAGTGCTTAAATTTTTTTTTGTAGAAGAGAAAAATAATTAAATTCAATTTTAATCTCATACATCAAAACATACATTGTACATGTATATTATTTTAATTTGTATTATTTTAAGAATAGAATGGAATGAAAGATGAATAAAAGAAAAGAAGGACGATTTGTCTTAACGGCGGCACGACGATGAACGTAAATATTGTATAATAGCGTGTTATTGAGTGCTTTGATTTGTATTCTTTGATCCTACATACACATACATATGTGTATGTGTACGCATATATGCGTGTGTGTACGCGCGCATGTGTGTCCATGTGTGGGCGTGCCGTGTGTATTCGTGTGTACGTGCACAAGTGTGTGTGTGTGTGTGACTGACTTGCGGCTAGGCATGGCACATTTCACGAGTAGCAAGTGAAAAATCACGTGAAATGCGTTATCATACGTCACACCTGCTACTTAAATTCATAGTGACTGCTACAAATCACAAGTTGGTGAAATCTAGAGCTGTAGCAAACCGTATGTATTCGTTACTGAGTAACGGGTACGCCATCTAGTACCGAGTACCGAAACGTTACTCACGAATGCATTTCGTTACTCGCATTTTCCGTATACATTTTCGTACTGATGTTTTTATTGATTTTTTATTCAACAAAATACAATTTTCAGTTAATACCGTTGATCAGTAAATTGGGGAGTTTATTTATTTCGAGTTGCATGATTTCGGATTCTTAGAAATATTGTTTAGAAATAATTTTAAATTAGAAACAACAATTAAATTTAGAGCACATTTTTAGTTTTTTATCCAACAAATACTTATAATTTTTACTGAATGATTATGTGTAATACGTACAGATTATGATTTAATAAATCATTCGCGCAATTGATTTTAAAATATAATATATGCATTACGACGTCACACTAACGTGAAAGATTAAACTTTAAAACTTTTCATTTTTAAATTACCTATTTTTTATTTATTATTTAATTTCAAAATTTATTCATAAAAAAATATTGTTAGTAAAGTTTTTAAAAATTATAAAGATTTATAAATAATTAAAATTTCTGGGTTCTAGATATCCTGTAACTCTCCAATTGAAATGGTTTGCTGATCGTGCATTATTCCACAGAAAACGCGTCGTCAAGTGTCAACGTTTATACCGTACCGAGAAAAATATATGTTGCTGATGCGTTATTTTAAGAATTCTGGGCGCTATTTTTGGATAACAAAGTAGGCAAATAGGGTTATTTTCAAGCACATTTTTGCAATTTGAAACTCTCCCAGGTACAATGTCTGGTAGTAAAATTATTTTATCATCAAACTATATTACAAAGTAGAAAAACAAATTCTAAATATTGTCTTTATAAATACTAAATGAGATCAGCATTTAGAAATTCTGTCATAATGGATAGAATGATAGATAATTATACAATTTGTTTATAATTTTTAAGTGTTTTCATTTTCTGTTTGAATTATCACTAATGTTATAATAATAAGGTAAATAAATGAAATTATAACTATAAATTACACGTTAAGTTAAAGATCACACAAAATATTTTTGCCTCATATAATATATATTGTAGCATTAATTGTTTTTTTTTATCTTTTGTTTTGATAAGCATTAAATAAAGTTTGAAAATAGGTTCATTCAAAGCACCATGTACGTATGCAACTACGTCAGATCTATATCTCTGCTCCATATCACATCAGTAGCGCCATTGGTGACATTTCATACTTCATTTTAATAGCAAATAATATAAAGTGTGACACCAGACCGTCAAATCAAAAATCTATGCGTGAAAACTAGCAGGTGAAATCACGTGAAAAATATACGTAATTTTATCACATGATAATGATTTAAAAGTAGCAATCATTTCCATGCTTACTTGCGGCGCAGCTTGATGGCGAGCTCGCGCATCTCCTCGTCGCGGCGCGCCTGGCGCCGGCACTCGCGCTCCACGCGCTCCGCCTCCGCGCGCTTGTCGGCCCGCACTGCGCACACCACACACCGCACACGTTATAAATATATCTTTATTTACGTAAATACACAAGGGTTACAAGATTTATATATTTCTTAAAAACTATATAACATGTACTTTATTGACTTAAATACAAAAGGGTTACAAGACAAACTTTAAAACTATATAACTAGTACTACGTTTGTTTAAGTACACTAACGTCTGAACTACGCCGAGCCTGCGTCTCTGTGGCTAGCCTCTTCCTATTACACAATTTATTTATTTATTAAGCTAATAAGTGATGTAACATACACCTATATCCACTTTGATAGATACATGTCATACTTCTATTTTAATTATATTTAACTAGCAACTCACGCTCGCTTCGTTCGGGTTCTTCCCAAGGTTTATTCCCCATACAAACTTTCACTCCTAAGGGATGATTTCTGGAATAAAATATACCCTATGTCCTTCCCAGGGTCTCAGACTATTTTCTTAGCATTCATCTAAATCGGTTCAGTAGTTTCTGAGTTTATGCGTTACAAACATACAAAAATACAACCCTTCCCCCTTTATGTAGATGTAGATTATATTATCAAATTCAAATTCACTTAATGAAAATTTTATGTAAGGAGATTGAACAAAATACATAAGCTTATTTTTAAAAGCTAATATTTTTATATAGTCCACTTAATATACTAAAACTTACTTGATAATATTACGAAAGCCTTACGAAAATCCTTTAATCCCCAGTAGTTTCTCAATTCAAACTCAGTGGTAGAGTGGGACTTTAATTTATAATAATATGTAGTAAAGTAAATATGAGTAACTCACATTGCCTCGACAACTGAGCCTGCATTTTCCTCTTCAATCTTTCCTTCATAGTGAGCGTCTCACGCGAAAGACCCTGTAAAGTTCAGACATGTGAATGTTTGAAAATAAAAATTAAAAGTCCACTGTCAGTAGAGTTGAACTTAAATATATTTCATCAAGCAGCGAAATAAAATCACATATAAAGTAAGTACATATAGGATATTTAATAAAAAAAATCAAAAATTGTATATTCTGAAGATATACATACAAGGAGTATTAGTTAAAAGTAATGAGTAAATGTTTCAAAATTTTTTAGTGTATAAAAATCAAAACTAGACTAAAATTGTCTTCTAGGTAAATAGGTAAAATGGGGTATTGGGAAATCATAATGATTTTTGAATATGTAGTGTTTTTGATATTTTATCGAAACATGGAATAAGAGTCTCATATTGTAAATAGGTATTTTTTGAAAAGATTCATATGGTGGATGTATTTTATGTTGGTGTTATTAATTGTTAACGAATAAAAATATATTCTGTAAGTTTATTATTTGTTTAAAAAAAATATCTTTTAAAAAGTAAAGGCAATTTTACATTGAGTGAGTAACTGACGTCAGTCCACTGCCCAGTCAGTGTTGACCTGGCACTGCCATCATGTAAATTTTTTCAAGTCAGTACAGTACTGTCGCGTCAGTACTGACTTCAATATTTCCGCTTTATATTTTTGGCGTCAGTCCGCTCCCCCGCCACCCGCGCTAGCGCAACTGACGCCGTGTAAATACCCGAAGTCAGTCACAGTTATATATGTATTATATTAGTCTATGGTCAAGAAATATCCTCGACTACTGACGAAATGTATGAGTACGTGTAAATAATATGAGTCAGTTTTCGGCGCCAGCACTGACGACATCTACTAACCCTGTCTAAATCTGCCTTAAGAGTCTACCAAATATTTAATTAATATTTCAAAATTTCGCAAGAATTTATTATTAACTGGACGAGTATAATATTTACATTATGTAATTTTATTTTATAATTAAAGCTGTTGTTTAATTGCTTCCAACATTTTTAATTTATACATTAAATAAAACATTTCTATTTGAACATACAAACACAATTCTTTTAACAAAAGTGAGTGTTAACATCATTTTCGTTATTTGATAGAGCTGAATACTTTTACTAGTTTTTGATTTTTGTACTATTTATAAGTCTAATAATGAACACAATTAATATCAAAAGATATCATAGTTAACAAAAAACAACACCTCTGTATGAGGATAGTAACATTCAAATATATTAATACAATTGGAGGGTAGTTTTAACAGAAGGCATAAGGTATCACGTTTACCTAAAAGATGGCGTTAGTTTCGTTTTATTGGGTATTAAATCCAACGCCTTATTAGGTACTTTTATAAGACGCACTATCATAGATAACTATTTAAATTACGCTATAAAAAACGAATACACTAGTGTATTTCATTTCTGCATGTTGGTTACTTAAAAATCGATCAACAATACTACTAGGTCGGCGTAAGAAATCAGTCTCGGTAAATATAAGCTCACTTGCAAAGTGAGCGTATATTTCGATTAGTTCTATTGAAACACTGCCAACGTAGACACGTTCAGAATACTGCAATATGTATTTAAAAGTTACAAAAATAATACGCGAAGAAGAAATATTTCAGACGGAGTGTCGTTGTTTCGGCAAATACATGAAGATTAAGTCAATATTTTAAGATTTAACCTACAAAATAATATAAAAATGAAATTTTGAACAATTTTAAATCAGCTAAGAACGTTGGCTCAGGTCGGCCAATATACGCGCCAATACAAAGAAGCAAACAGAAACAAAACATAACGATTTAGCTCATAAAGCAACAAGGAGAAAAAGTGCTTTATGATTTTTGATATAAGGTTGATTTTACAATAAAGATTATAAAACTTACCAAATGATCGTAAGTGTATGAAGATAATTTGAAGATTTCTGACTTTATTACTGGGTACTATGGTGTTGATTAGGTTGAAATAAAACTATTATAAGACTTTGTCTTGGTTCGTTAGTATACAAATGTAGCTGTATAAGTGCATATTCGCGCGGACAGAATTTAGCTTTGATTTTGTATGACACGTTATCTAGAAGTATTGTTGATCGAAGCTTAAAAACATATTTTAATATGGGATCCTCCATAGGTCAATCATAATTCAATTCAACAACAACAAAAAGACGACTTGGTTCGTAGCTTTTTGGCCGACTTTGAAAAAGGGGATGTGTTTTTTATTTAGGCAAGCTATTATTTTCGCCATTAATTGTGAACCGATTTTCATGAATCTTTTTGTAATTAATAGTTAATATTGCCTCAAGAATAGATTAATAAAAATCTTAAGATAAAATTTCAACCCTAAGCGTGGACTATTTACTTTTTAAAAACCACTTCATCTATATTTTTTATTTCATTGTAAAGGATATAGGATGTCACTGCGAGCAATTTTGGTATATTGTGATCGCCGCATTGTGTACTAGAGTAAACCACTAAGCCTTGCAGCTGTGATAAACTGCAGGTACTGGTACTGTATATGACTATTAACTACATATTTAGACAGTTTTGAACACTCATCCTTATATGTCTAAAGTATCTATAGCCAAAAAACCAACCGTCTTTCAGTTTAATATACTTGAATGTCATTATACCAGGGTATTAACAGTGGCAACTCAGTGGATAACAGTAGGTCACAGTGAGGTATCAGTGTGGTATCAGTGGGTGAGTGAATCCCGTGAGGCACTATAACCTTCATTCTACGGGTAATGCTAAGCGTAGTGTAACAACAAATGATTCTTACTGACTTTGGAGCTGGATCCAGTTAATCGTAACTGATTCACGTTTGCATCTGATTTATTTCCAACAGCCGATCTGAAATCATATGGTTTAATGTTAAATTTTTTTACAGTAGATATAGGTACGGGGGATATACATTTGTAAATCATGATTATTGCTAAGACTTGGTTTTTTATATAAACAATTTCAAAGAATAAATACTATACTATAGGAATCGTACATGTGTTTATAATATATATTATTTTAAGCAAATTTTCATGAATATATAACACAATATAACAATGAGATAACTTGCTAAAAATCTAATTTTATATTTTTATTCACTTAACCATCACTTACCCAACATTCTGTTTTATATAAATAAGGCCATTCATATATAAATTTTGAACAAATAAATGATAACACAAAAACAAACAGTATTTACTTATTTTTGTCCTCATCAGGCGATTCACTAGAATCTGAGTCGAGGGAGAGTTCACTCGAAGACTCGTTCTCTTTACGCCGTCCATAGTAACGCGTCGTGGGCTTATTTTGTGTTTTCTCTGTACTGGAAATGTATGAAATTTTAATATACCAATAGCGAATATGCGTGACTTTTTTTATTTTATATACAATAGATTACGATGTAAGCTATTATATTATAAAACTGTAAAAAACATATCCAGCTCCAAAAAATCTAAATGTAGCTTCTTTTTAAGTATCATATCGATACCAATACTTTAAATGCCCGCCATTTTGGCGCGCTTGGCGTGACGCATAGTCTATAATAACAGAAGAATATTTTATCGCTAAAAATGACAAACGACGTTTAAGGAAATTGATAACTGACTTTGTTATTATAGACTTTGACGTCACCTACGGTCCAATGGCGCTGCGTTTCAACTGCTTTTAATTTCCTACTTTTATTTGCACTTTTTAATAATTATTTTCTTAGTAAAAAAATACATTAAAAATATTAGCATAGTCTTTTTGAATTAAGATTCAAAAGTAATAAAGATTAATATATATATATATTTAAATAAAAAAAAAAAAATTGTAAAAAATCTAATACGAGTATAATAGGTCAACTAACAACTTATCAGATTTAGTTGATATTATAGATTAGATATTGATTAGGAACAAAACTTTGTTTTATGTATTTATATTTCAATTTATATATTTATCATAGGCAATTATAATTTCACAAAAATCTTTAAAAGACTAAAAAGCTCTTCATTTCCTCTGCATACCAACTCATTTGGACCATAATAATTGTAATGTGAGCAAAGACAAGATGGTGCCATCAATGAAGTAATCATTAACACGAATTTCTTACTGTAATGATTAAACACATGTTTACCACCTTATACATGAATTATAATAATACAAGCTTACCTTTCATATGATATGGACCTGGATCTATTACGGTTCGTATATCCACTAGTGTTACTGTGAACAGGTAATATATAAATTAATTTTAAATATATATTTTTTAATAAAAAGAATTGTAACAGAAAAGTTAAAATGAATATAGTACAGAATTTGCAATTAATTATTTTTATATTGTATACTATGTAGTTAAACAAAGTGTGTCGGGTTTTTTTGTCTGCCACATGCTAATAATATGAAATATTTAGTAATATAATATAGGTAAATTACTAAAGACATTAAAATGAAATATTTCAAAATAAGTTTAGCTTCTGCCTTTAATAATAAATTTGTCATACTATATACATTTTAGTCTAGATACTTATTACGCTAAAGTTTAAATAAAAAAATCTAACTAAACAAGAGTACAAACTTTGCTGGGCTCCGTGACCGCCGTATAAAATTTCGTGAACGGGACCTCGATTTCGACCTCGACCTCGACTTCGTCCTTCCGTATGAGATATAAGATTTGGACCGCGACCTCGACGATTTAGAGCGCGACCTCGATTTCGACCTCGACCTCGACCTTGAGCGCGAGCGCAAATAGGAACGGGATCTCGACCTCGATTTACGCTCGCGAGGACCTATTAAAGGCCGCATCCTGTCGGTAGAGTTTGACCTGAAAACATTTGCTCTTATTTTATGCTTGCTTTTGCTTTATTTCAACAATTGGGTAATTCATACCACCAATCAATTAATATACTTTTTATGAGCTGTCAAAACGGGATTCTACCATAGATTTTGTATGACAATAGTAACTAGTGACATGGCTTATTTGCTACCACAATTGACTATTTATTAATTTTTAGTTGCTTTGCAACTAAAAATATAACTTAAAAGTTAATTGAAATTAATCAAGTTTTAAGGGCTAAAATAAACTGTGAGTTGAAAATTGACTTCCTAATAAAAGATTAGATGGGTAGAAGTTTGTATGAGAAACAAAAAATTTTTGGGAGTAAAAAAAACGGCCCTACGCAAACGGATAGATTAATAGAAAACATTACCTGAATTTTGATTTTCGAACAACTTCAGAGTATAGCATTTCTGGTTTCTTTAGATTTTGCTTCAATTTGTCTGCATACAGAGGTTTAGACGGCATATCTAAACAAAATAACTTCTTTAGATTTAAATTTGTTGTTTTTTGTTGTATGTATATATATTTACATATTTCATTTTCATTATACATTGAATTTTGACCATTATTAAGAAAGTAATGAGCAAAAAATGCGATCTTTTTTGAACCAGTGATCAAAAAAATCTCAAAAATTACTAGGAGGCCTCTTTTGACGGGTACTAAAAATACCAAAAAATTAAAAAAAATTTTTTTTTTTACTTCCTATTTGGCGTAGAATGCCCCATATGTATTCAAACCTTTTTAACATCCCACTACTGGGTCTCACTTCAATACAAAGGTGGTCAGGCTATAGTGTTTTTTTTTACCATTTGCCTAATGGTATATTCGGGCTTGTTGCCGCAACTCGACGTCTGCTCGCCTATTTTGCGCCTAATACTTTACTTATAAATACATGGTATGTCTTGTACTTTTATCAAATACATACAGCAACCACAACCAAGATGTGACCTAAAAGGCTCTTGTCTCACAATATTAATTATTAAGTGTTTGGTGTAAAAGCTAGCTACCTATATTAGCATCCTTAGTTTGAGTCCAAGTTATTTAAATTTTTCATACCATTTGATATAGAAGAATACTATTACATTTACCTAACACATGCCTATATTATAAATAGTAAAAAAATCATTTCGATTATTAAAAATTATTTTAAACACATACTAAACTCTGTATATATATGTACTCACATGGCTTTTCTTCTTCATCTGGTCCGAAAGAAGTGATAAACTCGATAGTAGAGTGTTCAGGTGATGGGCTTCGTGAGGGGGACTGGCTGGGAGTCCGGCTAACGGGGGTAAAGGAAGATGGCGCTGCATAGCTCGGCGGGCTTACTACACGTGTTGCGAGTTTCTTATCACTGAAATGTTTATATATTAATGTTAGATTGTAATTTTAATTGTTTTCTCTTAGATGTCTTTAACTGTGGCTGGATCACAATCGACATGCAAATTTCATAAAACATTTAATTGAGGAAATAATGTCAGTAAACTATAATTTAAAACAATTTGCTTAAAATTTAACACAAATGCCTTAACTTGAATAAATTCTAAGAGATTGTACTTTTTACTGATGCCTATGTCACAAGCTGAGCTGCAAATAAAAACATGTCTTTATTATAATACAGATAGAAGTGATACACGATGAACTAACCGATGTGCCCTCCTCTCCCTTCTACTCTTTCTTCCAGAGAACATAGCTTTTTCCTTTTCCTCCCTTAACAATTGTTTTTGATGTTCAGCATCATCAGCATCTCCCGTTAAAAATGAGAACAAGTCACAACCAGCCATCCCAAATTGAGGACCCACTGCATTTAACTCGTGTGCCTGCATGAGAAATTAATTATACTTTAATATAATAGATTCCAATAAAAAGGATAAAAATGCTTTATAAGTGCTATTACAATTATAGAAGAAAGGTTTTCTTTTTATTACCTGCTGTTATAAAATATAATTTATATATACTAAAGATAAATATATCTATACATATAATAAAATTCTAACTGAGTTGAATCTGTACATTAAATATTTTTTAGAATATCGTATTGAAATAGTCATTAAAATATCAAAAATCCTAAAAACTATAGATTTTGCAAAATCTATAGTTTTTAGAATTTTTGTCTGTCTGTTTGTGACCGCATCACGAAAAGACCACTGGAGGGATTTTGCTGAAATTTGGTATGATAGCTGAATATCTGGGTCAACTTATAGGGTACTTTTTACTGCGGGAAAATATCTCATCTTTGAGAAATCTATACTAATCGTTAAAACATACCTAGGGACGAGCCGAGTAGAGTGAGGGTGAGTTGCTAGTATACTATATACTCAAGATTTAACTAGAATTATTGCTATTACAATTTGCGGTTTTTCTTAGATATAGTAATCAAAATTCTGATAAATAAATAGGTAGTAGTTAACCAGAACCTTTATTGGTGTCATGTGCTTTTTTGGGAGCTAGAATTAAGATGCTGATATGAAGATGACAGATATATCATAAAAAACACTATTGTGCTGCCATTACTTCAAAGAAATGTTTTTTATTTGATAGAAATTATTTTCATTTTGAAATGAACAACTTTTTTAAAAGGAATTATAAAGCTTTAAAAACCTTATACTTTTAGTATAAGAACAGAACATACTGTGACTTTAAATAACTTCAAGCTATTTAGACATTTACCTGAGAAGCTTCCATTTTATTGACATCAATGCTTAAATCTACGTCAATGATTTCCATATCTGAATCGTCATCTGAATCCTTAGATTCAGCTTTCTTAACTTCTGGAACTACTAGAAATTGATCAAAATTATTGTTCTATATTAAAACAATATTCAACTAAAATAAACAGATATATGTAATTTGAAAAACATAAATAAAAACAAATACCAACTTATGTCATTTTTTTTAAATGTTTTTATTTTTCTCTTTTTAGTGTAGACATAGTAGCAAAGTAAATTTTAATAAAAAACCGCTTAAGTCGTTAAAGTTAGTTTGATGCCAATTATTATATGAAGACTGACAAACTAAAATTCACTTTTATTAGTAACACTAAAAATTCTGGCTCTAAAACCCAAGTCTAACGTATTGGGATTGTCAAATCAAACAAAATAAGCCCAAACTCAAAGTAGGTACCATTAGCTGTTGAAGAGTTCCACCTATCCACCTTCGGGCTTTACCGTCAGATCAGGTCGACGATACCGAACCACTACATTATCAACAGAAATAGAAACACTTGCAAAGTTTCAAGGCAATATGACAATTAGAAGTAGGTTAAATTCATTATTAGCTATATTTCCACCCTTATGGGTGGATTCTTTTTTTAAATAAAAATGGGACCAACTTGAAAGTATACACTTTCAAATAAAACAAAAATTGTATAAACATGGACAGGTAACAAACATAAAAAAAAATACAGCCGATTTGAGAACCTCCTCCTTTTTCAAGAAGTCGGTTGAAAAATATAAATGTATTTAAT
Organism: Brenthis daphne; assembly: GCA_947093115.1. Taxonomy (NCBI): domain Eukaryota; kingdom Metazoa; phylum Arthropoda; class Insecta; order Lepidoptera; family Nymphalidae; genus Brenthis; species Brenthis daphne. Next base: position 16,901,232 of record OX352476.1, on the reverse strand, counting down.
ATACCATTTGAACTAGAAGGCTGATTGGGCTCATTATAATTGTATCCTATAGCAGCACCAGTTCCTTTCTTTTCACTTAATTTCTCTTTATGTTGTTCTTTTTCTTCAACTGTAACTCCAAATTGCTCTTCAATAGCTAGTTGTTGAAGAAATTTATCTTCACCTAAAATTACATTAGATAAAATTTGTAAAAAATATATAGTACAACAGAACATTGTACTATTATTTTAAAATATTGTAGGTTTAACAAAAGAATTATTCATACTAATATATTAGATAGATTTATTCATACTAATAGAGCTCATTATAAATATATTATATCCTTTTGGGATAGGCTGGTTATATTATGAATATCACAAAATATTTTTTATTACTTATTCCTAGAAAAGTATTTTGAGCCAAAATTCTGTATCTTTCATAATTGCACTGTCTCTCTTCTTGAGATAATTCTTCTGGTGGAATATCAGGTGCTTTTACATCTGGAATGATATCCAAATGAGCACGAACATCAAACCTGTCTATCATGTTGTTGGTGTCGCCTTGCCATGGCATCCTGAAAATATATATTTTCATATATTATGATGTATTCTCATTACTACAAAATGTATTTAAATATTATATTGATTTGGTAGTGATTTCCAAGTTTTGTTAATTTTTAGATCATTTCAATAAAATATATTTTTTTGATTACATTATAGCTGGACCCTCTCCAGCAGCTGCTACAGCCGGATCTAAATGTATTTTACATACTCTTCCATGCAATTGTAAAAACTGGGTTGGTTCAGCTTTCTGAAACAAACATTTGGAGCTTTTAAAGTGACTTAATATATAAATATTTGACTGCAGTTTTGCCCACGATGTATTTATTAATCAGATTAATTAAAAAGGGCAACAATACTAACAATCTTTTCGTAGAAGTCTTTACGACGTTCAGCTCTTCTGCGATAGTCCACTATCATTCCCCGTATCATTTTCTCTTGTCTTCTCGCCTCGTGCCACATCTTGAGATTTTTCAATAAATAATTCGCGAATTAAATGGACAAAAGTACGACGTCCTAAATTCTTTTAAAAGACGACGCCATTTTAAAAATCTTAAATCTCAATGACAGTCAGTCTGTGACTGTGTCACCGTGACTCACAGACTAAATAGAGAAATGTTAAAATTGTTGCTATTTTAATTAAAATTTATTATAACAATATCAAATAATATAATATCTATACATATAATAAAATTGTAATTCCGAATCTGTACATTAAATAATTTTTGGAAAATCTTATTGAAATAGACATTATTATCGATAGAGGCCAAATGTATAGTTTTTAGAATTTTTGTGTGTCAGTTACCGCATCACGGAAAAGCCACTGGTGCCTAGAGCAAAGAGTATAGATATATACTGGCCTAGAGGGTGGAGGGATTTTGATGAAATTTGGTAGGATGATAGGCGGTTGTTCGTGTCAACATATAGGATACTTTTTATTGCGGAAAAATATCTCATCTCTGAGGAATCTATACAAAACGTTAAAACGAAAGTAGGGACGAACCCGAGCGGAGCGAGGGTGAATCGCTAGTTATTAATATGATAAAAAGTTTATTTGTGCTATCTATATGTAGGCATATGGTAACAGTAATACTTTTATTTATTTATTACAACTTAATGTATAGTGCAAGCCAGGAATTCAATTAAAGGCAGATAATAAAATTAATAAAAACTTTTTAACAAAAAATTAGACTGACTTCAAACAAAAGCACTTAAAAGTAAAAATTAACTGATTGGTACTTTTCAGTTACTATATATACCTAATCAAATATTTTCAAAGTCGGTGTGCTTTGTTTTGTATGGGCTGGCACCGATCTAACCTATATACCGAACATATTTCTAAGAATCTGTTCTGCTTTCCCTATTTTCAACATCCTTTTTTCTTTATAACATTTATGAAGAGGCTACGATTCTAACAATATTTCAAGAATAGGTAATGCAAAAATTAAAAAAGCTCATTGATAATACTAATTTATTATATAAAGATATAATTCACTATAATCTTCTACATCAAAGAAAATCTCGTTTTCAAGTTGATTTGGTTTGCAAATGGTTAACCAGTTCATAAATTCTTCAAATATTTCTAAACTACCTAATGTTTCAGCCATACTTCTGTTAGCTATTAAGTAACTTCCTTTTTTTATGTTTTTCTTGAAGAAGTACCACATTTCTTTATGTTTTTCCACATCAACAAAAAAATCTAAGACATTGATTATGATTACGTTTGCACATTCAACAATATCTGGTCTCAAAGTTATATCTGAATGTACAATTTTTATTCTGTCCATATCCATAGAAAATTGATGTATTATTTTTTCTTGAACATCACAGCATTCTTTATTCATTTCTATACCTACAATTTTTGAAACATTGGAGAAATAATAAGCCTGGAATATAAATAAAGTGTTTAATAAATTAGTAAATATAAAATAAAAAAATACTTCAAAAACTTGAACATCAATAATAATAAATACACATACTGCATATAATACAGCTCCTAATCGCGATCCTACATCAAGAAGTTGTTTGTCCTCTAAATCTCTTGGAAGTAAAACTTTAAAAATATATTGTAATGCTTGCCTTGACATTGAATGTGAGATCAAAATTAAGTCCTGTTAGAAAACAGAATAATAATGTTAAGGTAAAATAATTTTATTTTTCAACTAATTTTAAAATTAATATAGTAAAAGAAACCTGAGTATTGCGAGAGTTACAGTCTAAGCAATAATGTCTTTGTAGTTGTCCCTTCTTGACCAACTGGTCAACTTGGCTTTCATCATAAAGGAACTCATCTACATGGCATGTGTTGACTTTATTACAATCAGCTTGATCGCCAACTACTGGCGGTACAATATTTTCTGTAGGCATTTCCGCTTCAAAAGGTACCATTTTTTTAATAGTTTCTCCAATTTTTTTTAGCAATTTTTCTGAATTTTTGAGGACCTTTTTATTTTCTAAATCTGAAAGGTAACCGCATTATAAAAAATGATCAAAAATGTATTTTTTATTGTGTTAGCAATAAAAAAATATAAAATATTTAACTTTTTTATATGATTGTGAGCAAATCCAGTTTTCAATCGTTTCCAATTCTGCATCCTCTAATTCAGATAGTATTTCCAGCAATTGACATTTTGCGTTTATTGTGCCGTCGTCAGACATTTTTGTTTTAATATATTTATATTATTATGTTATTTCTACAATTTTTGTAAAGTAAATAAAATAAGAGTGAGGTTAATTCAAATTCAATGAGATCTTTAATCTCATACATAGAGTATATTGCTCAAAGAGTATAGTAATATCATAGACCAGCATAGAGTATATTGCTACATATAGACCAGGAATTTAACCTGTTACTAGCATCTGTCAAATACGTCTTAAAATATATTAAAGCAAGTAAAATACTTATTTAGTTAAAAGTATTTTACAAATTTTACAAATAATATATCTATTATTTCAGTATTTTGATAAATATTTTAATAATATTTTAATTAAATAATAGCAGGAATCATAAAATGTTAAATAGTCCGATGCGTAAAAGGCTAGAAATTACACCGTAAAAATTAAATGTCTACTATGTTTGGTGAATTTTATGTCAAATGTCAAGTAAATGTGCAATTTTTAACAGTTGTTTTTTTATTTTGTAATTTGTAATGACTAATAAGTATTAATGCTTTTTATTACTTATTCATTGTTGGTCTCCTTAAGTTGTTAAGTTCAGTGTGAGGTTAATAAAATGTGTCACAACTTTATTACACAAAGTTTATCGAATTGAAATTATTACTATAATTTTATAATTCCCTTTTCAATAATTTTCCCTCGGGAATATGTTCGTTTTTATAGAATTCTAAAATAAAATTTATATAATTATCAACAATATTCGTGTATATTAGAAGTATAATGATAAATAATAAATAAACTACATTTTGAAAATGAGCGTGACTATTTATTTCGAAAAAACTATAGGAATTTGGATGTCGGATAAGAAAAGCCAGAAACTGAATTGGAAAGAGTTGATTAAAGCTTGTAATTCACATGGGTACAACTTGGTAAAGGTAATAAAACGTTTATTCTAATATAACAAAAATAGAAAAGTAAATAGACAGAAATAAACCATAAATAATAAACAATTAAAATAAAAAAATGCAAAATATGTTGATATTACGCCAGTTCTTTATTGTGTGAAGCTTGTGGTAAACTAAATTTTGTTTTTTTTTGGTTGATCATTTTTAGTTGGATTTAGAGAGACCTTTTGAAGAGCAAGGAAAAATTGATGTATTACTTCACAAATTGACTGATATCATAGCTGCAGCTGATCAAGGTGATATGAAGGTAATCTATTGTTGATAAAACTAGTTGTCTTTTTTCTTCTTAGTTTTTCCTCTATAATGAATACAAAGTGATCAATTTATCTTATTTAAGTAATTGGTGCTGAAATCATCTCTAATTTTTGATAATTATTTTGGTTTATCTACATAATAAGACTACAATGATCAATATAATATAGTATATTCAGAAAGTGTAACTTTTTGTAGTAAAAAATTTTTTTTTTTCTACTTTTAGGCTGCAAGTATAATTGGAAGAGTGGAGCAGTACTTATCTAATCATCCAACCGTTACTGTGATTGACCCGTTAGATAATGTGAGAATTTTATTAAATAGGTAAATATATTCATAAACAATATAGAAAGAAAATGTTTTATACCTGTAAAAGATATGCTTTTAAAACCATGTAACTTTGTTACACGAGTTAAAAAACTTATTTTTAAGAAATGTATGTTATTTCCTTAAAAAAATGTATTTGTTTCATTATTGTAATTTTTACCCTAAAATGTTTTTGTCTTCAAATACCTACTACTAACATTAAATTTACTAAATTTCAGATATTATTACTATTCAATATTACAAGATGAGTCATCATTACAAAGTCAAGGTATCTTTACACCTGCTTTTGCTGAGTTCACAACAAGCAATGTAAGACAAAACATTGAGATTATAAAACAAAGAGGTGTGAGATTTCCTGTTATATGCAAGCCAACTATAGCCCATGGATCAAAATCAGCTCATGAAATGGTTCTTATTTTCAATGAAAGAGGCCTGAATGTGTGTAAATCTCCCTGTGTAGTGCAAACTTTTGTGAATCACAATGCAGTCCTTCATAAAGTTTTTGTAGTTGGCAATAGGTTAGTAATATTACCTAATAAATTCATATTATTTCACAATATTTTACATGTTATGTCTCACAACTTTAAGTCATTTTTGTTTTATATGACTTTGGCAAAGTAAATTGTGCTAAAGTAAAATATTGCAAACAGTGCACTAAACCATGACTTTTAAAATAAAACCAAGTTGCTTTTTTTTGTCTGTCTATGTATGTCACTTAAGAGTCATAAGTGACACATCTTAAGACAAGTCATACAATGTGACATTTTAACAAATTAATACTTATTGTATACTAGCAGAACCCGCGGCTTCGCTCGCGCTTAAATAACGAAAAAATCTCTGAAAAGGTAGTTGCATACAAACTTTCAACCCCTATTTCACCCCTTTATAGGATGAATTTCGAAAAATGCTAAAACACGTTTATAAATTTTATTGAAGAGCTTTAATAACAAGTTTCAAGTAATTCTGATCATAAATATTATTTTTGGATTGTATTATAACGTGTTTTCCCATGGGAATTAGATAATCTCCCGCAGTAGTAGCCTATGTCACTCTCCAACCCTCCAAGTATCTCCACACCAAAAATCATGCCAATCCATCACTCCGTTTCGACATGAAAGAAGGACAAACAAACAAACACACTTTCACATTTATAATATTAGTATGGATATATAATATTTTCTCCATTCTACGCGACATTGGCGAAGTAAATTATGCCCAACTGGCACTTCTAGAAGCCACTAAACAAAAGGATTGAATTTTGAATTGTATACTTATTATAGTTTAGTATTAATAGTCAGTAGTAAATTTTAAAGACAGCATTTTCAATTATACAATTTATATTTCATTTGTTAATATTTAATTAGATAGATAAAAATATATTAAACATAAGCATTAAGCATCTTATGCTATGTGCTGTTATATTATCCAGACTTATTTGACAATAATTTATTAGAATAATATAGACAACACATTTGGCTCAGTTTCTAGTGACCCTACTTGCTGTGTCAGCAGTCGCGGGTTCGAGTCCCGCTGGGGGCATTCATTTGTGTGAATGGTGTGAATATTTGTACTCCAGTCATGGGTGTTTATATTTATGATATGTATTTATTTAAAGTTACATATGTGTAGAGTATCAACTATCTGGTATCCATAACAAAAGTCTTATAGCTTACGATGGAACTAGATGGTGCTGTGTGTTAATGTCCTAACATATTTTTTTATTTAAAAATGTAATGGTAAATATTCTTATTTTTAGATATCACATATTTGAGCGACCTAGTCTTAAAAACTTTTATGCATCAGAAGATTTGGATCCCATACATTACAGCACAGGAGAAGTTTGCAAAGCAGACAGTCAATCGACATTATCAATTCTTGACCCCCATGATAAGGCAGATATGAAAATGACCCTTAACGAAGACAAAATAAAAGCGATTATTCGAGTGCTGAGAAAGAAAATTGGCTTAGTACTGGCCGGTTTTGATGTGGTCATAGACAATGCGACAGGTAACCATGCCGTCATTGATATTAATGTATTTCCTAGTTATGATAATTTTCCTAATTTCTTTGAACATTTACTATATTGTATACAAGAAACAGTTAATAAATCGTTAAGTAACGATAATGTAGATGATTGCAGTAGAATAGACGAGTTCACTAATCATAGATTTAATGGTTTAATTAATATTGGCGGCACTCATAGTTATGGGGTAAAAGGTATGAATATTAATTAATTATTTCAAGATCTGTTATGGTGATATATTTTTTTTATAATGGCAGCAAAATATTTCTATTAACATTATACAAGATATAAAGTACTAAATACTATGAAAATAACCATAAGAATGCTTTATTCGTTTTTGCTTAAGGATTCTATGGATATTGTAACCTATATTATATAACATACAAGTACTTGAAGTATTTTTACTCAAATATTCTTTAATAATAAGATTGAATAAAAACTGCTGAAGTGTATTATTAAAATAATAAAATTCCTTATTGTATTACATATTATATTACTTTTTATTAAAAAACTCGTTTTGCTTGGAATGAGATCGGGTTTTTTTCGAAATTAACTCAATTAGCAATAATTGCATTTTAGAGGTAAGAATAGTTGGTAGTTGGCAAATTTCGGTCATCTTTTTTTATCTGTTTTAATATTAAAAACTATGTAAATAAAAACAAGTGTTTGTGACACAACATCTATAAAAAAAAAAGATCTGTTTCTTGTGAAGTTTTTCTATTCTGTTAATGTGAAGATTCTAAAAGCATTCAATAACTAATGGCAAAGAAGTTAAAAAACCTATAATTTGCGCACATATAAAAAATATATTCATAATAGTTGCTTATTTCGGTTATGTTATTTAACATAATTATTAATCAAAACAAGATTCATTTAAATGATTCCCGATATGGATTGAAATCTAACTAAATATATATTTATGTATAAATTATTCAACTATGTCGTTTGCACGATCTGACCAAATGGAACCACTGCCGATGAATCATAGCGTAGTATTGTAGTATTTTAGGTCATGTTTACTACACCTACAAAAAGATATTTAAGTTGGAAGAAAACATTTTTTTTTGGAAATTATTAACATATGTAGGTTAATTTATGTAAATACATAAAATATTATATATGTAAAAAAACAAACATGCAATGCAACCTTTTAAAATTTTTAAATTTATAATGGAACATGAGACGTAACTTCATATGTAAGCTTCAGGTATAACTGTTTTTTAATTATGTAAAGCACACCCGAGGCAGTTTATTTGTGGTTGATATATTGATATATTTTAATATTATTATAAGAGCAATCACTGTAGAAACTACTCTGATAATTCTTAATCATTACAACAAATGTTATTATTTTTTTAATTCGTGAGATTTTTTGGAATTTCCCATCTTGCATTATTTTGTTTTAGTACTTATCTTTTTTTATTTAATAATAATTGAATCTGACATTATTGTGGGGTTTTTTAGTATAACTATTTTCTATACATTCATATATTAGTAGTTAGCTCTCTAATTTAAGAGGCGTATAATTATATGCGGTATAGTTTAAATTAATATGATTTAGAGATACGTTAAAGATTAGAACGCTAAGTGTTCAAAAAATAATTTATTTTATGACTGCATAGCGTATCTATACCTGCTTTTATCACAATACATAACTTAGTAGAGGGATCATTCATAAATTATTTATTGATTACCTATTTTATATTAAAAATACCCAAATCCGTTTAGCTATTCTTTGATTTTATGAGTATGAGTTTTTGAGAGAGACTTGAGTTTTAAGAATACTAGCGCAATAATAGACGGGTGTAAAATTTTAATTTTCTGGCCACTCTCCACTCATTTCGAGTTTTCGCAAAGCTTTTAAAGTTATCTTTAAGCTTTGCAAAAACTCAATTCCGATTTAAATTAATTATATGCTTACATATGACATATAATGTTATATTATACAAATTATGCAAGTTTAAAGACAAAAATCCGGATAAGGAAACAACAGTGCTCTAAAAATATTTTTGTTTTCATACAGAATTTTATGTCCTCTGAAGACGCCATATTCAATTTAGTGTGATGTCATATAGCATATAACCAGCGGACAATCAAGACACTTCTAATGATATTCATTTGTCAAATTATGATAGGTAGCTTAGAAGATATGTGGGAACAGATGAACATACATATAAATAAATATGTTGGGACATTAACACACAGCACCATCTAATTCCATGGAAAGCTACGAGATCTGTGTTGTGGATACCAGATAGTTGATACTCAACACATTTATAACTTTAAATACATAAATATTATAATTAATATAAACACCCATGACTGGAGTACAAATATTCGTGCTTATCACACAAATGAATGCCCCCTGCGGGATTCGAACCCGCGACCGCTGGCACAGCAAGTAGGGTTACTACAAACTGAGCCGAGCTACGATTATTTGGGTAATTTCTTTTTAAAATGTTTAGAATAGTTAGAGTAAAGCCATTAAAATATAGGAAATTTCACAGAAATATGGGAAATTCGGCCAAAAATGAAAGTGATTTTACGTGAAACTTTCAAATCACACCGAAACATATTGATATCAAGTCAGAAAAGTGGACCGTAACGAAATAGGTTTAATACGAAATAGGTTGCATTAGGTCGCCTTAGTAACCGTTGTTATTGTCTGAAAAATAATATATTGATATTCTTTCCGTTGCTATCTTCAAAGATGACATTTGTTTTGAAATATGCAAAATATTTATAAGAAACAAAAACATAAACAACAACAAAATAGACGTTTCACGTTAAACCAACGGCGGTGTGCCTCGACCCCATTTTTTCAATAGGATTTTTGTTGTTTGACGAACTTGATTCAATTTTCTTGTTAATGGCTTCAAAGCGTGCCAGTTGAGCATAGAGCACTTCGCCAATTTTTGTACGAACTCAAAGATCAGGAACATATTGATAAAATTTGGACAGGACAATATAAGTTGGGTCAGGTGATATGTAATAAAATATTATACCAAATAAAATACCATGTATCCATATATACTAATCGGACTAGAATTTTCGTTATACCAGCAAGCGTACTAAGCAGCTAATAGTTCCAAAGGAATATTCAATATAAATGAATTGATCCCTCTACCTCATTTAGTTTAGTAGTGTTTTAAATACACAAAGCTCGGTTGATGTATTATAATTATAGTGCCTTTGTTGTTTATGTACTGCCACAAATACATTAAATAATAAAATTAAATGATTGCAATCTAAGTATGAATTGCTATTATTTATGCATGTGTAAATCATCATATATTAGTTTACATATTTAATATTAATCAACTCAAACATAAAACAATGCTAGCAGATATTTGGCCTATTAGAAGTGTTTATTGCTAAGGACATAAGTACGTGTTTCATGATTTTGAGTGATATGGTAACTTGTATTTGAACATTACATAGTTTTGTTAAGTTTAAATTTCGAATGTTTTGAAATCATTTTTAAGCGATTGCTAGGTGTAAGTGTTATTATATTTGGTAGTTATTTAAAAAGAAATATTTCGGAATATAAATCCTCTTAAAGAAATTGAAAATGATGTATTCCTGTTAAAGATATGTCTATTTTATAATATTCACGTAAGTAAGATTAATCGAATATAAAGCAGACATATAATGGTAGAATAGATTTTTGATTTCACATTGTGTTGCAAATAATGTCAAATAAATTAGAATTTATTGACAAATGTGAATTAGAATTTTAGCTCTTGACTATTTAGTACCCGATTTTATTGTCATTCCATGAAGAAATAGCAAGATGTATTACAAAGCGAGACTGATTTTCTAGACTTCGTAGGTGTAGTTTAAGATTTAACTCTGTATCTTTATATACCTACATATTATTAAAATACAATTATCGCAATTGGATGGTATTTTTTTTACTTTCAATCCTAACAATATTTTACATACATATATATGTACACTTGATGATTATTTATCACGTATGTGATGATTATTTATCACGTATGTGGTAAAAAGGTGGATTCAGGGACTTTTACCTAACTCGAGTCCAATTAAAAATGCGGAACGGATTGCCAATTCCCACGATCTGAGTTTTATTTTTGAAAAAGCGTGAAATGTTATATAAATATTTTATTACTGGAAAGTAGGAAAACAATATCGAGTTTTTGAAGTAGCTTATTATTTTACAATAGCTCATTTGGAACAGTTCTCCAAGGGACCATCGAGTGAACACTGCGTAACCAAAATACATCCATACTAATATTATAAATGTGAAAGTGTGTTTGTTTGTCCTTCTTTTACGTTGAAATGGAGTAACGGATTGGCGTGATTTTTTGTGTGGAGATAGTTGGAGGGCTGGAGAGTGACATAGGGTACTTTTTACCGCGGGAGATTATCTAATTCCCACGAGAAAACACGTTATAAAACAATCCAAAAAATATTTATGATCAGAATTACTAGAAACTTGGTATAAATGCTCTTCAATACAATCAAATAGATGTGTTTTAGCATTTTTCGAAATTCATCCCATTAGGGGGTAAAATAGGGGATGAAAGTTTGTATGACACCTACCTTTTTTGATTTCTTTTTGTAGTTCTGCGCTGGCTAAACCGCGGGTTCTGCTAGTAGTGTGATATGTCTGTATTATAGTTCTTAAGTTGTAAAATTTAGTATTTTCATTTCACATTAAAAATGTTCTTCGGATTAATGATAAAAGTAGAATAGTGTCAGTTAATAATGATAATTTATTATATATTAGCGCTAATATTTTATCTTTGAAACCGTTCCAATAAGATCAAAGTGTTAACTATACTACGATTTCAATTATAACAAAAAGATGAATAGTCGTGTCTACAATTAATTACTAATAATTAATGACTTGTTATAAATTGGTTTTATATTATAAAATATGTAATATCGTGATACCATCCAGCTCGACTCATAACGGTTGTCTTGCTCTACCGACATTACTATAGAGACGGTAATTGTTAATTCGACACAGTTCCGTGCATAAATCACACCTAGTTGCAGCGAGAGGTAAATCTGTATAATTTATTATACATTACCGTACGCGACTTCCGCAGTGCTCCTGCGACGCACTGAAAACGCAAGTTAGATCTGGATCACTGAATACTGAGTACTCTTACACTCCATCTCGGCTAACGGTCGATAAGATGGATAGAAAAATTGGAACCGTGTAATTATTGTTGTGGCGTTGTTCCGAATTGCGATTCAGTCAGCTGTCGGCACATGCGGCAAATGCACGTGAGTCGCGCGCGCACTTTGCTTAACTCGGTTTTCGCGCTACGAATAACGCCGTTCGATTTTTAAATGCCGCGCGTTCGGAAGTCACGATAAAAATTAAAGCGATTGTCGATGTTTTAATTTGTTAAAGAAATAAATTAACAAAATCGATTATGTGTGACATGTCCTAAATTAGTTTGATCGATGGTATATCACGAATAGTGTTGTTGTGGTTTTGTGGTTTGTTGACTTTACGATTAACGATATAGTGAATTCGATACGAGTTATATACCTGTGTATAATGCGGCGTGTTTGTGTTCCGTTAATTGGATTTTTCCGTGTTAATTAGTACCTGAGCAGGTTAGTGATGCTATGCTTAAAAATAACATTAATACGAGGGCGAGTAGTAGAGTACTTTTGTTTTAAACCTTTGTGTTTGTTTATTTCAAATTAAGTTACATTTTAAATAAAAAATCAGTTTCGTTTGTTAGCTCAGAGATTATAGATCACTACATATTTTGATATATAATTACATGAAAAGTCGTTATTTTAAAATGTGTAGGTATATTGATTATTTTTATTTACCCTTATGCCAAATAAATAAGTAGGATTTTTCTTACTTTTTTTCTATTAGAATATTACGAATTCGTTTTACAGTGCCGGGTTATTATAATTTTCATATTGTGACTGTAAATGCATTGTTTAACTTTCTTTTTGTGTTTCCAAAGCCCACAGCTAAAAATAAAAACGCCAATACTGTTAGTATGATCTTAATTATTATTCATTGAATCGTTATTTTACTAATTTCCTATTAAAACCGGTTGAGCATAATTTATGTAAACAAAGTGATCAAAACTATTAGTAGTACACTATGATTACAGTATTTGTAAGACGTAAGTAAAATTGGTTAAAAAAATAGTTTAATTTATCTATACTAATATTATAAAGAGGTAAAGTTGGTGAGTTTGTGGAGTTGTAGGGGGTAATCTCTGGATCTACTGAACTTTGCTTGATTTTACTGAAACTTTGGTAAGAAGATAGTTTGAGACCCAGGGAAGGACAAAGGATATCTTTTTATCCTGGAAATCATCCTTTAAGGCGATGAAAATGCAACAACAGCTACAAACTAGAGATGAGTCGCTAGTACTTTATAACTATGAAAGATAAATTTAGTAGAAAGTGCCTGAGATATCAGATAAGTAATACGAAGAAAAGTCTTATATAGTCCTCATTTATTTTAATAGCAGCCGTTGATTTATATGATCATACTTTTGTCAAATATTAGGAACAATAAACCGTGGGAATTTAAATAGAGTTTCATTGATATGCAAATAAGATCGTTAAGTAAACAGTACTAGTTTACTTTATGATGTAGTATTTCTTACGATTTTATTTCACTTTTACTGTTTAGATATCTCTTCATGTGGAACGACTCAATTTTTGGTTGTGTATTTTATCCGAGATGTTTTTTATGTAAAATTTATGAGTTTTATTATATTTTTACAACTTAAAAGCTTATAAAATAAATGTATTCACCTGTTTAGTTTTTTATTATACTAAGATGTCTAAAATATATTACGAAAGAGCTATAATATATTGTTATCACATACTGCTTTAATAATAATAATCGACGCATTTTTCATTTCGTATTGTTGGTTAGAATACGTTATAAAACTAAGAAAGTATACATTCACTGTAAAGATGTAAAAAGCCTAAAGCAATTAACCCATATTGAATTATCTAGAAACCTAAGAAGGTAGGCAAGTAATCCGCTTGTCATAGTGGCATCATTAGGCTTATAACGTCACATAAAGATATATTTATAGATAAGCGACACAAACCCTTCGTATGTCCTTTGTTGTCCGTCGCAATTACGAGTACTTTAAAAAAAGTTATAAGCTTTTCATTAACGTATACATTAGTCGTTATGATCAGGCCTGCCAGTAGAGACAACTTATTTTATGCCGCTGGGTCACTGAAATTATACCAAATTAAATTTTATTGTACAAATTAACATAACAGTTGAAAAATAGTCTGTGACGACTAAAAAATTTATATAAAAATAAATAATAACTTAAAATGAAATATATATAAAATAACCATATTTTACAATTTTCGTATCCGTAATATTATTATACGATCTGGCAGCCCTGGTTATGATAGATATAAGGATAAACTGGCCCGGCTGAAAATGGCTGGAATTAGTTTCTACCTAGGAATATTTATACCTTTTTAATGTACAAATATTAATAGACAAGTTATCGTTGTGGTTATAAGCAGTTGGAAATCAAAGCATCGAATGCTCAATAAGTCAATACATATTTGATTCTAATGATTGACTGCTATTAATTACTATTTTTCAAGTCATCAACTAAATCTATTTAAGATGTTATATGCCGATACTCAGTCAAACTTAGACGTAGATACGACGAAGTGTAAAGTCGAATTATTTATTTCATTTCAACATTTGGAAATCTTTGAAACGATCGGTCCACGTCGTCGCTGTCAACTTGCAGAACGAATTCCGAATTAGACCCGCTCGAGATCCCGCGACCTTCGGCTAAGTATCGTCGCAGAATCAAATCGTCTCGTCTCGTAACTGTAAAGTAAAACTAGTTTGGCTGTCCGCCGTTTCTCTAATAGGATCGTTCCGCACGGTAGGTGCTCTTTCTACACTTTTTCTTAAGTGCGTACATGGATGGAGACCTCGTGGTTCGCCGTACTCGATCATGCATCCGCCCCATTTGCTCGCGGTGTTTGTTTTCATATAAGTATCTGATTTTTACCACTGAGTATAGAATTGCTGATACCTACTTATACATAGTATGGTTAAATATTTCACTGTTACGACTTACGAGTATATTAAATTACTAGCACTCAGCGGTACATACTACATATGTACCTAGTACCTACACCATTAGACCACCAATTAAAACAACGATAGTTTTGATGTATCTACAGCAAATGCTGAAGTGAAACAAGTGTAAATTAGTTATAGGGTGATTTCTGCCAAGTTTTGTTCATTTTCAAATACTAATACATTAAAATTTTCTAAAATAATGCACAAATAAGAATATTCTAACAAAAAAGATATCAAGTTACGATTTAACGTAATAAATTTTACTAACATTTATATCATTCTCGTTTGCCTTCCATTTGTAGAGTAAAATGCAGACGTAGAAATGCAAAAAACGTTTTAGCAACTTACATCTTCGTACTTATGTAGGTACCTACCATTTCATATCAAGTTATTGATCGTCACGTTATTGCTTTTTTTTTGTTGATATATATTATTGTGTATATAAAAAGTACCTACTATTTATAGATAAAGATCTTAGAAAGGAGTAGACTACTAGAGTTATTTCCTTTTTATTTTATGGGACACGAAAAGGCTTAGAGACAAACATCGCCATTTCACAGCTTTTATGTTATGTCATGTTGGGTGGCGGTTTTTAGACGCACTCACGCAAGCCTTGGAAAACATCGAATGTATGGCCAATTTTTTTTTCATATTTAAGATTTTCACGCATACACAGTTTCCTCGTAAACGATTCCGCGAACGTTATTGAAGGAATGTTGGTACTAGTAAAGACGTTTTCACACGGTGTCATGACTGCTACGTGCCTTTTACCATCATAGATTATCCCATTATATACGGGAACCCTTTGCTTTACTTTACAGAAAGAGAGAGAGAGAGAAAGGCTTCTGGAGATAGTGGGAGTACGGAACTCTAAAATTGACTGGCGGGAGTAGGAAAACGGAGACAGTAGAAATACAGAATCTAAAAATAAAATTTAACGTCTTTATAGTGATATAATATCTCGTAAACTACATTTAGACCAATTTAAATGCTGTTACAAGCAATGGTTTGTAAAAAATATTACTTCCTTCTGAGGTTTTAAATGTTTTTAATGTCAATGTTCTTTTGAATACCTTATAGAAAAGACTCAATGACTCATGCTTATATGAACTGTTAATTTGCTTTGCATACACCTAACAGTAACTATATAATGTTTTTCTTAGTGAGAGCGACGAACTCTAAAATTTGCCAAACTTTTTCTGTAATATGTGTATGACTACTGAAGATTGACTTCCATTGTTCTTTGATGTATTTTTTTATATCTTCCAAATGAATTTCATGTTATAAAAATAATTCTTCCTTTTACGTTATTGTTAACTTGTGTAGCATTTGATTCTCTAAGTTAAATAATGTTCTTGAAATATAGATAGCAAATACCAAAGCACTTGTATTCAAAACTATTCGTTTTGTTATTGACGAAGAGCATTTAAGTGTTTTGAGGCACCTTTTAGGTTGTCTCTAGCGTCGTGAGCAAATATTGACAATACGCTAGTAGCCTTTTCTAAATTACGATTCGTATAGTTTCTTCATTTTTTTTGCCACTAATGTTTGGTGACTCCACTCCTGTGGTAGACCTACTTTGACAATAAGAAGGTAATTTATTTGTTATCCAGGGTATGGTTATATATGCATTCCGAATTTTACTCAAAGCTGTCGAAGCTGTTACTGTGAAGAAGTAACCACCATTCTGATTTACATACTTTGCATATTAGTGTAATCTCAATAAATATGTGAATGTAGATTACAACAATTACAATGAATGTGAATTTTTATAAAATTAATAAGCATTGCCCGCGGCTCCGCCCGCGTTCAGATGACCGAAAACCAAATTCTTAGGTTTTACATATTAGTATATTCTTACAATGCAGTTTTTGTATTTTTTCTGAGAAATTAGACATTTTCCCGCGGTAAAAAGTATCATCCTATGTGTTGACCCGGATAACCAGCTATCACCATACCAAATTTCATCAAAATCCCTCCAGTGGTTTACACGGTTACAATGGTTTTACGGTAACAGACAGACAGAAAAAAATTCTAAAAAGTATAGATTCGGCCTCTGTATCGATAATAATGTTTATTTCAATAGGATTTTCCAAAAAATATTTAATGTACAGATTCGGCTTAGTTACAATTTAATTATATTTATGGATTGTGATTAAGTTATAAACTTAATGGGACTACGGTACCTGTACTAGCATTTATTAAATTCAGTAAACGATTGACCATGCGTAATTTTTTTGTTTTTTTTTTGCATTTATAATATTTATTCACTTACTCTGGTCTGTGGTATACCTATTAGTGTTGCGTAAATATTTTTAAATAAGAAATACTTAACCTCAGTATATTAGGTACATTAGTATAAAATTAAAGAAATCGTGATATTTTTTTAACTTGATAAAATTAGTCCATAAATGTGCATATTTCATTAAAATGTTATTAATTTTGGCACCTTGTCAGTGGATGCTAAGTAAATAATCTGTTTTCAAAACTCGTTTCAACAAGGCCTTTTGTTGTTCTGACAGGTCAAGGCTGCTGGATGTCGACAATTTGTTCCTCTCAAGCGCTGACAGACTGACGGACAGACGCGATCTTCTATAACAATACAAACGTCACCTCATATTTAGTAGATTGTTTTATGACTCAGCAACTTACCCTTTCATATAATTTTGTATTGATGATACAACCTTTCTCTTATAGGTAAATAATTTAATAATTTAAATAAAGCGCTTGTTAGTGCATATTTATTTTAAAAACATTTTAAACTATTTTCTTATATTGCTACAGTTAATTAATAGTTAGTTAAAGTCAAATGTATTTCTCTTTATTATAATTGGAAGGAGCCAGCGCTTATTATTACGTGCATTTCATATCGGCGGTCTTCTATTCCAATGGGGTACTTGAAATGAAATGCGTAGTAATCTCACAAGAAAGTATTTAAACTCTCATTTTATAAACGGGGAAACTTGGAAACCTGCAGCCAATTAATCAACATTGTAACTTAATCTATTTGTATCCAACAATAAAGAAGAAAGTGGCTTGTAATCTGACATATAGTATAATGAGGTGGTATGCAGTTCGTATGTACATGAAAATAATGAATTCTTGATGGTATACATGATTTTCTTTAATGTTGGCAATTTACCTGATACTGACGCAAGCCTGAAAAGATCACGTTCCTTCTTTTGATTATAGTGCGCAGTATAGTAAAGAATAATTGCTCTCGTTAAATTATTATAGTTCAAATATAACTTGTGTCAGTCATCAGTCTGGCACTCATTAAATAGTTTTGCATGTCTGAATCTTTCAACCTTTGCAATGTGTGAATAACAAATTAGAACACGTTCAATAGTGAGATGTCTTTGACAGTAATCGTAAAGCATGCACAACTTTATATCAACTTACATTATTAATTTGCACTGTGCTCTTGTTTCGTTTTAGTTTCTGAGTAGCTTTTGCTTGAAGCTCTGCGCGCATGCTAGACGATAATTAGTAGCCTATACTTTTACCAACCGTAGCCACTAACTACCCTTTAGAGCTTAGAGCAATTCATATTATCAAATTAGTACAGGAATTTTAGAGTTTAATGAATACATATAGACAGATAACATTATCTACCATTTAAGAGCTTATTAAGCTCTTAAAAATTTTGCAATCACCGACAGGCCTTTCAATTTTATTCATAGATATAGAATATATCATACTTGGATATAGTATACTAGAATATTTTGTCAAAAATTCTAAAGCTTTTTGTCGTTATGTAAACTCGTTATAGTGAGCAGTTAGCTGCGACCTCGCACGCGACTATTTATGCTAATGATGCATAGTTTTGACGATCCGGTCATCTCTAATGAGGTTTGACGAAATATTTTTTAATATACAAGGCCAAATCGTAATATTATTCAAAAAAATGTAATATATTGCTTCTTTAATTCTTTACGAAAATTCTTTAAAGTTTCGTATAAAAAGTAAAAGTGACTTTGGCTTGGAATGTTGACAACACCTGTTGTACTTTGCCGTTGTTAAATGTGTGATTAATCATTCTTAGCTTTACACATCTGTCAGTGCATCTAATTGATTATTGATAACTCCTATTTTTATCGATGTATCCTATTGATCGCTAATGCTATGAAAATAACTTGTTCAGTCTTTGTGCCCGTTGCACCTGCTATGACGTTGAACAATTTAACGCCTGCGATACTGACGTCTGGACTCCAATTATGTGTCATTGCTACTGTGATGTAATTGTCCTTAACGGGCTTGAACAACTCAATGTCTATACTTGATAGACGGGAAGGTTTATAAGGTAATGTTCTGTGGGAACGTGATGATCCGTGAGCTGAATGAATATTTATTAAAGCGTTTTACTTAAGTTACTTATTAACAAACTGTCCCAAAAGAAGGGTAATATTTTGCGTGTGTTTTTGACCAACAGCTAGTAGATCGAGGAGCCGATTTCATGATTCTTTTTTTAATAAATAAATTGCTTATCCCTCAAAGGTTTGTATATAGGTAGGTGCTAATATATTTTACGAAAAATTTTAACCAGTACGATAATTATTTTACAAAGATTTCGAGATGTGCGTAGGTATACTTTAGTTAAAAACTAATTATTATTATCACGCACTTGTTGTTTTGAAGCACTCTCCGACCTAGAGCTGGATGAATTTAATTAAGCATTTAAGATGTTGTTAGATCGCCTTAATTGTGGAAATGTCTTACTTAGGTTTGATAGTTGATACTACAGATATTATATTCAGTGGCCTCTGCGAAAAAAAAGAGAAGGGCAATAAAATTATTTCGATATTATACGTCTCTGAGCTTTTAAAACTTCCAAAAAATATGTTATTTAATTATCATTTTTCCACAAATGGGATTTTTAAGATTTTACTTTAATGTTTTGATTTAATGAAGTCTGTATTTCCTTTTTAATTATAGTGACTTTAAATTGAGCTTCATTTTTCATTGTCGAGATTGCCCTTTGTGTTCCATAAAAGGATTGTCTTTATACGAATCTATGATAACGATGGTAAAAATTCACTAACGAGTACAGAAGTATCCAAAGTACGCTTCAGACTACAGTATAGAGTTTTGATTAAACGAGTAAGCGTTTGCAGAATATTTTACAAAGTTTGTAGTCATTATTAGCTTCTCATTTATAGTTTTTTTTATTGAAAATAATATTATTTTTAATGATTTAATAACAGTATGTTTAAAGATGGTCGCGCTAATTAATATAAAATGTCATTCATTAGACTTTGCCATTCGCTTCAATTAACACGATTTCTGTTACCTATTTACAAAAACTTGTCTTTAACAAATTTTTATCATACGCGAGAAAATAACGTACCTAGATATTATTATAATCTTAAAAAAGGTAAATTAACTTGAAAATTATAAATGTAATTTATTTTATCTTTAAGGGTGGATGTTTTCTTGATTTTTTTAATTTTATTTTATCAATTAATTGAACGAGGATTGGCTTATCAACTACAGTAAAAACACAAAGCTAAGTACTAAAATAACATTAATTATTTTTTTAATGTATATCACTGTAAATTAAAGGCATACAAGATTTTAAAATTTTAATAATAAGAAATGTTTGGTACATAAAATTTATATCTCAAGGCTACCTGGGCTTTGAAGAATAACTTACTACACATTAATAAAAATAAAAATTGTGAAAATCAGTTAACAATTAACCATATTATCGCATAATATACACACAAAGAAGACATACAACCGAGTTGACCCACCTTTTGAAGTCTTTCAACCTTTTTGGTGTATTTTGTTTTTCAGAGTGACAATTAGCGTTAATTGTAAGGTCTACCTCAGACTACTTATCTTCTTCTATGTAACTTGAACTAAGAGCAAACAAAAATAAATGCCTGGCTATAGGTATGTCTATCTGACAACCAAGGACGATGTTGAGTAAAAAAAAATTAAAATGAAATAAGAAATAATTAATTTGAATACAACAGAGTATTATAATTAATTCAATATAATAAATGTACTTAGAATATACAAATGCAAAGATAAGGTATTATAAAAAGTATCACATTAAACATAAATTCTTAAAATAAAAACTTAAAAAAACCGACTTCTAGGCACAAAAATGTATAAAATAACTAAACAGGGGTTTTCATTTAGAATAGATACCTAATCAGATATTTTCGAAGTCGGTGCCAGCCGATGTATAATATTTTAACCATATTAGAATTCATACCTAATCATATTTACCTATTAGATATTCATATCTTAAAATATTCTCGGCTGGCACCGACTTCGAAAATATCTGATCTAAATGAAATATAGTATCTATTCTCAATAAAAACCTAGTACCTTGAAGTCTGTTTTTATTTATTATTTTTTAAGTTTTTATTTTTCAATTTTTAATGTAGACGTAATAAGCAGGAAATTTTTAAGAAGAAAGTTTTTTAATAACATATTTGGTTAAGCAATTTATTTAATAAATTAATTTAATGTTGATTTTTAAAAACCGCTCGACCGATTTCGATAAAATTTAAACGGGACCACCTAAGAAGTATAATAAATACCCTTCGAAACAAAAAAATCCACATCGATTTAGACGTCTTCGAGTAATCGGTGAACATACCTACAAAACAAGATTCAGACAAATTGAGAACCTCCTCCTTTTTGGAAGTCGGTTAATAACTTATTGCGTAATCAGTACGACGGTGTATGCAAGTCTGAACATTGCAACGATTCGACCGACGAGAAAGTTTGAAAAGCTAAACAACTGTCAGACCATTGTTTGATCAGTATGTGTTTATTATGTATACGTTTCTGAGCGCATATTTACTGGTTTTTTAGCCCAACCGGCCAAACTATCGGGCAACAGTCTAGTTACGATCGCGTAATGCAATGTATTGAATCCAACTATTGTCCACTCTCGTGGCCACATGGTGTATGTGAGAGTGCAAAAATGACAAGCGGTGGGTCTCATTAACCTGAAAATGTGTGATTTTCCTTACTGGAGATAGGCATTTGACATTAAAATCACAAATACAAAGTATGTCAAATTCTTACCGCTAGTAAGAAATTATTGAAGGTAAGATATAAGGCGTAAATCGTTTATTTATGTACTTTGCATTTACATTTGATAAAAATTCCATTTTTCTACTTAAAAATTACTTTTCTACTTTGTAAATTATTAAAAATTTAGAAAACAAATGGCAGATGATTATTATTTTTTAAACATGTATTTTTAACCATATGCCTAATGAAGTATTTATATAGGTATATACTTTTTTACCGAAGGTAACTATTATATTAAATATCTCTTACCATTTTCTTTACTTAAGTATTGTAAAATTGAAGAAATTATTAGAATTAAAGAAGACATTAATCTTAACAGTTATTATTTCTTACACTGAATACTTATTATACTACATCCAGAATAGGTTAACGGGTTCACCGTTATTGGCAATTTTAAAAAATACATCTTTATGACATGATAATTATGGAAAATAGTCATTCTAGACTGCGTTGCGTGTGACCCGTCTAAATGATGCTTGTCTGATGAGTGAACGGTATTTGAGAGTAATAGTATTGTAACATGGATTTTCAATTCCAGACATTACTTTAAGTTTTATTAATCATCTTTCATTTACATTCAAGCGTGTGACATAAAAAATATAAGTTTTATACATTACACTAGCATTGCCCACGTCTCCACCCGCGTTCAGATGACCTAAAACCAAATTCTGAGGTTTTATATATTAGCATACTCTTACATTGCAGTTTTTGTATTTTTTCTCAGAAATAAGACATTTTTCCGCGGTAAAAAGTATCCTATATGTTTACTCGGATAACCAGCTATCACCATAACAAATTTCATCTAAATCCCTCCAGTGGTTTTTCTGTGATGCGGTAACAAACAGACAGATTTTCCAAAAAATATATAATGCACAGATTCGGCTTAGTTACAATATTATTATATGTATAGATTAATATTATTAATGCGTAAGTATGCGAGTCTGTATTTGCCATTTCTTCGTGCTTAATGAATTTGATTGAAATTGAGAATTGAGATAATACATCCTGGAATAGCTCAGGACATTTTTTATTAAAATTATATACATTTTTTACTTGTTTACTTTAATGGACTTTAGAAAAACCTCTTTAGTCAAAAATTATTTGCAGCATTTTTTCAATGTGTACCTACTATGAACGAATTAGCCACTTCGTTCATGGTACCTCTACCTACCTATAACAAAATCTTTGTCAATGTTTTCTATGTTATATTTACGTATAATAGATTAGATTATAAATCTAAGTAATATATTAATTACACGTATACATTTCAAATCCGGACGAGGAGGGAGAGGTCGTCATTGTGCATATGTATCTTATTAAGGACGATCCTTAGAAATACAGTTAGTTGTTAGTATGAGTAGGTCAGTCAGGTTAAGCAACTTAGATGTTAACGATTCTCATTATATATTTAAAATAGTAGTGGGTCAAAGGGCAATGGAAATTATTCGAATTTATTAAGATTTCAGCCTGCCCATTTATAGCTTATTGTTATTGCGATTCCTTTGAATAACTTAATACGTCACGTAAAATGTTATTTGATATTTTAATACAAAACTCTTAGAGTATCTTATTTCAAGTATAATTATTATATATCTACTAGCGCGTAGCTGCTCACCCTTGCTTCGCTCGGGTTTGCCTCTAGAAATACAAAAATATATCCCACGGGAACCGTACATTTATCCGGGATAAAAAGTAGCCTATGTGCTATTCTGATATATGAGTTATATTAATGTAAAGTTTCATTAAAATCCATTTAGTAGTTTTTGCGTGAAAGAGTAACAAAAATCCATACATCTATACATTCAGACATCCATACATCCTTACAAACTTTCGCATTTATAATATTAACACAGAAGTATAGATTTACTTATTCCACTCATAGATTCCACTCATAGACAATTTGTGTCTTAATATGTAACGAAATAAGTACCTATAAAATGAGGTCAACTAACTAAAACGTAAAAGACATTTAATTCTTAACCCCATAGGGAGCGAATATCTTTTCAAAATAAATATGGTACAACATCTGCAATAATTACGTGAATTATTCAAATGAGACTCGGAAGTAGCGGGCGGATTGTACGGCGTAAATGAGCTAGGTTACTAGGTAAAAGGTGAGTGCTCTGTAAACCCCGTCCGTATGGGTATCTTGCTTTCTACGCTTCGAAATGGCTACGATACGTATATTATGGTTTGTTTTCTGTATGGGTATTTACCAGTAAATATGTAATATAATACAAATATTATGTATATTTATTAACTACATTGTGATAATGTTATGTAAAAACTACCGAAATAAGAATAAAACTATATTTTCAGACTTTTTCGCGGATTTACTTTAATTTTTGGTTTGAAAAAATTCGATAAGATGGTTTTATTAAAAATGTCAAATATTTCCGTCTAAGAAAGTATTAAATAAAACTATTTCCATTGGGTGATAATAGACAAGGTTTATGTATGTTATGGGATCATAACTTAGCTTTTATGAGAAGGATAGGTAATGGGGAATTGTTATCATGACTCAACAGTCAACACCTTCACAATAATAACATGTTGTATCTTTATGTATATTTTTCACGGTCTTTATGATGAAAACCGTTTAATGGATGACTGATACACAATGTTCATTTCATTTTCTGAATACAAATAAATTGCAAACATAAGGTTACTCAAAGATCAAACAAACCGAATATGGAGGACGTCGTATTTCTTAGGAAGCCACGAGTTGAAATATGGTCAGTGCATTGTACTCGAGATTTGCGCTCACATCTGGCATAGAGGTTGAAATGTAGACGGGATACGCTCCAATTCCTATCAATTGGATATAATATTATATGTGGGACATTTTCATACTTGTTATGTTTATAGGTATTATACAGAAGTTTGAAAATCTATACATATAATAAAATTGTAACTAAGTCGAATCTGTTATACATTAGATATTTTTTGGAAAATCTTATTGAAATAAGCATTATTATCGACACAGAGGCCGAATCTATGGTTTTTAGAATTTTTGTCTGTCTGTCTGTTACCGCATCACAGAAAAACCACTGGAGGGATTTTGATGTGGTGTGATAGCTAGTTATCCGGTTCAACATATAGGATACTTTTTACCGCAGGAAAATGTCTCATTTCTGAGAAAAAATACAAAAACTGCAATGCAAGAGTATACTAATATGTAAAACCTATGAATTTTGTTTTTGGTCATCTCAACGCGGGCGGGCAGCCGCAGGCAATGCTAGTATTATTATATGGTCTTTTATATGGTAAGTATAATATTTATTATTTCTTTTATGGATTCTTAATTAAATGATAGCTTATTCTCTTTTTGTAGTTGAAATATTTGTGATTATACCATATTTTTTGTATAATTAAGTCTGTTTTTATGTAATGCCTTTTACAAATAAACATTATATATCTAACAGCTCGAATATTACTCTGAAATGTTGCATACTTTACAGAAGTTGAGATTAAAATGAGTTAAATCTCGTTACAAAATAAATTTAAAAAAATGTTCTGTATTTTATTTTAAAAATGTAGAAATAAAAATGTAATAAGGGCAGACTACTTAATTTGCCACAAAGGCCTTAATAAACAGTACGGTTTAAATAAAAGACGCATAAATAAGACGCATCTGCTTCCATAATCATTGAGCGCCCTTAAAAGTGAAAGTAGTTCAACCGCTAAGATTTTTCTCGTTTAATTTGTCACGATCTCATAAAATAATTATTTATGTAACGCTTTAAATTCTTGATTTACTACGTTTATTAATTATCTTGCCTGCATTATGTTGGTAATAAAATTAGTTAACTTCTATAGTTACAATATTAATTGTTTTAATATTCTCAAATCATATATTTTTATGTTAAACTAGCGACTCACCCTCGCTTCGCTCGATTTCGTCCCTAGCTTGCTTCCCCATACAAAATTTCATCCCGTTAAGGGATGATTCCGGGATAAAAATATATAAATATTCGGATAAAAATATAAAATATATAGATTTCCGGGATAAATATATCCTATGTCCTTTCCAGGGTCTCAAACTATCTTCTTACCAAATTTCATTTAAATCGGTTTAGTAGATCTAGAGATTACCCCCTACACCATCACAAACTCACAATATCACAAACTTTACCTCTTTATAATATTATTATAGATCAGACATAATGTTTAATACCACAATTTCATTATGGTTATGATTTAATCAAATAAATAACATTTAACATAATTTATGAAATAAACGAAGTTTGTTATTACATTACATGGGTACATTACTATTTTATTTCACTGTAAACCGACCCATTTTGTAGTTTTCAAATTGTAAGTAACATTTAAACACTAAATAACATCTTCATTTTAACAACTTTCTTATAACATTTCCGGATTTAATTAAGAAAGCTT